>VXBT01008749.1:303774-365462 GCA_013400235.1 Oriolus oriolus | reverse complement strand
CGGTGGGGCGGCTGCCGGGCTGTTCTGGCGGGGCGGGGGCCGGGGTGTCCGGGAGGAGCCGTGCCCAGCGGCCCCATGGCAGCCCGGAGCCCCCGCTGTCCCCAGCCCGGCCGTGCTGCAGGGCCGCGGGGCACAGAGCCGCCCCCAGGGCCGGCGTGGGGCTGCCGAGCCCGGAGCAGCCGGGCTATACATCTCTACACAAATACCTGTATCTACGCAGCTGTCTCCCTATATACGCATGTACGGATCTGTGTGCAAGTGCATGTGTGCAGCCGCCCGCCTGGGAGCTGCAGGCAGAGGTGGCACACACGGCTCCGTCGCAGTCGCAGTACCGCAGCACCAGCCCGGCGAGCGCGGCACCGCCACTGCCATCCCCGGCAAGGGACAGCTCACGGACACGGCCCCGAGCTGCTCTCGCTGGCTCTGCGGATCGCCCTTCTGCACAATACGATCCTGGGTGTGATTTATAGCTCGGCGTTCCCGGTCTTTTGTCTGTCCCGGAGCCCGTGCCGAGCGGTGCTGGCGGGGTGTGATGCTCGCGAACTGGGGCTGGGAGCCACTCGGCTGCTCCCGGGAAAATGTCGCTTCCCACAGGGCAGCAGGTGCAGAAGGACGCTGTGCCGGGAGCTGAGGATGTGCCTCCTCCCTCCGCATCGCTCCCACTGCTTCCCATGCGAATTTAGCCCCTGTTTCTTGCCAAGTTTTACACTCTGCAGTAGCTCTTCTGGATCACTTGCCTTCCTTGCACCAACCCTATGGAACAACGTGTATATGAGGCAAGCATCGAGCAATATTCTTCTTGGGATTTTTGTAAGCTGTTTGTTTTTCAGACCCTCTTCTGTGGAAAATAATTGGATCAAGAGCCTAATTCCACAGAAATCCAGAGGACAGCTAGTGGAGAAAGATGATTTCCAGTATGATAATTCATAATCCAGCCCTGTTTGGAAGCAGTTGTAGCTCTGTGTGATAACTGTGCACTGCACATGAGCTTTTAAGGATTAAAGGGAATTGCTTGTGTTTGAAAAAAACGTGACTGGTGTGCGGGTGAAATTATTTTTGCTCGGGGAGAATTCTTTAATCGAGTGTCATTCATTTAGTAACAAAGGCTCGATTTGTCATAGGAGTTCCCTGCAGAGGTGCTCTGATTTGTATTCATCTGTGTTTCTATTAAAAACTTGTGTAATGAGATAATTTGACTTTCTTATACATCATGTCAGGCTCAGAGCTGACATTCAGCTGTCAGCGAAGACAGAGGCGCTGGCTGTGACAGCAGCGGATATGGATAAGCAGTATATTTTGCTTTAAAAAGTGTATTTGTTGGAAGGATTAACTTTATCAGTTGTCTGGAGATGGGAGGAATTTTCACTGGACAGCACAAGCCGCAGTGTCAGGTACAAGTTTGTGGCTGGGTGTGACTCTGTTACAGTGCCTTTCAGCAATGACAAACAAATTGAGAGCATCTTTAAACCCCACTGCCCCCATGAATTGTCACTTACAGTGTTTAATAACTGCCTTATTATTGTCTGCATTCCACTTTGTGATAATAGAGGGACACAGACTTTGCATTGGAGGTATTTTTTCACTTCTTCAGTGGCTAAAATTGTTGACCTTTGGCTTCAAAACTTTGAAGCACCAGCCTTGCTGCAGCTGCCAAGAAAAGCACCGCTTGTCATGTCTTAGAGGTGAAATAATATGCAGGTGCCAGCAAAATCAATTGCATGAGTCTCCCTTGATCAGTGATGCTTTGTGTTTTAAGAGTGATGCGTGGTAATGGGTTGAGTATAAAGACTTGGTTGGGCATCTTGGGTGATTGGAGCAAAATTCTGTTATTTTCAGTGCTCTGCTGTCATTGAATAGAGATACAGGCTACAGGAAAGCCATCAGTCTTATATGTGAAATAGATGTTGGGCTAAGTGAATTTCTTCATCTTTCTTTTAACTCTTCCCCTTGCTTACAGAAAGAATATAATGAGGGGAGGGAAAGGAGCTTTAAAAATGAGACTTCAGTCTGCGACTGCTCAGTTGTATTTTTATTAGAAGGAGGACTGGGTCTCCTCTTACTGAAGCACCAGCTCTAGGAACATGCATGAAAGAAACATGGGAGTAAAGGAATTCCTTCCACTTTTTTCTTCCTAAATGCCTTTTACCTGTTTTTTCTGGATAGGTCAGCCGTTTAATAATGATGCAGACAGAGAGTAAAGAGATCAGAGAAGAGGTGCTGTTGAGCCTCAGCTTGCTTCTGCTTGGTTTTCTGTTGATGCAAATAACTGGCCTTCAAAGCTGACCTTAAATTCTTGATTTTTGGAGGAACGAGCAGCATTCGATATTGTGGAGCTGTTTCGACTTGTTGCAGTGGAGAAATATTTTAGGAATTACCCCTGTCTGCCTTGCCCCCACTTCTGGATCCCGGAGCTCTCTTGCAGACAGCGGGGAGTTAGCAGAAGTGTTCTGCTAACTAATTAAAACCTAATCATTCTTTACTCTTCACCTCTCGGGGATAACGTTGAACTGTTTTGTGTAATTATTGGGTTAAACTGTGTTAAATGTTGCTCCTGTAGTACTGTTTACAAAATGGACAGTCTTACTTGTGAGGGAGTCCTTGAAACACAAATTGTTCTTTGCCGTTGCCCAGCTTTAGGTGAGAGCTGCCTGCTTGCCAAATTCACAGTTTTGTTTTTATATATTTATTGCAGCTATTAAGTCAATCAGACATAAAACGGCTTGAGTCTTTTTGTCTCTCAAGTGTTGTGGGGGAGTTTATTTTGTATTTATTAGTAACCAAGCTGTCTTTTTGTTCTCATCAAGAAAATTCTATCGCTGTTGGTCGTGGCTTCACTGCCAAGTGGAGGAGAAATCCTTGTGGCTCTCTAACATAGCTCTGGAAAAGCTGGACACCCAGGCATGTGTGCTGGTCTGACATCTCAGAATTTCTCCTGCAATATAAATGCAAGAGAATGCTGCTGCTTATTGCCATTTCTGTTACTAGATGGGATGGACAGTAGGTATGTTGTGGGTTGAAGAGCAGGGCAAGTGGCTCACTTGATGTCATCCTGGTAGCCTGGGGAGAGCAGTACACCTGAATTTCAGTGTATTTGGCTTCAGCTTTTACAATGTTCCTTGAAATTTGCTTGGAAGTGTCTTTTAGCACTGTACCAAAGCAGCAGTCCAAGAAGGTGATGGGCAGGTTTTCATGGTTTTTTGCTGGTGGGATGAAAAATAACAAACCCATATTGGTTTCCCAGTGAAGAGGAAGCAGATCTGTGCTGGTTTCTCAGGCACTGAAGTTCAGGGTCTGATGTGGTTATTTCAACACACCTTTGGTTTTAGACTGTCTTGGAAGGAACCCGGAATCCTGCATGTACCTCTGGCAGAACCAGGCACAGCATTTTTGAAGATGTAAAAGGTTTTGAATTGTAGTGCACGGATCTTCATAGAATTTTTGTTAAAATGCACAGCAAATTTAAAGGCCACAACAGAGGTACTAAAATGATTAAACTTCACCTTATTGACTGGAGTGCTCAGGTTTTGCTTTCAGCAGCTGTTACTTCAAGGACACAGCAAGAGAGTGGTTAGCCTCAAAAAAATGTGCCAGCAGAGCAGGGCAAGGAAAAATTAAAAATTAAATCTCATTTAAAATATCCTGAGGCAACACATTTCATGAATTGTTTGTATAATTTAGTTGCTGTGACAGATTCAATTTTTCTGGAGTTTGAAGCTTTACTTTTATTTGCTCCCAAAAGTTTTCAGTCCTTTATCCCTCTTGTTCTGATCTGATACAGCACTGAAATGAATTTTAGAAACTTGGAACTTTGGCTTTTCTCTTTCCTAGCTGGTTGTAAATTCTGAAGTCCGAGGTTAATTTAAGAAATCAAGAACTTCGTTTTTGAAACTCACTTCATTTTTGAAACTCACCTGGTAGTACACACATAGTATATAGTAGCATGCTTCATAATATGAGAAACTTGATGTAAAATTTAACAAGTGGCAGATAAAATCACAATTCTACTCACTCCCCCAGAGTTCTGCTTAATATTGTTGCTTCACAGGGGTAAATTATAGCTTTGTAATGGCTGTTTTCATTTTTCTATGAATTGTTGGCAAAGGTCTTTGGCACATTTGAGGTCAAGTGTTTGCCTGGTCTATTAACAGTGAAAAGTTGCTGTTCCGGTAACAGTTTTGGGTTTTGTTTCTACTCCTGGCAGAAGGCGTTGATCTTGTAACATATTTTAATACTACTTTGGACAGAGATATAGGTGGTGTGAAAGGCTAAATTCCAGGATTTGAGCTTTAATGATTAAAATAATCTTACTGCCTGATGCATTAGAACAGTGGGCAGTGTTTGCTTTTCTCTCTGTGTGTGTGTGTGTGTGTGTGTGTGTACATACCAAAACCTGGAAAATTTTCTAATTAATCCTTTAAGATTAAAAAAAAATCTAAGCTTTGTAATTTAGGAGTAGCCTGGGTTTGATGTGTGATGAGTTTGAGCAGGTGAATTCTGGACTCCTTGGAGGCAGCTGATGATATAGATAGTTCTCTGGAAATGTCACGGTATTTTTATGTATTCCAGTTTTTGTAGCTGAGGAGATGTCCGGGAGGGTGGGATGCAGAACTGGGAATGAGGAGCTGACACTGAGGACTGAAGGTTATTGACAGGAATGGAGTGATCTGGGAGGTGGTGTGAAAAGGCCACTGATGCACAGAGGACAGACCTTGTTAGACTAAACTGAAATTTGAGCCTCAGCTCCATAGGAGGGATGTACCTGGACTCTGGGTGCTTATATGCTGCTATACTTTCCTGCTATGAATACGCAGAGAAGCACTGCCTAAAATCACATCTTTGTGTCGTGTCCAGAAGTACATGGCTGTTCCCAACACGGTGATAAAACAGCCCGGAGTTCGATCAGCGGTTTAATTTGGTACTTCATTTTTCCCTGATGCCCTTGGCATCTAAACCAGGAGGGTTGTCTCCCTTTGGACGCTTCTGTCAGCGTTGGATTCACGGAGCCCTTCCAGAGGTGTCCAGATGCACAGCAGATGGTTTGTGTGAGGTCACACTCCAGTGTCTCCCAGCCGGGAGGAGCAGCTTGACGGCCAGATTGGAAATGCTGCCCAGCTCCATGGATTGATCCATCTCAGGGCCAGGGAACTGTGAATGGCTGTTAGCTGGAAGATTCCATATCTCAAGGCAAAACACTTTCTTAGGAGAATAAATACAGCCAAGAAGCTGTAAAAGACCATGTGCTTCCAAGCCCCGTGGGTTTCAGAAATGCCAGTATTATTTTTTCCCCTCAGTCAGATGTCATCTGTCCAGCAGCCTTCCAGACATTCCATAATCACAGCATTAGGTGTCGTTGCTTGCTTTTCAAGAGAGGCTTTTTTTTTTAATGTTGAAGAGAAATGCTGTTAAGTTTATGGGAAAATGGGAGTTTGGGAGTAGTTATCAGAAAAATTAAAACCTCTGCTGTGGTGTGGCTGAGAGGGACAGTCATACTGGGAAAAGGTCTTTAATGTTACCAACTGTTGGGGCTGTTAAACTGCGCCAGTGCCTTGGATTTCTTTGCATTCCTCAGTTTTATTGGCTGCTTTGGGACATTTTTGAGCCTGTGGTCTTGAATTAATTATACATCTTTCCCTCCTGGCTGGGAGTGCTCTAGGGCAGCAGTGAGGTTGTGTCTCTTTGCTAACTGCTCTTTATGGAGTGACAAACCTTAGACTTGTCAGTATTTTAAATGAGAACTTGGCACAGTCTTGAGTGTGGGGAACATTTGTCACTCATGTATTTACAGACAGTTTTATTGCATTAGTAACTTCTCCATTGTGCCAGTCACCCCATATCTGACACTCACTAAGAGTTTACCTATCCGAATGTAAAATTTGTGTCTTAATACTAATTTTCTGGTTTTATTATAGTTAAATTGTTTTCTCGGCCATAGTGGAGCCATATGGATATAATTGATCAAAACATTTGAAAGTTAATCTCTTCATTTCCTTCTGTAAATAAAGTAGGAAAAGAGGATGGCAGGGAGCCAGGTGCAAACGCTGTTAAATTGGGATTGTCAGAGTGGTTATCACGTGTTTAATTTTCAGTAGGCGTCACTTCAGTTGGAACTGGAGTTGGAATGACACAAAGTCACTGCTGGCAGCCAGGGTTTTAATGATGCAGGTGCTTTTAAACACTGCTTAAAGCCCAGCTCAGGATCCAGAGATCCCTGACATGATCATGCCCTGACATGAATGTGGTTCCTCTCTTACTTCCCAGCCACACTGTTGCCCAGGAGTAGCTGGTGGGATGGTTTCTTTCTCTCAGAGAGCACAGATCAACAAGATATTTATTCATACTCCATAAGAGATAAGGGCCACATGGTTTTAAAGCTGGCAGAGTAGGGTTAGATGGGCTGTTGGGAAGGAATTGTTCCCTGTGAGGGTGGGGAGGCCCTGGCACAGGGTGCCCAGAGAAGCTGTGGCTGCCCCTGGATCCCTGGCAGTGTCCAAGGCCAGGCTGGACAGGGCTTGGAACAACCTGGGCTAGTGGAAGGTGTCCCTGCCATGGCAGGGGGTGGCACTGGATGCACTTTTAAGGTTTTTTTCCAACCCAAACCGTTCCATGATTCTGTGATGATACGATTCTATGTCTCTTCTCCCTCGTTTTTTATCGAATTCAGAGTTTCTGTCACACACACACAGACTGAGGGTGTGTTTGCTTCTAAGCTGGTACATCGTATGGGTAGAAACCACAGTGTAAATACTCGTTACTTGTTACCAGATTCGGTTTCTGAAGCATGTAATTGGTATGTGAAGTTTCAGCTTCATATTTTGTATTAATTTGCCATCTTTAATAGTCTTTTAATTGGCCGTGATTGTGCTTTTGCACATGATAGGCTTCTAGTTAATGTGTACAAAATATTAGCAACACTAGCTCTGTGGAAGTGCTGTGGACTCCTCAGTTTTAACCATAGCAGGCATTTACAAAGGAGCTCACATTCCCATCAGTATTAACTGATAAAGTATTTGGTAATCATTTTGATATTAGCCCACCAATGTGCTTTCAGGTGTTCTGTGAATAGCTGGAACTGTTCACTTGATAACACTCATGTTTAATCTCTGTCTGATCCTCATGAATTTGCAGACTGACAGCTAATCTGCACCGTTTACAGCTCTATTCTGAGTGCTCTTTTTCTTAAATATGTAGCTGTATCATGAGTTTATGGAGGAAACTCCCATTTTTAAGCAGACTTGCTGGATATTCTTTTTAACATACCAGGTGCTGAGGGCCCAGTTCCCTTGTTGCTGTTTCTGCACAGTTCAAACAAATGGATTCTGCTTTGTATGAATCTGGTGGTCACTGTTGTCCCCAAAAAGCCTTCTGATGTTTCTTTTGTGGGTAAGGAGGATGCTCACAGGATATTTGGCCACCTGGATCGTAAAAGATGTGCGGACAGGAGAAGGTCATGTTCAGCTTTCTTCACCTCTTTGTTGTGGCAGTGGTTTGTTGGTTGGTTAGTGTCACTTGCTGTTGGCTTTCCTTGGATGCCACTGTCTACACAGCCAAACTAAGGATAAAGATCTCTGATAGTGGGATAACTCCATAGGATAGTGAGATAACTCCATAGGATAGTTTGGGTTGGAAGATACTCCAGCAACCATCCAGTACAACCCCCTGGCAAAAGCAGGGCCAGTTGGTCAGACTGGTGACCACCACATCCAGTTGAGCGTGGCTGTGTCCCAGAGTGGGCATCCCACAGCCCCTCTCAAATGACCTGTTATTGGTGACCTCTTGGCTGTGGCTTTCTGTTTTCAGGTAGGATTAGTTTCCCCTGTGGATTCTACTGCTCAGCACCTCTTAGCAGTTTATTCTGTCTGTCCATACCTTTTGTCGTGGGAAATACTTTTTCATTTTGGATTTAGTATGTTAAGTAATTGTTGCTTTATGTCTGGCTTGTGGTGGGAGCCCACAGCACCTCGAGATTTTAAATGGGGTTTTGGTGCCTGTAACAGATGATCTGATGGATACCAAGCCATACCTTATCTCTTGGTTGTCTGCAAGGCCGACAACTTGAACCTTGCATGTGGAGCTGCCCTACAGAGCCACTTTGCTTTGATTGCAACTCTGAACATCGGTCCCTGAGGCTGGATTTGTTGTCGGCTTAGATCAGGTGTGATTGTGTCAAGAGAAGACGACTCTGCACATGGCTCATAGAATATTGAATTCAATTTGCAAATAGAAGAGAAAACCTTCCCAGTAAGAGATGTTGTGAGATTGAAGTTGATTGGGAGGCCGAGGCCTGATGGCTCAGTGAACTAAACCCAGTTCAGTAGGACCTTCCTCTCTTGAGTTTAGCCCCTTTGGAGATCAGGGTGTAATTAGAGTAAGTGCAATATAAACTCAGCAAGAGACAGTTTGAGGAGTGGTGACAGTGATGAGGGAGAGGAGGCACAGCCAGGTGTGGTGACATCCTTGTTCAGGATCAGTGAGAAGGGAATTCCAGAGCAGGGAACAAAAAGAACTCCAGGCCAGAACCTGATTTGGCTGTTTCCTGCGAGATTTTTGATCCAGAGAGGAAAAAAACTTCACAGTAAATACTAAACGTACTAGATTATAATCTAGTACCAGTTGTCCTAGTTTACAACTGGATGTAAAGCTATCCAGGCTGCCAGGGAACTGCAGGGAAGGTTAATTCCTTCAAATAGTATCTTCCAGGTTGTGTGCATTTTTTTCCTTTCAAATCAAGCTCTAAACCAGTAAGTAAAAACAGAAAAAACCTTAAATTTCAGAATGCTTTAATTGAATAAATTGAAATGAATGATTGAATTGAGTACTCTGTGAAAACGTGCAATCTGTTCCCAACACTAGTCATAGCGTAAGAGAGAGTAAAACTTTAAGCTCTAATCCTGTTAAACTTCCAAGTAACTACACTATGATACCTGTTTTTAAAGGAATTAATCCTTAGGAAGAAAAGCCCAGAATGGTTGAAGGTGCTGTTGAACTTGGCACACCAAATAGAGGTCTAACTTTCTTACTGTTTTAAGTCCAAATATTTACCTTTTACAACTTGGAACAGAAATGAGTTGTTTCTAAGATTTTAATACTCTCTAAAAATGTGTGTAATATTTTTTTTTTAAAGAGCCTGATACAATTTTTTTCCTCAAAAGTGTTTTTTTCAATAAAGTGTCACAGGAAGTTAAATAGGAGCTGGTGTGGTTATGGTCACACCTGAGCTGCGTTTGTGGGTTCTCTCTCCAGCTGCTTGGTACCATTCCAGCCTTTCTCTGATATCAAGGTGTGCTGCCACAACCACGCTGCAGATGCTCTTTAGCCTTTGCCTGGGCTAAAATAGGCCCTGCAAAGCACTTTGGAGCATAATCCAGGTGTGAGGGATCCCTGATGGCGTGCCCTGCTCCCTGGTTAAAGCGTGACCGCCATCAAGGTTAGTGCTGAGCTAGAGCTTAGGAAATGTTGCATTTTCAGAACTGACACATTTTCAGCAATAATACTAAGGAGCTGTCACTCATTGGTGGATCTGAGGTTGGAAAGCTGTGACAGGTAAGCTGGGAAGGGCAGGAGCAGAGAAATGCTGGTGCTGAGCTCCTCCCTTGGCTGCCCACAGCTCTGACTGGCCTGCTCTAAGTGCTGCCAGCTGGATTTTATTTTTACTGGACAATTTCAGGAGTGGGATATCCAAATGCCCACCCTAGTTCGGTTATGACTACATTGGAGTGAATAATTAAGTGTATTTCAGTGTAAGAGGTTGCGAAGTGGATGTGGTGTGTGACAAATATGGATATTAGTCTGCTGGAATTTTTTTTCCAAGCACATTTGGAAGAAGGGCATCCCAGCATAAATTCCTCAGTCAGTGAGCAGGCGGGAGATCCGAGGGCCTTTCAGACAGGTTGTTCCTTGCTGATATTTTTTCCTATAACTGTCTGTTTTCCAGAGCTTCAGGAACAAGACTTACTTTCTTAAGTTTTTGAATACCAACTCGTTTTCTTCAAATTTGTTGAGGTGTAATATGTTGATTTATCAGTCAGCTCTGGCTTTGATAGTGACAGATGTGTGTACCCTGTAATTATGGAGTTTGTGCTTAGGAGTTTTGCTGTGCCTGAAGGCTGAGTCAGTCTGAAGGGTTGCAGGGGTCCCTACAATATTGGTTAAGGTGAGTTTTTTAATGATTGACAAGAATGGCTCTCTGGCCACAGGATTAATCCCAACTACGACTACTTGTTGGTGGCTCTGAGAGAGAGGTTTGATCTGCCAGAGGACAGGGTCAGATGGTATATATTGGAAGAAATTCCTCCCTGTGAGGGTGGGGAGGCCCTGGCACAGGGTGCCCAGAGAAGCTGTGGCTGCCCCTGGATCCCTGGAAGTGTCCAAGGCCAGGTTGGACGGGGCTTGGAGCACCCTGGGCTAGTGGAAGGTGTTCCTTGCCCATAGTAGGGGGTTGAAACTGGAGGATCATTAAGATCCCTTCCAATCCAAATTATTTTGTGATTCTGTGAGTGTGGTTTCTCCCCTTGGTATCAGCCTTTTGTTGTGTGACAGGTTGCCTTCCTCTTACATCCAGAGGGAACAGACAAGTCATAAAGGTAAAAGGATGACAAAAAGTATAAGGCTGTGGTGTGGTAGAAGTTTTTTCAGCAAAAGCTCACAGGGGTGTCTGACTGCATGTTGTTCCTGGTGCTCACACGTGTGACCTGTGAAGAAGAGATCCCACCTTCATTATAAAGTGGAAAAGATGTGAAATGTTGAACAGGTGAAAAGTGGGTATTGTTGAGGTGAAATCTGTGTCATACTGTGAGCTGGGAAAATGAGCGTGAGAAACCTGTCATGTAAGACTTCTTTGAAAAACAGTGCCAAAAGGGATGCAGAGGAACAGTGAACTGTGCCAGTGATTTTAGGAATGTGATATTTCACTGGAATAAATTTCTAGACTGAAGAACAAATATGAGGTTCGGCATTTTTTCTGTGTCTTCTGTCCCTTTGCAAATAGTAGTTAATAAAGGTCTGTTGTACCTTCAGTCTAGAAACTTTACACTTCATATTTTTCCCTCTGAACACAGTGTCAAGAACAGGAAGATAATCTTCCTTCGGCTCATGAAAAACTTCGTACTTCTCTAGCTCTAGAAAGGATCAGCCAGTGTGACCTGAGCCATGCAGGATTTCTTTTAGCAGATGCCTGCTTCAAATCTAGTAGCAGTGAACTGTCCTAAAAGGAAACTGAAGAGTCAGCTAAATATAGAGGTGTTTCTCACCTCACTTCCCCAGACAAATGGAGAAGGTCATTCATTGAGGGAACATCTGAAGAGATGGTTCACTGGTTATGATTTTGTGGCTGCTGGTTGGTGCTTGGTGGCTGTTACATGGTCAGTGCAGTTCTGGGTCAAAATGCCTCTCCTGAGTGTGGAGTTGGATGTTTAATCCTGGTGCCAGCTGTGGATTTTGCTGGGTTGGATTTCAGCAGTGTGAGGAGACACAATCCAATCTGAAAACTAGCAGTGCCAGAGGGAAGAGAAGTCCGGCCTTGTTCACATGCATTTCTCAGGACCGATACAGATCTTGAAGTTGTAGAGGATCAGGGAAAAGTGAAGCAGACGTATTTATTGATCATCAAGAAGCTTAGAAACTCCGTGGAGCATAATTTGACTGTTTTTGTTGTCGATCCAGCATGCTTGAATTGACCAAGTTTCCTCTGCTCCTCAGATTTCCCTTGCCAGAGGCAGAGGAGGTGTTTGGTAGTGACAGAATAGGCGCTGTGGATCTCTGCAGCTTTCAGCTGGCTTTAAGGTCACTGTTTTTCCTCTTAAAATTTGAAAGTACTATCACTGCAGCCCTTAGGGTGAGAGTGAAGCACTTGGCATCTCAGATGAGAAGGCTTTCGAGTAAAGCTGCTCGGTTGTTTGTCACAACAGCTGTACAGTGTCCTGTGCAGTGCAGCCTCGAGCTTGTAGGCATGGCTGCAGGATAAATTCCAGACTCACTGAGGCTGGAAAAGACCTCTGAGATCATCCAGTCCAACCTGTGCCCGATCTCCACCGTGTCACCAGCCCAGAGCTCTGAGTGCCACATCCAGGCCTTCCTTGGACACCTCCAGGGATGAGGACTCCAGACACCTCCCTGAGCAGCCCCACCTGAGGCCTGAGCACCCTTTCCAGGAAGAAATTCTGGTGCTAATGTGGTTGTTGTGCAGAGGGATGTGTTTGGTGATGGCCTGGCTCCCAGAGCTGCTGTTCTGTGTTAGCAGGTGCCAGCACATGAGTTCAGGTGAGGAATTACCTGTGCATGCAGGGGCTGCTGGGATGAACTCTTCACTCGGGTGTGGAGAGCAGGCTCTTGGCTAGGACAGCCTGGATCCTCTGGGATTCTGCTGTCTTGGTCTGTGTGCTCCAGCAGGTTTTGGGAAGGGTTGTGATTAGCAGCTTCAGGAATTTTTTGCAGCGGCTGAAATGATGGTTGATTGAATGTGTCAGCTTTAAAAGCACACAAGAGTGGTATCCACTGCAGACACAGAATGATGTTTGACTTCTGTTAGAACAACACTTAAAAAATCCTTACCCTGGAGGACTTGGCTTCCTGTACACCTGGAATTGCCTTAAATATTAGTGGAAATTAGAACACAGAGAAACAGTGTTTCCTTTCTTTGCTGAGATGTGTCACTTAATACCATCATTAAATTCATACCACTGAATAGCTGAAATAAAACAGGGTCCTGACAGCCCAGTGCTTCAGTCTGTAGCTGGGATGTGGTGGCTTCTCACCTCTACTGGGCTGGTGAGGTCTTAACTGGACATAGGACTTCTCTGATCCACACAGAGGAACATGTCTCCTATGACAAATAAGCTGTGTTTTTAGTGCATGATGTTTACACCATAAAATTGGAGTTGGAGATGGACTCTTTGAGAGGAATTGGAGTGACAGAAAAAGGGGGAAGGGCTTCAGACTGACAGAGGGTAGGTTTGCATTGGGTATTGGGAAGAAATTGTTCCCTGTGAGGGTGGGGAGGCCCTGGAACAGGGTGCCCAAAGAAGCTGTGGCTGCCCCTGGATCCCTGGAAGTGTCCAAGGCTAGGCTGGATGGGGCTTGGAGCAGCCTGGGATAGTGGAAGGTGTCCCTGCCATGGCAGGGGCTTGGAACTAGGTGAGCTTAAAGCTCCCTTCAAACCCAAACTATTCCAGGATTCTGTGATTCTACTTAATAGAGATAATAGTTGGTGTGGCTACTTTATGTCAGGCTTTTTTTCCCTCCTTCCTCGAAAAGAAGAAAAATACCAAGTGAGAAAACTCTGATTTCTGTGCCTGGATGAAAGTAGATACTCTGCACTGCTTCTCTTGCTTTTCCCTTCACAATTAATTAAAGCTTATAAAGTAACCTTGTTCTCCAGAGAGTTTGGGCCTTTTCATATAGAACTTAATGAGCTGGAAAATGGATTATAATATATGTGGTAGATGCCAATGGAAAATGCATTTGGCTGCTGAATTGAAGGGTCTGGGAACCCAGATTTAGAAAAGGAATCAAAAAAAGCACTTCTACTTCTTCCACCTAGAAAAAAGGTCTGCAACTGCGATCTTGACACTTACATAGTTACAGTTATTTTTTTAAACGTACCACTGTCTGGGATTAGTTTTCCTGCTTAAGGCAGGCATTTTTGGAGACATGGGAAGCAATGCCTCCTCTCCCCCAGCATAAAAATATTTTCTGTTCAGAAACACCATTTTCTTCTGTCACTTTGACCAGACTTTTTCACATCTGCAGTGACTTTGTGTCATAATTTTGCCTCATCTCATACAATAATACTAAAATTTTGATGGGGCAGCAATGCAGTTTCTCTGTGTGGGCTTTTAAAATTATTATTATTGTTATTGTTGTTATTATTAAAATTGTGCAGTGACTGGGTTTCACTTGATTGTTCAGTATTCTTCAAACTTCTGATGGGAAACACCACAGGCTGTGTTTGAGGAGGAAGGAAAAGCCCTCGTGGTGTGCTCCAGTGAGCAGGTTTGGTTGGTGTGCTGTGTCCCGTCTCATTTTGCCCTTCCCCTCGGTTAGGAAGCAGACCCTGCTTGACCCGTGTGCACATTTAGAAGTGGATATTTTAGGGATATTTTCCGCATCAGGTGACATTTGTGGCCCAAGTTCTCTGGCCTTCAGTTCTGTGTCACTTTTGTTTAACGACTGAGTTGATTTTTGCCAAGTGTTCACGGCTGAGCGGCTCCCCCAGTTCTCCTGGAGTGGTACAAGCAGGGGATTATCCGTGTGTGACACAGCAGAGCCTGGTACGTGGGGGGACGGGTGTTCCCTGGAGCCTCTGCTTGGGTGGACAGACACTGCTGCGGCTCGGGAGGGGAGAGGATCCCGAGCCAGACACCTGAGTGCTCAGCCCGTGTCCCTTCCTTCCCCAGCCATGTCTCAGGCCGTGCAGACCAACGGGACGCAGCCTCTGAGCAAGACCTGGGAGCTCAGTCTGTACGAGCTGCAGAGAACACCCCAGGTAACCACAGAACCACGGGGCTGCTGGGCTTGGGAGGGACCTCTGGAGATCACCCAGTCCAACCCCCTGCCCAGGCAGGGTCAGCCAGAGCAGGTGACACAGGGACACGTCTGGGGGTTTGGGATGGCTCCAGAGAGGGAGGCTCCACGCCTTCCCCGGGCAGCTGTTCCAGGGCTCTGCACCCTCCAAGGAAAGAAGTTCTTCCTCGTGTTGAGGTGGAACTTGTTGTGTTTTAGTTTATGGCCACTGCTCCTCATCCTGGCACTGGCACCACTGAACAGTCTGGCACTGTCCTCTGACACCCCCTGGAGATATTTATATATATTAATGAGATTCCCCTCTCAGTCCTCTCTTCTCCAGACTGACCAGGCCCAGCTCCCGCAGTCTCTCCTCATCAGAGAGATGCTCCAGACCCCTGATCAGCTTTGTGGCCTCCACTGGACCCTCTCCAGCAGCTCCTTGTTGTTATTGTGTGCTGCAGGGCTGGCAGTGCTGGGGTTTTGTGTGCTCAATGTGTTTGTGTGTCGTGTCTCTTTGCTGTGTTTCCTTGGGTAAAACGTGCCGTCTCCATGGGAGGGACTCAATCCCATGAAAGAACCTTTCCTTCCTTTGCTGCCAGGAAGCCATCACGGATGGCCTGGAGATCGTGGTGTCCCCCCGGAGCCTGCACAGCGAGCTCATGTGTCCCATCTGCCTGGACATGCTCAAGAACACCATGACCACCAAGGAGTGTCTGCATCGCTTCTGCGCCGACTGCATCATCACCGCCCTCAGGAGCGGGTACCTGAGCACTGCCAGGGGCCACTGCCAGGGGACAGGGAGGGGACACTGCCAGGGCACAGAGGGGGGACACTGCCAGGGCACAGAGGGGGGACACTGCCAGGGGACAGGGGGGAGGCACTGCCAGGGCACAGAGGGGGGACACTGCCAGGGGACAGGGGGGAGGCACTGCCAAGGATAGGACACTGCCAGGGAAGAGGGATGGGATGCTGCCAGAGGACAAGAAGGGGATGCTGCCAGGGGACACAGGGATGAACACCGTGGAGGAAAGAGGGCTTGGACACTCCAGAAGGAAGAGGAATTACACTTGAGGTGAAGTGTCCGTGGGGGTTGATGTGGGACAGTCACTGTGCGCTGGGAGTTTCTGAATGTGCAGCACACCTTTCAAATCTTGTTCTTCCATGTTCAGCCATCTCTGGGAGACAGATCAAATTCCTTCCCCATGAAAAATCACCTCATAATTCTCTTTCTTGCAGGGAGTTGAAGTTCTCTTTTGTATTCTTTTCTTCTCTTAGATCCAGTAACAGTAAAAATACACATTACTGGGAAAAATGGGTTTCATTTCCCTTATTCTTCCTTTTCCTAATAATACATTTCAAATTATGTGGCCTTCAGCCATTTCAAATTATGTGTACTGTGAGTGTTAGAAATCATGGAATCATAGAATCCTGGAATGGTTTGTCTTTGAAGGAACCTTAAAGCCCATTCAGTCCCACCCCCTGCCATGGGCAGGGACACCTTCCACTAGCCCAGGTTGCTCCAAGTCCTGTCCAGCCTGGCCTTGGACACTTCCAGGGATCCAGGGGCAGCCACAGCTTCTCTGGGCACCCTCTGCCAGGGCCTCCCCACCCTCCCAGGGAGGAATTTAGTCCTAAGATTGTGCCTCAGTAAAATTTCCACTAGACATCTGTTTTTTCTAGGTAAAAATCCAGCCAGAAAATGAAGGGAAGAAGGGAACATGGGACTTTTGATCTCTTCAGTCTAAACAGTTTGCTCAAACATACTTTAAAATAAAAGAGCAGCAGGGAGAGATATGTCTGGGATTTTTGTTTAAATATCTGCAACTACCTGATCTATCGAGAGACAGAAGCCCCTTTCCAGATTTGCTATTACTACTGAGTCTTAGCGAGCACTTTGACCAAGAATGGAAGCAACAGGGCAGAGTTTTGTTACTGCTGGAGAGTTAAGTGTTGTTTGCTTCCTTCTTGTCCACGTCCAGGAACAAAGAATGTCCCACATGTCGCAAAAAGCTCGTTTCAAAAAGATCCCTGCGGCCAGACCCCAATTTCGACGCTCTCATCAGTAAGATTTACCCGAGCCGGGATGAGTACGAAGCTCATCAGGAGAGGGTGCTGGCGAGGATCAGCAAGCACAACAACCAGCAAGCCCTGAGCCACAGCATCGAGGAGGGATTAAAGATTCAGGCTATGAACAGGTACATAATCACCTTGTTTGCCTTTAGGCTAAAAATACACTGCCTGTCCCCACGCCCTGTGGAGCTTGAGAATCCTCTCCTCTGATATCTGCCAAAACAACTTTTAACCTTTGGCAAAAGAATTTTTAACTGTCAGAAACCTCTGTATCACTCCCTGCGACTTCTGTGGCAGCCTGGTAGAGACTTCAGCTTAGCTTTACCAAATTATGGCTGTCACGTCTTAGATCAGAAATCATAACACTCTGAATCCTGTACCAAAATGCTGCCCTTACATGCCAATAAATGCACAAAATACCAGGACTTGGGGCTTAGTTGTGACTTAATTCACAGGCTGGAATATGTGGTGTTAACACCATGGTGAAATTCCAGGTGTGCATTTAAACCTAAGAGAGCCAGCTGGGAGGGAGGCCCCAAACTTTGCATGATAAAGCATGGTGTGATTTAATAATTCTAATCACATGTGGATCCATCTTTGGATGAAAATAATGGTCTGCAATTGCTTGAAAAACAAGTGTTTGAAGTTAAAGTAGTCTTAAAACATATCTAAAAGGTGTTTGAGGGACATGAAAAAATGAATAGTTCTGTCTGTGAGTATCTTTTGCTAAAAGAATTAACATTAGTAATTTTTTTAGCTTTAAATCTCTCTGAAACTTTCAGTGCTTGTGTGTGCACATGCCTCACTTGGGGAGGAGGTGTGTTGTGATTTGGATGGGTCAGGGTGTATCTCTGCCTGTTTGTGGCCAGGTTGCAGCGGGGCAAGAAGCAGCAGATCGAGAACGGCAGCGGGGCCGAGGACAACGGTGACAGCTCCCACTGCAGCAATGCCTCCACACACAGCAACCAGGAAGCGGGGCCCAGCAACAAGAGGACCAAAACCTCGGATGACTCTGGGCTGGAGCTGGACAACAACAACACCACTGTGGCCATAGACCCCGTGATGGACGGGGCCAGTGAGATCGAGCTGGTGTTCAGGCCTCACCCCACCCTCATGGAGAATGACGACAGCGCGCAGACGAGGTCAGTGGCCCCTGGCCATTTCCAGGTATTGTGGTGCTATTTCTTGGTGCTTTGGTTTTCCATCACTTCTTGGGGTTTCTAGACATCAGCTTATTTCAGTCATACCACATCCTGTTTAACTGCATCACAGGATGGTTTGAGATGGGCAGGACCTTAAAGCCCATCCAGTGCCACCCCCTGCCATGGGCAGGGACACCTTCCACTGTCCCAGCTTGCTCCAAGCCCCGTCCAGCCTGGCCTTGGACACTTCCAGGGATCCAGGGGCAGCCACAGCTTCTCTGGGCACCCTGTGCCAAGGCCAGATGCAAATAAGTACTCTTTCCTTCTTTCTGTTCCAAGTCAGGTAGATGGTACTGGTCAACTATTACAAAAAATACAGTCATAAGCTGTTTTAAGCCTTTGCTCACAAATAAAGGTATTTTTAAGGTTTTCTAGCATTGCAGTTTACTAGTGGGATGGTGGTGTTCTATCAGCCCCTTTCTACTTACTCTGAGATTCTTTGGGAATAAACAAACCTTGTATAAGTGTCAGCAGTTTTCAGAGCAGCTTTGTGTCAGCAGGATTTGCATGCTGGAAGCTTTTCCTGCCATTTTTTTGTTTATAATCCAGTCCAAGCACAGATTGCAAGTTTTGGCTCACAGCAGAGAGTAGTTTTGTGGCGTTTCCTCAGGTCTTTTCTTGGCTTTCTCGGTGATGAGACTTCTCTCTGTGATGTGTGTAAATCTATGGGAAGCTTCAGCTGGGAACTGTCTCTAAAGGCCTTTTCACAGCTGACATTTAATATTTGGGGCGTTCCAGATGGCTTTTCCCGCAGCTGCTGCTCAGTCATTATTGACAATCTGTGTGGCTGCTGTCGCAGGTACATCAAGACCTCGGGCAATGCCACGGTTGATCACCTGTCCAAGTACCTGGCGGTGAGATTGGCCCTGGAGGAGCTGCGGAGCAAAGGCGAGTCCAACCAGATGAACCTGGACACGGCCAGTGAGAAGCAGTACACCATCTACATCGCCACCGCCGCCGGCCAGTTCACCGTAAGCACCGCCCTGCCCCAGCCCTGCATGCGCATCTGCTCCAAATCCACTCAGCTGGGATCTTCCTGAGCTGGCTCAGGGTGAAATTCACGGCACCAGGTTCTTTAGAAGCACATCGGTTGCTTTTTGGCAAAAGCTTGGTTGGTAGAAAAGGAGGCATAGAAATTACTTGGGGAAAACGCAGTGATGGCACCAACCATGACCTGGCTTATGCCATTCTTTTCCAATTAAAATTGAAGAGGGAAAAATATTACTTCACTTGAGAATCTTTGGGTTTTTTTTAGCTTGTAACTTGTGCCACATTACTGGTGACTCCTTCAAGTCAACACATATAAGTATTGATTTAAGTAGCCTGTTTTACAGCACAACATCAGATTTACCTCATTTGTTCCTGTTTTGCTGTTCTCTTCTAGGTGCTAAATGGGTCCTTTTCCCTGGAACTGGTCAGTGAGAAGTACTGGAAAGTGAACAAACCCATGGAACTGTACTATGCCCCTACCAAGGAGCACAAATAAGTGCTTGGGAAACTGGGATGGGACTAACTCTTTTTATAGCTACGACTTCTTTAATATTAAAATAAGGCACCACCAGTATCTTCATGGACAACACACGTGGTGCCTTCAGGCACTCTCAGTATACTCAGTAATATGACTAGACAGTATTCTGGGCTGTATTTAATTTAGTCTTTGGGTTGGGTTTTTTGGTTTTTCCCTAGGAGACTAAATGACCTTCTCCAGTGCATTCCAGTGTTTGAGATGCTTTTTTGTTCCTAATGCATGATACGTGATCCAGCGTTCCAGTTTGGAATGGTTTCGTTTTGTCCGGGTAAATCTGGATTTCTGCTCCATTGGACACAGTTATAGGAGCCTCTGTGAAGCGTGGAGTGTTGGGTGGCCACGGAAGTCTGTTCAATAGTAGCATATGCCAAGGAATGTGTTAAATGTTGGAATTTGGTGACTGTTAACCATCTGAAGGATTCACTGGTAGAGAATGGATTTGGGATAGTCTTGCAGCTAGAGGTAATCTGATTCCCTGGAAACGTTCATTAAGACATTGTCTTGTGAACAAAAGTGAATTTCACATCTTGTGAGAGGTATTGCTGCCTGTGGCAGGGGCTTGGACTAAGATGGTGTGTAAGGTCCCTTCCAAGTCCAGCCATCCTGGGATTCTGGGATTCCAAAGAGAGCTGCAGTGAGAAAACTGACACTTTAAAACCTTGCTGTTTACTGGGCTTAATTTAATACTTCAGTGCAAGGTGGTTCATTAGATTGGTTTGGTTTTTAATGACTATTTCAGTCAGAAAACCACTCGAACACCCCAAACCCGTAACTCTTCCCCATGCAGGACATGCCAATCTTGATTCCTGCTGGGCCCCTCCTGCAATGTTGCCCTGTCCTCCAGCTTAACTGAAGGAAATCTTGATGTTTCACAGCCCTGCTCTGTTCCCTAGAGTAGGATCTCTGTTGTGAATGTGCTGTAAAGAACTGTCCAGAAAACACTTTTTGTTAAAGCAAATCCCCCAAATTCCAGCACACAGCCATCAAAATGCTTTGCTTTGGGGAATTGTGCCATCCCAGCAGGGACCTTTTCCCGGTGTCAGTGTGAGTAGGGAAGACTTCGACTGTAAGCTGCTCCAAGATTCTACTTTTGTTAGTTTGCCATAGCTTTAACAAACATGGCTTAGCACTTTGGAAGATAACTTTAGTACTTGACAAAGTTTACCATTTAGTGTCTTACATTTAGGCTCAAGTTTCCCAACGTGGCAGTGGGCTGTGCTGTAAGGCCCCGTAGCTGCTGGTCATTTCCATGTTCAGCCCCTGTGCCCTGGCTCTGGAGCTTGCTGTGGCTCTGAGGGGGCAGCTTGACCTGTCCCATGTCCTGTCTGAAGGGAAGCTGTCACCACGAGGTTCCCTTTGCTCTCAGACTTGCTGATGAACCCTCCTGCTTGCCCCTGAGGCTCAAAGCAAAAGAGTTGGTGTTAGGTGGGAAGCACCAGGCTTTACCCCACACAGTGTGGTTTACACTCCTGTGTCCCGCCTGGAGTCCCACTTTGGCATGTGGTACAAAAGCATTCTGCTGCTCGGGGATTCTCCTGGGAAGGATTTGCCCTTCCCTGGCTCTGGGCTTTCCTAGCACTTGTAAATAGTGTCCCTCCTGGCTGCTGTTCAGATCAGCTTCTTCCTGCTGTGAAAACTGCACAGGCTTCTTTGAGTAACTTAATTATTTCCTCTGACTGGAGAGCCTTGGGCTTTTGTGACATGAAATGGAAGTGTTCAGGCCCCAGAGCACAGAGAGGCAGCTGTTAGGGACTTGTATTTGCTGACTTTGTGAAGCGTTGCTGTATAGACTGTAGTGCATGTCCACGGAATATAACGGGGGGTGGGGGAGTGGCTGTGCTAAATGCTTTAAAGTTATTGGGGAAACTTCTAGATTAGTGCCAGCATCCCTCCTGGGGGGAGCTGAGGGAAGGGACAGTCCCTTAAGCAAGAGAGGTGTTGTGAAGCTGAGCAGTCTGTCTAGGAGCTGTGTCCCCAGTTCTTTAAAAAGTGTGGGAGAATGTGAAGCTTTTATTTTCATGTTGTAGTGAATTTCCTGAATATTTATGTTCTTTAAATATTATATATATAATGTAGTTGTTTGATTAAACCATTGATTGCACTGTGACTCTTTAGTGCTATAAACTATTTTATTTTCAAAATGCCATTACTCTTCCCCCTTTTAAAGCCATGTTCTTTTGTAAGTACATAATGTGTGTTACGTACGGGTAAGCCTAATATCCAACTAAAGTCCCACTGAAATGCTCAAATTGACAATAAAAGCAAAAATGTTAACAACCTGTTGGGAACTGCAGTGCTGCTTCCTCTTGTGGTTGATAAAGGACCCCCTTTGGGCAGTGTTTGTGTTCATGCTGCCACACCTGGGGCTGTGCAGGTGCAGCTCAGCTCCACCAGTGGTGGCTGTTACAGTCCCCTGAGAGCAGCTCAGCTGCGGAGCCTTGAGTGAGAAATAGGAGCACACAGAAGGGATCAGAGCTCTTCCACTGACCTGTCACAGGTGCTGCTGTTCCAACCAGATCCTGTGCCTGAGGAAGGGGATGAAGGATTTTCACAGCATTTGGGTTAAACCCAGCAACTTTGGGTGTATTTAACTATTGAGCAGCTTCAATCAAAAGCAGCAGAGAGCAGTTGTAATGAACCCCTTCAGCTGAGGTGCATTATTTAGAGTTTTGTTCCTTTGCTTGTTTTCTCTCTACATTTACCACTTTTAACTGGAGGATGCACCTTGAGTATGCTCAGAGTGGAGTTTCTTGAGATGCACTGAACATGAGCACTCTCTCTCTGACTGAGGAGATCCTGCTGCTCTCTGGCCACCACTGATTACCTGAGTTGCTTCTGAACAGCTTAAACTCCCTGAAAGCTTCCTTTAATCACAGCTAAACAGGAAACACACCGTGGGTAGGAGGATGTGTCCCTCAGGTACAGAGCGGTAGAGGTGACACTGTATTGCCCATACTGGTAACTGGATCATACCCTACAGCATCATTTTCCTTTGTCCTCTGGCATTTATTCTCCAGCCTGCTGTTCAGCTGATGGCCTTGCACTGATTTCCAACCCTCAGGCTTCCAGGTGATCAGTTGTGATTTTCTGTGCAGGACAAGCCACTTGCAGCAACACCTTGGTCCCACAAAGATCTGTTGAAGGTCTGTCATTGGTGCCTGGCACAGCACTGGGTACTGGCTGCTCCAAGAAGTGACAGGGAACGTCACCTTGCCACCACCCTCCTGCATTATCCTCACCAATTTCCCACTCTATCTCCCCCTGTAACAGCCAACCTGGCCACGTGGATCAGTGCAAGGAGAACAAGATGCCCCAAGCTCCAGCCCCAAACCAACACTAATGTTCTGTCAGCTGATGATGGCAGGACTGACCCTACCTGGTCAACAGCAGAGACAACTGCTGAACAGGAAGAGAACTCCCAGAGGCCTCAGTTAAAACACCCCTTCCACTGGTCCCTTTCAACAGGGAAAACCCCACCCCAGACCACAACAGCTTCTGCCCATCTGGCAGAGGAAAAGAGCCCAGATTATACAGGCAAGCCTGAATTTCACTTTTTTGCCCCTCCAGACACCTGGGAATAGTTGCCTTGGCTTGGGAAAGGTATTCAATACCTTCAGCTCCTTAAAAGGAGCTCCAAGAGTAATCAAAAGCATTTCCCACAAGGGGCTTCAGTTAAACTTTCTTTTTAACCTACTTTACTGTAATCAGAATAATCCTTTGCTCCAGGTAACTGACTTTAGGACTGATGTTATCCTATTAATGCTGAAGTGTGTTACCTGCAAGCAACATCTGCCAACACTCTATCCACTTAAAAACCCAAAAATGCCACTAGGAAATGTGAAATTCTCTCATTCCATTTAGCTTTCCAATGTGATCCTAGGTGATCTTTGGAAAAGAACTGTAAGCACTACATTTTTGAAGGAAACTTTGTTGCTGTATCACTGATCCAAGATCCCTTCAGTGGGTTCTTCCTTTTTGAAATTAGAGAAGAGAATAACTCGCCACCAAAGTGATCTGGAATTGAAGAGGGTGGAAGAGGCAGCATCTTTTGGCCTGACAGGAGCACAGGATGTTTTGCATCATCAGGAGTGTATCAGTCATGTTACTTTTACTGTAAAGTTTCAGAGATGGGTAAGGATAATAACCCCTCATATTCTGCTCTTAAATAAACTGAACACTGGGCACCAGGCTGCACACCAAACCTGTGAGAAATGGCCACCAGCGTGACCGTTCTTCCAGTGGAATACACAGAGATACCAGAACTAAGCGTGGGGGAAAGAAAGGACAAAAGCAAGCTCGTTTGGCTGGAATGCTGCCATGTATTTAAGGAAACCAGAACTGCCAACACCTGGCAGCTTTGCTCGTTCACAGAAGAGATCTTAGCTCAGAGTTACTATTGACAACTCGCCACCAAACTTCACCTGAACGTCCGCTGTGGTCCCTTGTCCCTGTACCTGCCTGCAGCACACAACCACTGTAAGCTCTGAGCAAACAACTACCTAGAGTGACTACACAATTCACTAAGGTTTGGTTACAAACTGAAGTTCGGTAGCAGCCGTGTCACACCACTCCTTGCCGTTCTCCCGGCATCAGCTCCTGCCTGGAGGGAGAACCCTGGGAACAGACCTGGATGCAGAGTTACATGTACAACAGCTGCACCTAGGCAGGACTGCCTGGCTTCAACTCAGAGGGCATTTTATCCTGTGTTATTTTCTTACCTTAACATGCCCTCTCTCTGTATCATAGCTGGCCAGGTTTTACGAATGATGCATTTTAGGAATACGCTGTTTCACAATAATCTCATATTCCAAAATGCTGAACACTTTTGGCCCTATCCCCCCTCCTGGATGCTGTGCTGGCAGCAAGGCTTGGACAGACTGGGAAGCAGCCTCCATGCCTCAGTGTGAAAGGGAGGTGAGCATAAAAGCAGGTAACTCCACAGCCTTCCCACAGTGCCAGTTCTGTGACTACAGCCATGCCGGGATCAGGGCTAAGTTCTGCTACCTAAGTCTAAACCATCCCTTCAAAGTACAACAGGCAGCTCAAATGGTCAAACGCCAGCTTGGGAGGAAGGAGTGGCTTACTGGAACAGGGCGTGCTGGAAGTCTGTAACATCCTGATGAACAAACCCATCTGCATTAATCAGCAGCACAGCGAGTCGGGTAGGACTGTGTGAACGCGGCAGCGGCAACTCCGGATTTATCATCCTCCGCTAACTTGGCCTCCTCCACCTTGATCTCTGCAGCAGCTGGAACCTCTTCTCCCACCTGGATCTCTCCAGGGAGGTGCACAGGGCCTTCTGCCTGTGCCCCCACGTAGGTGGGAGTGCTGTACTTCATGAGAACAGTCTTGAACTGCACCAGGGGCGCGTTGGTGCGGACTCCCATGGGGTCAAAGTGGGTTCGACTCACACGGTATCCGGCCTCCGACAGATAGTTCAGGAACTTATTTAACCTGGGAAGAAATGCAGCAAAATCAAACCCCCGCGTTTAGAACGGACTCGGTGCTGACAGGACTGACTCCAGTACAAGCTGGGAGTCAGATTCAGACCAGGCTGGAAGGTGAACCCACACTTACTTTGGCATGTTCATGCCCTTGATGCTGTGCCGGTGGATGTTGTAGTAGAATGGGGGGTGCTCGGCGCTGTGCTCGGCCCGCTGCCGCTTCGCCGTGCCACGCAGCACCTCCTCGCTTTTCCTCTTCCCTGCACCACAACAAGGCCACAGAAAACACTCAGTACTCAAGGGCACCCCAAAAACGCCAGCAAAGCCTCAGAGAGTACACACAGAACCAAAGCTACATAGCAGCTTCAGCTGTGTGTCTGCTTTTGTAAGCCACTGTTTGCAGAGGTAAAATCTGGCCTGAATTTAATCAGCAGGCCATTTTCAGTAGCAAGCAGTAAATTAAAGTGGCCTTCATAGAGTATTTGGCATTCTGCTTTTACCAATAAATATGATTCTGGATAAAGATGAAATAAAATCAGTACTGGGTGCAATATAGTTCAATATAAAACAAGCTACACCAAAATGCTCCACTTACCATGTACCAAGTAGGATTCTCCAGAAGTATTTGGTGTTTTAATATATACGCCACACTCTTCTAGAATACAATTAGAAGGCAAAATTATTTCTACTGGAAAGTAGCAAAATGCTTTAATTACACAGAAGGAAGTAATTCAATTATTCAATAATGCATTCAACTCTAGGGATACACTGCTGTTAAATAAGTTATCACAGATCAGCATCTCTAAAAATCACCACAAAGCCAGTCTTCTCTGCAAACAGGCTGCCTGTTTTCTTACCTTGTTTGTTCTCATCACCAGGACCGTGGGTAGAAAAATGTTTGAGAGTTGTGCACTCTGCTTCACAAACTAATGTCTTCAGAAGTGGCTGAGCCTCATCCAAGCCATACTGCACAGCCTCCAGCAGCATCCTCCTGAGGAATCCAGTGTTAAAGAGAGCTCCTGACCTACGAAATGCAACGGAAGTCAAAAGTTAAGGCTTCTTAATGAAAGCTGCTCCAGAATTCTCTTGTAAAAATTGATTAGCAACTATGTTACACTGAAATGATTTCTTTGCAATGACAGCAACACTGGTCATGTTTAAAAAAAAAAAAAAAAAAAAAAAAAATCAAGATCTCAAGAACAGTCATTTTATTTCTGCCCTAAGATGGTGAGAAAGTCATTCAACCCCCACAAGAAAGGTACTGTTGACTGCCAACCATTTTTAATACTGATTTGAAATGGCTAAAAGACTTAAAAAATATTTATTCTTGTTTCTACAAATATTAATTAACAAGCAGTGTAGTATTTATTACCATCAGTGCATGTAACGATTTATTCAATAAATTCTCCACAAGTATAGAGTAACAAGAGTTACTTAATATTTGGCAAATAGAGGAACATAGAGGCAGGTTCTCCTGGGCAGGACATATTCCATAAGCGCACTGAATGTGAAATTTAAAATGTGTTACTACTTATTAACTGGTTTGAATGAAAGGAAAAACTGAATACCCCACTAAATTCAAACCCACACTCGATTTCCTGAACTCCTCCTGATTGTTGTACCTCCTTTTGTAGTGCTAAAATAAAAATTGTTATGGTATGAACAGCTGAGCTTCAGAGCACCTAGACCCAGAGTGACCCTCCAAATGTGTCCCGTGATGTGAACTTACCAGAGGGGACCAAGAAGCACTGCTGTCTTCCCAGGCATGCTGCCATGGCAGTCACAGGGCAGCTGCTGGTAAGGGTTTTCTGCAGCAGAAAAACAGCATTTAAATTGTTTGGAAATAGCCAGCCATGCCTGTGTTACTGCAGAGACAGAGAGATGCA
The DNA here is from genome assembly GCA_013400235.1 of Oriolus oriolus. Classification (NCBI taxonomy): domain Eukaryota; kingdom Metazoa; phylum Chordata; class Aves; order Passeriformes; family Corvidae; genus Oriolus; species Oriolus oriolus. Next base: position 338,833 of record VXBT01008749.1, on the reverse strand, counting down.
GTGGGAGCTCACTTCAAGTATTTGGAAGGGCAACAGCAGAAGTGTGACACCATTTTCACCTCTGCCAAGCAGCTCATGGTGAGATTTAGTGATTGATGACTTGATCTTTAATCAGTGTGAAAACACTGAAGAAAAAAAAAGCAACATAACTTATCTATGTTTCTTTCAAGTAGGAAAATATTTGCCTTCCTACCCTTACATAAGCAGCTGACCAGGCTAACAGTGAGTACCAACAAAAAAATCTGAAACATCAGCCAGTTACATCTGCAAAACACAGTCCACCTACGAGTCTTGTAAACCCTGTGCAATTAAGGCATTTAGCAAACCATTCATTTAGTAATTAAGATCTCTACCATAATACTGTACTCAGCTGCTCATTCCCATCCTTAAAACTTCTATCTGATTTTTTAAACAACTTTTAAAACCAGGCTCATTGCATCCTCATGCACCTGACTGAGCAGGGCAAAGATACCATGAGTTGACAGTGAGCTATCCAAGAGCCTCTAACTTGGAAACAAAGTTTTAGGATTTATATTCATTCAAACCACCACCTCCAGGAGTGCAATTTTTGTCTCCTGCCTCTGCTAACCTGTGTGTGGAGACAGCCCATTAACAACAGCAGGGGAAAGCCAGACAGCTCAGTCCACTGCATTTTGAGGAACTGAAATGAACAGCCGAAAAGCAATCTGACACCAAAAGCTATCAAGCTGCTGCTGTCTGGAGGAACCCAATGGTATCAAAGGCTACCCCACTCCTAGGGCTTTTCCTGAAGTGGCAGATCCATGGACATACCAGGCATCCTGGCAGCTCCAGCAGCTAGAGCTGGCTGGGAGGATGTCCTGTGTAGAAACGAATCTCAGAATGGTTTGGGTTGGAAGGGACCTTAAAGCTCATCCAGTGCCACCCCCTGCCATGGGCAGGGACACCTTCCACTAGCCCAGGCTGCTCCAACCCCCGTCCAGCCTGGCTTTGGACACCTCCAGGGATGGAGCAGCCACAACCTGAGCAATCTGTGCCACAAATCCAGTCCATTTACAGGAAAATCCATTCAGACAACTGATCTAGCCCACGGCCACGAGGCACGGTGCTCTCTCCACCTCACACAAACTACTCATTGTTACATACAAGGGAATTGTTGCTAATGAGATGGAAATATAAACAAGGCACAGAACAGAGAGACAAAGTGCAAAAGAAAAGCCATTTACCTTCCACCATATTGCCCTCTTTCTGGAAAACCCTCTCTTCACACCACTGGCAGTGGATGAGGTATCGGACCTTCTTTGCCGAATCATCCGCAGGGGTTGGGCCCCGTAAAACTCTGACCACCACCAGAACAAAGTGTTCCAGAGCTACTGCCAGCAGCACTTCAATGCCTTTGTTACAGCGAGCTGCAGCTCTAGGGGGAGAAACACACACAAAACCCAAATTGTCCTGAATTCAGCAGGCAAACACTGCCATGGACACCTGAACCTGCTGCACGGTTCTTGAGTTCATCCGCTTCCTAGAGAGAGGTACTGAAAATTTGAGAGATCAGGAGGAAGTGTTCTTTCTGAAGTGCCTCATTTTGTGTCCTTCCTGGCAGGCCAAGCAAATCTAATTTAACTTTTTTTTATCACAGAAATACTGGTGTGCCACCTGCATCATCACATGTGCAGGGAGAGGACAAGGGAAACCCAAACATGTTCAGGTCAGCATTTGCGCTCTGGCATTCTCAAAACCTCTGGTGATTTCATTTCCTCTCCATCTTTCCCAAGCAGTGGTCCCATCCTCTTGCCTGTACCTTTTTTCTCCAATTAGGTTTTATGTCTTCATTTATCTAACAGACTGAGTTTACTGAGAGTATCTATAAGCAAATAACTAATTTCACAGATCAGTAATCCCATCCATCTTTTGAACCTCAAGTATGAGGATCTGCAGTGAACATCAAGTTCCCCTGAAGCAAGTCTAACTCAAATGCTTAGCGAGAAGCCATTCGAGCAGTTTAACTTGTATTTATAAAGTCCTATGGAGCTCTAAAATGGCAAAATTGATATAGAAATAGAAGGGTTTGCAAGTCAGGGTATTTTTTTTTTTCGCATTACCATCCCACCCCCCTACCCTACTGATGCATTTTCACCTCGCCCAGTCACTAATTATTTCTAATAATTACCTAATAATTTTTCACCCTAATTGGAGCTGGTTTAGCAGTACCTTGTGACAGCAGCAATTACAGTCCTGGCTGCCAGCTCCTTGTAGTACTCTGTTCTGACAATATTGCAGCCATAGTGACGCAGGGCCACGTGCTGAGCCTTGGCATACAGGGAGCTGATGTCTGTGGATGTCAACGACACAATCCCAAGGTTCCTCACATTTCTAAAGGCAGAGTCCAGGTAATTCACAGAAGTTCCAAAGGGGTCCAAATGGCTGAAAAGAAAGGAAGTTCCACTGAGTGTCTATAAATGCTCCAGAGTCTGGCTTTACACTGAGGAAAACGCTGTTTTATAACCTTCACCTATGATCACATTTAAAACACAAAGAAGGAACAGGACTAAAACTTCCAGCACTGCTTAGATCTGGATGTTAATCATTAATAATACAAAAAATTCCCATCACTTACTTTGATGTCTGTATAGGGTTTGAATGTATGCATCTATATACTCAACCTGGAAGAATCAGCCTGCTTTAATTCAAAGTTTGTATGCTTCAAAATGGATAAAAACAAGAGATGCAATAAACAGCAGGCAAAAGTATGAATTTTAAACTAAAAGAAGTTTTAAAATAACCCAAAACTGATTTGGCATTTCCCTTCAGCAAACAGACAATGAAGTCATAAAGAAACCCAGCCTCCCTTAAAATTTTCATGTATATTTATAATCCATTCTGGATGTCAGAAAGACCAATATTTTTCCAGCGCTTTCTAAAACATTTAAGATTAAAGTTCTGTCCCCACACCATTTCTGGGACAACAAAATTACATTTCAAGTGACTGCTGGTTGATTCTTTTATCATTCCAATTTCTCCAAATAATCATATCCTGGGAAGTGGGGCAGGGTGTGTCATTACCAAACAAGAAAATTTTGACAGAAATATTCAACACTTACATAAAATCAAATGATCTCAAATGCATGATAACATTGGCATCCATTTGTGTCACCTCAATGGTGTCACTGTTTTCTTCTCCATCTCCCCCAGTTTCATCATTGTCTTCTTCCTTAATGTTCAGTTTCACCTTCATTTTGTTTAAATGACAATTTTCCTTAATCATTGTCACAGAATTTTCATTACAATCATTAATTGTAACTTTCACAGAACTTCTGAGGTGCTTTGCCCACTGCAATCCCATGATACCTGCAGAAAAACAGAATTCATGGACATTAAAACAACTGATTTTAAGAAGACCACTGAACTTTAATATTATTTACAGCCTTTTTAAAAGCCTTAATACAGCTTTTGACAGCTGCTTTTTTGTATGGAAGCTCATGACTTAGGCTCATGCCTAAGGAAGAAAATTACTCTGTACCTCACATTATTTTTGAGTATGTGATGTCAGTTATGAATTTCTGTAGCTTCGTCCTACTGGATATTAACCAAAGTATTAAAGAAATGGACTTTACCAGTGGCACCAAAAGCATCCAAACATTCAATGGGTTTGCGCTCCCCAGCGAGCACGGCCAGTGCACAGAATATCAACTGCCTGGAAGATAAAAAAGGATGGCCAGAGTCTGTAAGTTGAGAGAACATTTTTACTTCCTTTTCCTTATTTATTTCCCTTTAACACTGGAATATTTTCACTAAACTCCACCTTTTACAGGGAAGAACTGTAAATCAAAAACCTCAGCGATGCTGAAAAGTTGAATTCTACAGCAGTATATTCTTAAGGTATAATCTACTAATACAGAAGAATACTTAATTGCTTCAGAAATGACAGTATTTCACATACAGTGTTCTTAGGTATAAATATTATTTGTCAAGAAGAGTTTTCTGATGAGAAACTTCTTTCTCCTGCCCTCTGAACCGAAGTTTCACAGGGCTGCTTTTCAAAACACGAATTTTTCACTACAAACTCCCCACCCCTCTGGTGCATCCTCCCACTCCCTGCTCTCTCACCTGTTGAGTTTCATTTTAGGATTAAAATAGGAATCTGTTTTCTGGGGCGTGGAGTGGTTGGGAAGAACCTGCACATCTGTGGCTGACTCTTTCACCACTTCATAAGACGACTTGGGAGCACGAACTGAAACAAGTCATTGAGGCGGAAGGAAAGAATCGGTGAAAACTGAAATTAATATTAACACAGTTGGCAAATTACACTGAAAAATTGCTCCCATAAAGCAAGAAGTCTGGGTTATGCTGCAATCCAACCAGCACATGGACCAGTTAACAAGGATGATGGGGGAAGCAGGCAACAATTGATCTTCTAATCTCAAAAGTGGCAGGCAAGGATCACGCTCTACCACAATTTTCTTCTCATAAAACATCAGATTTGTTTCTCAGTTGGGCTCTTATGTATCCACTCCAGTTTAAGAAAGCCAGCCCCTGAGCCCTAGGCTTTGCACATTTGTTCTGCATGTTTAAACATAATATATTGCTAATTAATTAAAACCGTGTTAACATAGTCCTGAATGTGTATCCATGAACTGCAAAAATCCCTGAAAATCCTTGATCTAATCTAAGTTATCAAACAGCCCCGTGAAATGTGCATAAACAGCACAAGTACACGGACAACCCCAGCACCTGAGTTCTGTGTAAACAGTCTGTGGCAAAACAAGCTTTCAGATCTCACAGCTGTAAGCACAGGCTGCCATTCCTCTGAGCAATTCATCCCCAGTCTAAAATGTACCTAGGAACAACCAGGAAAAATCTGTATCAACTGGGTATCTTCCAGGGCTCACCCTGCCTCTCTCAGGGCTTTCAAACACACACGTGGTGTATCTGCTCCACCTTCAGGGGCCCCAAGAGCTGCCAAGTGCCTACAGAGCACAAAACCTCTGGATTTATCCTCTCTCTGTGAGGAAAAACCGCCTCACGCATTTTGTTAAAAAATGCTAAATGGGCCATTCTCTACTCACAGCTCTGAAGGGGAGCACACAGAGATCAATGTATTTCACACCACAAACTCTACAAAGATATGGAATATGGTACTACTATCACTTTTCAGACATGCACACTGATGCCCAGGCATCAAACTACTGGCATTCCAATTATTTAAAATGTTTTTAACCTAGTTTATGCAAGTTTAGAAATCAAAGTCTCATTCTGGAGGAAGTCGGGTAGGATTGTAATGTACCAAAGAACTACTGACACCCCTGTCACGACTCTCTGGGACTGAAAAAACATCACCTTGTTTTGGGAACCCAGGCTGGTGCAGTCTGGATAAAAAGCAAAGGATTTTTACATTGCAGAAAGATTTACTCCAGACTTTTTGTTCTGTGGATGCCATGTCCCCCACTCTTTTGGAGACACACAAGCTGGTACTCACAACATTAAGGATGAGGGGAGCACTAGTTACCAGCAAGAACACAGGAACTGGTCAATGCAAAACTAAATCACAGCTCTGCTACACCTCTGATGAAACAAAAATTCTGAAATATTAAGGGCAGATTTTTCATTAGAAAAGCTAACACTGCTTCTGAATTTTCCCTGTGTCTCCCACCCCTTGTCACAGTTACTGCACATGGTACATGACAGAAAAAGACTGAATGCTTCCTGTCAGTCAGAGCCCACCTGTGGTAAACCTTGACTCAGTCTCTCCTTTATTCACGTGACGATTGATGTGCCCTATCATGTCAGTTCTTCGTACGATAGTCGCTGAGCAGATGATGCAGTGGTAATGAGCTCCCATCTTGGACAATGTCTGTAAAATAGAGTCTTTTACGTAGTTTCAGACTACATAAAACATGGTTAAAGTAGGACTGAATGCATGTGAGAAGTCATCTGTCTGTTACCTCTACAGCACTCAAAATACCTGGAATCTACAGCCAGAGCTGATCTAGGCAGCTGGCCCCCCCACAAGAGAGGTACAACCACATTCAGCTGCTCAAGGGTTCTATCACACAGCCTGGACCAACAAGCTTTTGGCATCACACACAGAGGATCAAGATGTATTTGCTGACCAAGCGTATCTCAAAAGTTCACCCAATTCCCCAACTTTGCACAGTAACAAGAATTTCTGTGGTTCAGCATTTTTACCTGGTCTCCAACAAGGTTGGGTTTTACTGGCCGACAGGATAAGTGACAGATGCACATTCTGTACCCTGGAAAACAAACCCCAGAACAGTAAATGAAACAGCCTGGCTGCGGCCTGCACCACATGCTCTCACTTCAGATTTCACAAGGCAGCAATAAGAGAACATCACCAATTATCTGGTACATTCACTCTCTGCACAGGGTAATTTATCAGCTAATTGTACATTTTAAATTTTAAAATGCACAGAATCTACAATTTCTTTAAAAAGTCGCTGAGCATCCTACAAAGCTACACCAAGTCTCCAGTTCAAGAGTACTTGTGTGTCTTCCACACAAATATTGTTACCCGGCTAAAAGACTTGTGTGAAGACACCTACAAAACGTATGTTCCAGTTAAAGAAAACCAAAATGAGATACCTGATACTCCAGCTGGAACATTTATAGTTCAACTTTATCTTGCTCATCCTCTAAACAGTCACTTTATTTCCCACAAACCCATACACCTGGATTTTTAAAAAACACACTGCTTACTTTCTTTTACTTCCTTAACTTCTTGAAGGGATTTTAATGCATCTTACAAGCATATATCAGTTTATTAAACACCAATTAAAGTGACTAAATATTGATATTACACAAGCACTTCAAGTGTTTATTGGAACCCATGGAATCTTTATGACACACCAAAATTGACCACACGTGTGTCTGATTATTATTAATATACAACTAAAACTATTATTTAAGTAGTTTTCATCACGCACATATTTCAATTTTTATGGTAATTTTCATGACACGCCAAGCAACTGCTGGTGTTTTTCTAAAGAGAAAATGCACAATTGTAACCATTTTGGCTGGAGAAGAATAGTTATTTCACATTCACATCTTACATCCCACCTCAAAATTCATTCTGTCAAAACATGGTTCTAATTCAGAGCTGGTAACAAAATGCTTAAATCAAGAGGAATTTTGAAAGATGAAACACAGAACATACCCACAATTTCTTCAGGTATTTACTATTCAAACCCAATTGCCATTACCTTCAAATTCAACAGAAACTTTCCAGTGCAAATTCTGCAGGTGACGATGGAGTTTGTGGCTATAGCAAGCTTTGAATTTCTCCTCAGGACACAACGGACAAGGCTTCTTTTCATCTGAAAATACAATCAAAACCTGTGAGAAGCATGAAATGCAGCTACCATCGTGTTAGCTGAGATGCAGGCCAAGAAAAAAAAGGCTGAAGGTTAAAAATCAACATGAGTTGGAGATTAAATCCTCAGGGAACATTCTATTTCATGTACAAACTTAAAATTTATGGGTTGCCTCTTCCTGCTCCATAGAATATAGACGAAAATCACTATAACTTTAAAAATCATTAACTTCTACAACCTTTGGGTTTTGGTTTCTAGTATTTTTTACTCCAGCAACATGTGGCTAACGAAACTTCTGAAAAGTACTGAGGAACAACAGAACTTTACAGATGACATGCAGAGACTTGAAATGTTTTAAAAACCCCAAAACAATCAAAACCCTCACAAATTAGGAGGTTAGAACAAGACTTTGTTGTTCCAACTCCCGGATCTTCTGGATAAAACAAGCAGCTGATATCTCTTTAAGCTGCAAAAAAGGCAATATACCCCACATCAAACAATTTTGAAAAATATAAAATAATTCTTGAAAATCCTGCATGTGACACACAAAAAGCAAAGGCAAGGCTGTGTAACAAAGGTATTGAAGCCCTTGAAGTACTAGCCTAAATAAAAACTAGCTGAACGTCAAACAACCTCTCAGGCAGGATTTAGCAAAAGAACAAGAGAATAAATCATAAAGCCCTTTTTTACAAAACCCCTGGTCTTTAAATATCATAAATATACATAGTGTATTACAGATATAATCTGAAGGAAAATGTAAATACCTGTAACACGAAGATCTGTGTTCTGCGACACTGCTGTAAACTCACCTTCTCTCAGGTCAGCCAGTTTCTCTAGATCAGCAAGGTGTCTCTGAATGGAAATATGTTTGTCTAAAAAAAACCCCAGAAATATTTAGAAGTTAAACACCCTCAGTTTAAGAGCTGCTTTTAGTTTACTGTTACTTTTCTATGCATCATTTCAAATCTAGCACTGTTAGAGAATGACTGCAATAACAAGTGAAATACTTGTTTTTGTCCTTTAACTTCCATGGCAGCAGGAATGACTGCAAAAATTATCCCCAGAATGGCTGTTTAATAAGATCCATATATTTTCATATATTCCTACCTCTTTTTAATACTGACATACAAACTTTCTCAGATTGGAAAGACCCTCATTTGAAAAAAAACCAGCTGAAAAGATCAAGCCACATTCCCTTTACACCTGGTTTTACTGCTCAGCATTGTTAGTGAATGCAAATCATGCAAGAAAGCAGTACAAAAACATCCTATGAACTGACTGGCAAAACTAAATATCAACTAAAAGTGGACCAAATTTAAGAACAATTATTCACGGTGGAGCCAGGATACATTAAGTTCTACCATTTTTTTTCTTTTCCTTAGTAAACAGTTTAACCTTGAAATCTACCACCTGATTTTCCAACTTATCAGTCAGAATTTGCCAATACCAAAAAATTTAGGTTGAAATCTGCTTTATTGGTTCCAGCACACAGAACATCCCACTTCACTGTAACACAGATTCTGTAGCAACTTTAACCCTCACAATGTTTTCACAGGATAAATCTTCAGGTTTTCTTCTGCGAGGCAAAGCAACTGATCCACGTGCTCAGGATACAGAGGTGAGTTTTACAATGAGATTTCACACATTCCCTTTACCTTTCCTTCCTACTATTTCTAACTTTCCTCAAGCACATGACACAAATGTTAAGAGTTTATTAGCAAACCTCTTGGGTAATCCGATGATACATCCAAAATGTTGCTATCAGATTCCCTTGGGCGTTCTTCCTCCGCTCCTTTTTCTTCAGCTTCCAATTCTGACTCGGGAATTTTCACATCCAAGTTATTGCTTTTCACTTTTTCAGAGACCACCACACCATCTTAAAACCAAACAAAAACCCAGTGAAAGTGCTGTTGATGTAACTGAACTATACAAACACGTTCATTTGCTTCCAATAATCCGGTGCTGACTACAAGCGCGAAGGAGGAAAAAAAATTATGTAGGAGCATAGTATGAGATGAATTACCACTCTAATTATTCTTGGAAACCACTGTGGAATAATGCCATCCTGGACAGCTGAAAAGACTATTCACACATCAGTATCAGAAGTTTAAGGTGAACAAAATAACATTTACACGTTATTTTCTGTCAGAATGCAGTGAAGCAAGGCAAAGCAGGCAAGGAAGAGCTCCAAATTCTCCTAACAATTTACTATCGGCTAAGAAAGTTTGATAAGAGTTTAGAACTGTTCATGATTCAAACAATATGAAAGAAGAAGGGACTAAGGAATTTGCTATCAGCAGAGGCATCGATGAAGGTAAGTGCTGGTGCCATCAGCATTTGCAAATGAATGAATTCCTGGGGCACTTTGAGATGGGCCTGGTGAAGAATTTCAAGCACTTGAGGCTGAGAGATGGGGCAATAAAATGATGAGAATAGTCAAGCTTCCAAGGCAAACCCGGGGAAAACAACTGAAGGAAGAGGTAGAAATCCCCAGAAGGTGTGGTCCAACCCCTCTCCAAGGGACACTAGGAAGCACTAGGAAAGGATTCAGAAAGCCACGTGTATCTATCAATATTGGCCTGCTCCCAGCAAGATTCCAAGGGACAGGTGGGACTAGGGGAGTTTCAACTATGGGTAACAAGAAATAACAAACAAAGCCCTGGCATTGCTTTGCAACTACTGAGAAGCAAGAGAGCAGGCCAAGGCTTTTCAGCCTGGATGGGACAGACGTTTCCAAGATCAGCAGGTGCCGAGAGAGCACAAAAGGCAACTACGTGCTGTCCATCCCAACACAGAAACTGGGATGCATCACATGCAGAATATACGGAGCTACAAACTGGTTCGTGTCGGAGGTTATTTCCAGAGGATCCAGGAATGCATGGTTGCTCTCTGGATGGGGCACCGAGCACCCTGGGGTAATGGAAGGTGTCCCTGCCCATGGCAGGGGCTGGAACGGGATGGACTTTAAGGTCCCTTCCTACCCAAACTATTCCATGATTCCCTAATTTTGCCGGTCTTCCCTGTCCACGTACTCCTGACCAGAACTTAAGACAGGCTGGAAGGATCTTACAGCAGTTCTTCAGATTCCCCTGGGCTACTTTTGTTTGTTTTCTTTTAAACACTGCTGTTGGGCACAAATATCTATTATTATGAAAACAAAACACAAAGAGGAAATGGAAGGAATACCTCAAGACATGGGCTCAAGAAACTGAAAAAACAGAAGCACAGAGTATAAAATTATTCTACCTACCTTACAATCTATCAAGAGGTGTATTGCTACACAAAGATTGTTGCTGTGCTCCTCACAGAACTGTTTTAAGCTGACAACCCACTTAAGAAATACTTACATGGAGCCTAGTGCTCCATTAAAATGTTGCAAGATTCCTGGTGATAGTTTCTACCTGCTTTATTAATATAAAGATAGAAAGAAAACAAGTAAGTAAAGTGATGTTTGGTAAGAAATCCCTAATAGCTATCGGTTAGCTGTGAGAAAAGTGGAAAACAGTTACAAAAATGCATAGCGAGAGCACAGCAGTGACAAAAACCCAGCAGAGCTAGACAGGCTGCATCTTCAGAGCACGTGGAGAGGTAAAAGTGGTTGAAAAGGATAATATGCATATATGTAAAAAAATACAGTTAACACGTAAATGCACATGGAGAAACATAAACTTTCACACTGAATGAGGAAAAAAAGCAGGCTGCTACCGAACCAAGACCTCAGGGTGTTTTAAAAGCCCAACAGGAATCACTGATTACGCACAAACAGAATAACGCTTCAGAGAGCCCAAAGTATACTTAAACGAGAAAAAGAATTAATTAGAAGAGTCAGTTAACTCGATCCGTAAGGCTGCAGCAGCAAAGGGCTGGCAGCAAGGGCTCACTCGGGGGGCTGGAAATCCAGCAAAACCAGTTTACAGAATCCCAGAGCGGGTCAGGTCGGAAGGAGCACGGTGGTCCAACCCCGCTGCTTCAGCAGGGTTATCCCTGAGCACATGGCGCTAACACGTTTTGGTTTTAAATACTGCGGGGAGAGATGCGCGGCTGAGCCCGCGCGGCCCACGCCGCACCCCGGGCTCCTCACGGGACCTCACGGAATAACAAATGATCACCAAAGACAAAGTATCGTTAGCTTCGGGGAAGAAAGAAGCGACAGGAGCGCGGGTTCGAGCGGCGCGAGGCCCCGCGGGAACACGTGTGGCCCCGCACCGCGCCGGGAACACGGGAGAACCGGGAGCCTGCGCCTCCCAGGGCTCCCCGGCGCGGGCGGGAAGCGGCCCCGGGGTGTGAATTCAAACCCGCCCGGGGTGTAAATTCAAACCCGCCCGGGGTGTAAATTCAAACCCGCCCGGGGTGTAAATTCAAACCCGCCCGGGGTGTAAATTCAAACCCGCCCGGGGTGTAAATTCAAACCCGCCCGGGGTGTAAATTCAAACCCGCCCGGGGTGTAAATTCAAACCCGCCCGGGGTGTAAATTCAAACCCGCCCGGGGTGTAAATTCAAACCCGCCCGGGGTGTAAATTCAAACCCGCCCGGGGTNCCGCGGCCGAGGGGGAGGAGCCGCGCCGGGCCCGGGGCAGCCGCGCCGGGCACGGCCCGAGCCGCCCGACCGGCCCCGACAGCCGCCGCGGGGCTCGTGGGGGAGCGGCTGAGCGGGGTGAGGCAGCGCCGCACGGTGCCTGTGGGAAGGGAGGAAAGGAAGGGAAGGGAATCTCTGCTGACAGCACCCCTGGTGCCGTGTGGGGCCCCCGGGCTCTCCCCTCGGACGGAGTGAAGCAGGAGGCTGCCGCCCCTCAGCCGCCCGTGGAGAGGCTCCCTCGGAGCCCGGTGCTACCCGCGCCTCCGCGGCGGCTCCCGGGCTCCCCTGCGTGGGTCTGGGATCTGGGAATCGCCTCGGGAGCTCCGGGTAAAGCTTTCCATAGCTCTCCTGAACTTCCTGTTGGTGTGCGCTGTTTTGTGTGGGGGCTGGCGGGGCTGCTGCGAGGTGTCACTGTAATTCCTCCATCCTCGGGAGGGAGCGAAGGCGGCAGTCACATAGTCGGGACTGCCTTAGAGAGTCACAGCTTCAGCTGGGTTGGAAAAGCCCTCCAAGCCCATCGAGTCCAAGCTGTGCCCTGTCCTCACTCTGTCGCCAGCCCAGAGCGCTGAGTGCCGCGTCCAGGCCTTGCTTGGATACCGCCAGGGGTGTGGACTCCGACACTTCCCTGGGCAGCTCCTTCGATGGTCTTAAAACTTGGTTATACGACTCAAGTGTTAGAGGATGCTTGTTTCTGGTTTTTTGTTGGTACAAGATAGGTGTCTCTGGGGAGGTGTAATCGCTGTGCTTTCTGCTCCGGCGTTCCCTTAGATATGAATAATTAACCTTGTTGAGATCTGCTGTGGCTCTGTAATGAGAAAACGAAAGAAGACTATTAAAGTATTTTTCTCTATGCAGTTAACATTTATTTTTGTCTCATCTGGACCTAAAAACTTGACACAAGTAATAAAGACAGCACACCTTTTTTTGCAGGATTTGAAGATGTCTAAAAAGAAGCTGAAGAAACTAGCTGGAAAGGAAGACTGTTTGGATGGCCAGGATGACAAAGTAGGAACAGAAATATTACTACGTTTATTATCTTAATTCAATCTCCTAAATTCAAGAGAACATGAATTGTTTAGCAGCCTTGTGGTAGAAGGATGAATCTAATTTAAAGACAGGGCCATAAAGAGCAGCAGGAGGGTTGCGTTGGTCAGATAATCAATTGTGTTTTTCTCCAGAGGCTGTGAGTAGTGTGGGTATCAGAAAAAAAGAGACTTTTTTATTTTAGTGTATATTTCTGTTTGAGGGAAGTTGAGTTTAATACTAGTACTGAAACTAGTGCTGTTTTCTTGGACTGTTCTGTATCTTGGATCATATATCTTAATTTTCTGATTAATCACAAGTTGTACGTCACAGCATTTTCGTGAGTGACTCTCAAACATTTCCTTCTAGCCACAGAGACATAAATTAATGACCAAAATCCTCAGCATATTCTGGTATATACTTTTATCTAGTGAGTCAGCTTTCACTGAATCACTTGTAAAATGCAGGTGCTACAGGAGCTGTTATCTTTCTGGTCATGCTTGTCTGTAGCTTCCTATTATCTTCTATTGTTTATGTCCACTTCTGACAAGTTATTTACTCTCAGAAGTGCAATACATAGTTGATAAATCAGTAGTTTAATAAATCCACACCTAAATTTGCTAGATTTTTTTCCACTGGATTTTGCAAGGAATATATATAAAGTAAGAGAGCTTTTACCTATCCTCTTAAAATTTTTTTGCAAGTGTTAATTAATGAGCATGATATTATGGCCTTATAAACTGAATTATTCATGTTAGATGCTTTTTGATCATAGAGAAAATGTTGTTCAAAGTCAAATATTTATAACTATTTTTTCTTCCCTTGAATTCCTTACTATTATTCAATTTGTCTTTTAAAATTAGCTTATCCTAAGGTGCTTTATTGGTTTGGTTTTTTTTTTTACTTCTAATACAAGGAGTAAACACTTGGCTTAAAACCTCATACTGTAGCTTACTTCCACTGCTAATGCCTCTAGCAGTTTGAAGAATACAGCTTTAGCAGCAAAATGATAAGGAAACCTCTAACAGTAGTGTGATCCCAGTATGGGTGGGAGGTGTCTCGTACCCCAAACTGATAGTGCTGGAAGGAGAGGAACAGGAAGAAAATTTGCTTATGATGACTAAATTAAGTGAAAATTTTTCAGAAAAGGAGGAGGTAGGTTGAAAAGAAATATTAAAAATGTCATGGAAACTCGTTGTTGGGGAATAGGCCTTGAAGAGAGAAATTAATAGCTGAGCAGCTGGAAGTGGATTTGTTATCACCCAAAGTTGTCCCAGCAGCATCATGAACTCCACCTACTCTAGAGCAGCTCCTTCACTGCCTTCCCACTGGTGGGGACAGCAGGGGGGTGGATGTGACCCCACGGGGAGCCTGTGTCATTGTCTGTCATTCTGGTTTTTCTGTTGCGTTGCTGGTATTGGTCGTGCAGCTCCAGAACCAACCACAGGCAGAAGCTCTCAAAACTGCCTTAATTTAGGACTCTCCTGGTTTCTGCAAGCCTCTGATTTTTGCATTAAGTGCTCTCTAGTGTGGAAGTAAACCAGCTAAGGCTCTCTAGGTAGGAAAAATCTCTGCAGCAGTGACCTAATGGCCTCACTGAGTCAGCACGCCCCAGTTATTGAAGGAGTGAATTATTTGTGAAAGGATGAACTGTCTGGAGCTTCCTTATCCAAAATAATCTGTATGTTACTGTTCTCTGTTGTAACTTCCTACACCCTGACGTGGTTTTGGGAAAACTGAGTCGTCTAACTCAGAGATGTATAAAAACTACCTGTCTTGTGGCACACATAGTTTTACCTGAGTGCCTGTGAATTGAACGTGGTAGGAATGTTGCTACCTCTGTAGCTGTCGCTGTTGTAGTGGACTGTGTTGAATCACTTTGTAAGCATTAAAGTGCTCCATGATTGAATCATGAAGTGCTGCTAAACCCTTTGCACCCTCATCTTTGCATGCACATCCTTGGCACCCTTTGACAGTGTTTCTCTAAGCAGCCAAACCACTCAGTTGTGACATTGTCTTACGAAGATTTTTTTTTTTTAACTGCAGTTTCCTCTGTAAGCCCCTGAGGTTTTTTTTCTTTCAGAACTCTGAAGACACGAGATCTTACAAGCACACTGTGAAAGGAGAAACAGAACTTCAGAGGTAAATTCTCAATCTGTCATTAAATAGAACGACTTAAAAATATAACAATCATAGACTCTTTAATGCTGAACTGAAGACTTTTTTCAACCTGTTCACCAAATAAAATATGGTATTTTAACCAGTCTTTCTTGGGATATTTTAAACCTAGTGTACAGTAAGTATAATTACTGAGTATTTTCTCTGATCTTATAAGAAAGTTTCATAATTATTTTTCATATAATTCATAATTTTTGTAGAATGTTACTATATTCCCATCCACTGTTCCTTTTCCAAGTTCTCCAGTCAGTGCAGGATAAACAGTTTGAAAGCCGTGTGTGTTTTGGCACTGTGTGACCAAGCTGACCTTTTAGGATGACACACCTCCTTTATCACTGAGCTGCTGTTAAAACTTATCTGTATGATAAGAAGAAGCTTGACTGTGTAGGGTGTCTCTCAAACCAACAGTGAATGCGCAAAAAGCTTTTTCTCCATTTTCTTAAAGCTAAAATGGCTGTACAGTGGAGAAAGGTAAATCCAAAAAACGCAGTATCAAACTATTTTGAAGGACAGATGTTGCTCCAAGTTCATGTTTAAGAACGTGATGCTCATAAATGCTTAGCTCCAAGTGCCTGAATCAAATGCAGGTACCTTTTTTGTTGCCCTTTTCCATTAACTGAGCTAAATTACATTACTTTCTTCATAATGTTTCTGTAGATCCAAACCAGAGAAAGATGGGCAAGAGAAGAAGCGACACCGAAGCTCTGGTGTTTCCCGCGATGCTGATGGAAGATCCCAGGAAAAATATCCAAACAGAAGCAAAACCCTGGATGGTTCTTCAATTCAAGCTGAAAAGCAAAAGAAAATAGTGATCCAGTTTAAAGCCAAAGAAATCAAACATGGCAAAACTACCCGCACTCCTGATGTGGTGACTGCCAGCAAGGAAAGAAGTCGCTTTGATGGAACAGAAGGAAAGAGGCTCTGGCACAGCTTTGAACTTCAGAGGGACAAGGCACTGAAGAAAAAGAGAGAGAAAGCTGAACTCTGCAAACTCAAGCTAAAAGCAGAACAAACTATGTTAGAAAAGTTTAAGTCCTCTGTGTATGAGGTACCACATAAAAAGGCAGAGGGCTCAAAAAAGCGGAGTGAAGATGTCAGAATTCCCAAAAAGCCACCTGACAGCTCTGCAGGGACTGGCCATGGTGATAGGCCTGCCACGAAGGAGCCAAGAGCATTATCTAGCTTCTGGGAAGAAGAGGAGGAAGAAGAATATAAGGACTTCACTGTGAAAAAGAGGCATGTGAGTAAACACAGATCATCACGTTCCTCATCTGAAACTCTGCCGCGATGGGACTCTGGGAAGCGCAGAAAACATGGTGCTGGTTCTCCTAAAGCTCCTGGGCACTCGAGGACTAAAGAAGGGGACTTGGAAGCCACAGCACTGTGCTTTAAGCAGGTAATGAGAACTCAGTTCTTTGTATTATGTAGATGTTTCAGGCTGGTTTCTCAATGGCAGACAGATTTATATGAGCAGACTGTCTTCTTACAGAATCCAGCCAGGTTTCATAGCTAACTGGGTGGATTTTTCTGATCCCAATGTAAACCTTGTTCCCGTATTCCTCAGCTAAATGTTAAACAGACCAGAAGAGTAAAGGTCTTGGTCTGCACAGATGCTTCCATGGCTTTGCTTTGCTGCTGGGGATGTGAAACACTTCAGTTTAGGTATAAATCAGCTGATTTTTTGTTTTGAGCTGATACGGTTATTTCATTTTTTTGAATGAATAAACTGAACCAATGAAAACTTGCTGCCAGACAGAGCATTGCTGGCTGAGTGATGCCAGGAGAGCTTGGGGTGGATCTGGGACTAAATTGGTATGTGTGCTGCAGAACTTCCCTTTTATCTGTGACGGGTTTGTTTCTAAGCTCAGGTTGAGGTGCAGAGCCAGACACGAGGTGGATCTTGAGCACAGGGATTTTTTTGCTGTTGTTCTTGTGTAAATGCCCAGCATCTTTGGAGGTTCGTTTGTGTTACGGTGGTGTGAGCATTTGTGTGTATGCAAAGAGAGTTATTATGAGCAAAGCCAGGGAGTCCTTGAGGTTGGAAGGCACCTCTGGAGATCATCCAGTCCAGCCCCCTTGCTCAAGCAGGGTCAGCCAGAGCTGGCTGTCCAGGGCAAAGGATGGAGACTCCACAGCCTCTCTGGGCAGCACCTCTGGTCAAACACCTTCAATGTAAAAAAGTAGGAGGTTAATGTTCAGATGGAATTTGCTGTGTAATTCACTGTTATTTATTTAAAAGAAAGCCATGCATCTAAGCCCTATTGAAATTATACTGTAGATGCTAATAACTGTGGTTTATGTTCCCTATTCACTTGGGAATACCAAGTGTTCTCTAAAAGGCCCTCTAAGATATGTGTTGTACTTCTGTTCCTGCTTGTTTCTAGAATGTTGAGGTCCCGTGCATGTCTGACTCCTACCGGGGAGGTGAGGTCAGAAGGCTTGCTGCTGTCCCAAGGGTGAGTGAGGGGCTTGTTTAACACTGTAGGGCTGTATTCCAAAACTCCTGATGTGAGGATCCCTTGTTCCTCAGTATTCCTTGATATTTTGTGGTGTTGGTAAGGTTTTTTTAATTCTCCTTACAGAGCTCTGAAGACTTTCCACCCCTTCAAGACAGTCAGAACGCAGAAACAGACCAAGAGGTTGGTAATGCTTTCATTTAACACTTCTGAGTCTTAAAGACTGAGGGCACCAAGGTTGTGTAACTGGAGAATTCCATGACCTTTCCTAGTATTTGGCATTGTTGACTCATGATCTACACTCCAAAAATGTGGAGCATTTATTTAAAAAACTAAGCAAACTTGCTAAAGTGCTGCTAATCAGGAACTTTCTGAGATAATGAGTGTCTTTCTGTTACCATGTGCAACAAAGGGACCTTCATAGTTGCTCACATGCTCCAGCTGTCTCATTTCCCATCCTCTAACTTTTTGGTTGGAAGAGAGACGTATTTTTTTAAGAAGTGCCTATTAGGAAACTTGAAGTTTGTGTAACAAAAAAATGTAGCAAAGTTTTTGAATACCGGGTAGAGAGGTCATAAATCTTTCTAGGCCGTATTTTGGATGTCTTTAGTGGAGCATATACTGAAGTTCTCATGGCTTTACAGTTCCTGTACAGACTTAAAATTTTTCAGACATCATTTTCAGGCAGTTTTAACAGCATTAATGCAAAAGTATCTTTTTGGGGAAGAATTATGAAACAATTCCTTCCAATGGATTGCACACATGCACATTTTCTCACTGTAGATGCAGATAGTTGAAGACTTGCACGTTGCTCGTGTGGAGAAGAGGATGGCCCTGTCTGTAGTACAGACCTGTGGAGAACTTACAAGCATGGAGATAGATCTTCCAGAACAGGATTTAAATATTTCTGCTGGTATGCCATGATTGGATCTGCTTTGCTCTCTAGCTGCAACCAGTAATTACAGTTATTGATGGTCTGAGTAGGGAGCGCACAACTGATTATTTCTGCTGTTTTCTC
The DNA here is from genome assembly GCA_013400235.1 of Oriolus oriolus. Lineage (NCBI taxonomy): Eukaryota > Metazoa > Chordata > Aves > Passeriformes > Corvidae > Oriolus > Oriolus oriolus. The sequence continues at coordinate 320,275 of VXBT01008749.1, read as the reverse complement.
TTTTTTCTCTTCTTTTCCTCTAGGGGCTTTTAGTTCTGGTCTGAGCATCCTAGTGGTGATTGACACAAATATAATGATTAGTCACCTTGAGTTTGTGAGATCCCTGAAATCTGAGAATATACCAGGTATGTAAATACGTTCTGATGAGTAAAATATTGAAAGAAAAACCGATGCTGTAAGAGCTTCAAGCTACCTGAAGGAAACCAAGCCTGTGCTCCTTAAAAAGGCAGCGTATTTCATTCAGAGGCAGAAGGCTCGCACTTGAGAGCCTGGTTCTGTGAACCCAAACAAGCTGCATCCTAGGGAAACCTCAGCTGTGGAAGCAGAACTTACTGGGCTTATAATAAGCCCATGTACCTGCAGAAAATCATGGCAGATATTCCCAGGAATATGCTTGAATTCGTAGAGGTAAAGAAGTCTTAACCCTTTCTAAGAACATAATTAAAGCATTTAACCCATTACTAGTGATAACTCTGTTTTCTAGTCTCCTTTTAGCATTTCTTTTTCTAGAAATATAAAATAATTTAAAACGTGTTGAGCAGTCAGTCAGTGCTTTATTTCTGTCTTGGTGAAGGTGGCAGAACTGAGCAATTTCTCAGGAATTCAGAATGAGACTCCGGCTTTAATATCTGGCTCTAATATGCTGGGAAGCTGTTGGTTATTTGATGTTTGCAGGGTTAGGATCGTGCGTGTCAGTTCTTGGTAGGCATATCTGGAATCTATCAGAATGCTTAGGGTGCTTTGATGCTTTCAGCTAATGAATACACTTATTCCAGCCACCTGGCAAATACCTTTCCTAAGGGTCTGAGTGATTTTCAGGAGTGTGTCAGACTGTATTTCTCCTCCCAGGTTAGGAATGCTGTTCTCTTACATACACTGAGATGCCTTTTTGAGTACTGCAACTCCCAGTTTCTGGTCCTGCACCAGACCCACCGTGTTGAGAAGGCTGCTGATCCCTGGCCTATTTATTACAAAGCAGATGGTTATTAATGCATTTTTTTCAAAATTCTGTTCTCATAATGTGAATGAGAAAGAACGTGGTTGAAATATTTGTCATGAGTGGACCAACAGAACAGTCATTAAACTTCTGATTTATCCTGTATTTCATAAAAAGGCTTTGAAGTTCAGTCCATACTTACCTGCAAATAAAACCATGGTCCAGTATCCACACTTCCTGTTCCTGGTTTAGGAGTGCTGGTTGGCAATGAACACAAGCCCTTGCTGCTTTTCTTTTGCTGCTTGTTTTGGCACAGTGACTGCTGTGGTCGCTCAGGTGTGTGCAGCCTGGTATTCCAGCTGCTGTGTCACCTTGCTGCAACATCTTACAGTGAGTGTGTGCCAAGATAATTGCTGCAAATATGTGTTAGAATGTTGTCAGAGTATTCTGCTGACTAAAATTGCGTGTCCCTTTTGTTTGCCTAGTATTGTCACTTTTCCATGTAATCAGTGTAGTGCCAGATTGAGGTTAGATTAGAAAGAGGGAACTCAGCCTTTTTCAGCTCTTTTTCAAATGCTAGATTCTCTCAAGCAAGGAATATGAAAACTATTGGCAAAAAGGTGTGAACTTGCATAAATATGTTGCTTGAATTGAAAGTTCTCTAATAGTTTGTGTCTCTCCTGCAAATACCTTTGTTTATTGGTGATGGTTTTTTTCCTTCCAGGAGTTGATAGACTTACATTAATAATTCCCTGGGTCGTCCTACAAGAGCTGGACAACTTGAAGAAGGGAAAAATGTTGCAGCATGTTCGGGACAAAGCTATCCCTGCAGTGCAGTTCATCTACAAGTGTCTCAAGAACCAGGATTCCAAACTGTGGGGGCAATCCATGCAGCTGGCTTCTCAAAAAATGTGTAATACATGTGCAATCCATTTCTGCTGGGTACTTCATCCTTGCACTTCACCTAGTGGCAACCTTAGAATTCTGAGTTTAATGGAGACTTCACTCTGCAGTTAGCAAATTAAAATGAGCTAATTTCTTACAGCAGCCTTCAGAGTGTATCCGAGGCTGTGGCATGCAAATGCCTTATTAGTGGTAGTGCTGTGTTCACTATCTATTGTTTTATCCATTGTTTCTCACTTTCACCTTACACTTGTATCCTTGTGTGGGGAGTATTAAACGTACAAAGAGCACCATGGGTGCTTGTTTGTGAGGCTGAGGTGTGCCCACATCCCTCAGCTGTGTCTGCACTGCCTTTGCAGATGGGCTGAGCGACGAGAACAACGACGACCGCGTCCTGCAGTGCTGCCTGCAGTACCAGAAACTCTTCCCACAAGCTCTTGTTGTCCTCTGCACGTGAGTTCCTGGGTGCCTTTAGCTCTTTTGCCACACTGCTTTCAAATCAGGCCTTAAAAGAAAGAGCAGTTTCTGAAGTAAGCTCTTGGAAGGGCAATCACCCTCTTAAAAGCTAGAGCAGAAGGATATCATAAACCACTAAAATTGGAGATGGAATGATCTTCATGAGCTTGAAGCTTGAAATAGAATTCAGCTTACTCAATATTCAATTTTAAAACTTGTTAAAGCATAGGTTTCTCAGATTTTATTCTGGTTTCGCATAGAAAATATTACTGAAGTTACAAAATAGAAAAAAATATGTGAATTAGTGATTGAGATCCAGTTAGAGACTTCATCCCTGTTCCCAGCCAGGCAAGCAGAAGCAAACAAAGGGTTGATCTTAGAGGGAAGCTGGGGATGAATTTGCTGCTGTTCCTGCTTGTGAGGATAACACACTGACCTCTGAGTATTGATTCTGTGTCTGATACAAGCAGGTGAAGCCATCTTGAAGGACTAATGCTCCTTGGCTCTGCTTGCTCTGGTCTTGGCTAGAACCAGTTCCTGCATGGTTCAGTGAGTGGAGTTAAAAGTCTGGGCACCATTTGGGTTTTTCAGGTTGACACAGGTGGCTGCTGCAAATGCCATTTCAGTCAAAGTATTCATAGGGTAGTGATGGTGATTTTACATTTCACTGATCAAAGAACAGGAGGTGACTTCAGAACTGCTTTTCATCCAAAAATCCCTTTATCCTCTACCAATATAAGCAATGGGAATTTTTGAGAAAGTACTGGGATGCAACTTTGTCCTGCATTTTTAAAGTAGTTCTGCTGCAGCAGAACCTCAGAGTGGCATCTGTGATAATGATTTGGCCAGTAGAATAGTAAAAAAAGGTCTCAACAAGGAGGATTAACTGTAGCCATCAAATAAGATATTACTGTGTTAGAATTACTGCTTGGTTTGCTTTCTGAGGTCATAGCAACTAAGCATCACTGCTGTAGTACTTACAGCTATTGTTTTGTTAAAGCAAACCTAGACCCCAAAACACTTTTCAGTATGTTTCTCATTTTTACTTAATTCTCTGGTTTAATTTTTTGAACTGCTTCTAATTGCTTGAGAAAGAAAACTTTGTCTATATAATGAAGTTCACAAAATCAGTTTTCCAAATACAGGTTTTTTTCAGTGTGCTGCTTTTATTCATTTTTTGACAACAATTAATTCTCTTCTAGGGATGATAAAAATTTGTGTAGTAAAGCCATTGTGAGTGAGGTGAAGGCATTCTGCAAAGCTGATCTGGTCACTGCTCTGCAGAATGTGAATGCAAACAGGCCCCAGAACTGTGAGGACCTGCAGCAGCCAAAGCAAGGTGAGTTTGTGGAATATGCTGGTTTGTGAGTGTGTAAAAAATCAGTGGGGCAGAGGGAGAACAGTTGCTACTGTATCTTCAGTTCTCCTATGCTTTGAATCCTTAGGAATGTTTTTTGTTTGGGGAATATTTTTTCAAAGGTTTTCTGAAAGTTTGAGGCTTTAATTAAACCATCTGTCTCAGAGTTCTATGAAATTCAAATATGATGTCTTGTTTATTTTATAGAAAAAGCACTGCATGAATTTCCTGTGTTTAGAGCAGTTTAAAAGGTGTCCTGAACTTTTTGGGACTGAAAGAGGTTTTTTATTTTTCCAAAGATACAGGTACAGCTTACAGAGCTCAGAAGTGATCATCTTGTGCTTGCTGATAACCTTGCTGGCTGTATATGATCTAAGTTATTTAAGGAAAAAAGAAATGTGGAGTAAGATCACTAATGAGTAATACTCTGGGGAAATTAACCTTCTTGGTTAGTAGCTCTTAATTAATAATACACACAGTACAAGTGGGTATAACTAGAAATACTTGAAACCTGATTAGGTATAGCCCATCTGCTTTATAAACTGAAGTGCAGTCTGTCTTTATTTGTGCAGTGATAGTTCTTCATGCACGATCAACATGAATTAGATATAAACCCAGTTTCAATAAATACCTTTTGTGTCCTTGGTTTGACAGCTACAGAATTTGGGAAAACAAGAGGCGATGCTGGTTTTACTGCGCAATTCCCAAATGTGCTTCCAGACCTTGAAAGGAACTTAGGAGAAGCTTTGTCTTCTATTTTGGAGACTGAAATGAAACTTGCATTTGGAAACCTGTGGATGGAGGTGGTTTCTTACATCATCTTGCTTGATATTTTGATTATTGAGGGATTTGAATGCCCTTGGTATTTTATTGCTGCTAATACCTGTGCCAAGCCAAACCCAAGCCATCCAGGTCCCCGATTAAAACAATTCACTGACAGGGAACAACTCAATGTTCACTTCTAATATTTCATTTTATAGCAAGATTATCCTGTTTGACCACTAGTGTGCAACATGTGCAGTATTTTAATAGAATTTTAATGACACAGTAACAGGGCTGCTGGTTGCTCAGTGTGAAGTGTCAGAATTCTTTTTATTAGTGGCATTAAAATTCTATTTCAGCTTTTCTAGTCAGGTAAATCCCCGCACTGTAAATACATCCTGCAAGAAATCATTCCATCATGTTCTGAATAATATTGAGGCATTTGTTGCAGGCATTTCTTCCCCACCAGAACAGATGTGGATAAAACTGTTCACAACTGAATCGATTCCAGTGCAGATACAGAATGACGGGGGTACTAATGACAACCTCTAAACATTCTTGCAAAAGTATTGTTTGCAGAAAATAAATACCCGTGTGCAAGGCACTTTCAAATTGTCCATGCTTTACTTTAGATTCCATTTTATAGCTGGTGAGGGGTTGTTAGAAGTTTAAATTTATTGCAGATAAGCCTCTGTGGCTTTAAAAATCCCCCAAAATCATGGGGTGACTGTTGTTTTCCAAGCTGCCTTGATTGGCTGCTAAGCTTTTAATCACTTCTTGATTCACTTAGTTAATTTCTTTTAACATCTCTTCAAACACTTGATAGTAGTGAATTTCAATTTTTTTGCAATACACATATTTTACTTCACGTGTAAATAGTCACAGTGGGTTTTTTCTACTTTGTAACAGTACTGGAAAATCAAAGGCATATTTATTGTTTTTCTTTTTGTTCTTGTTACTGTTGGCTTTTGTGCACAACTAACTCACTAGGTCAGTTTTGAGATAAATCAAAAGTATCAAGAGTTTTTGAGAAATGGGGAACCAAAAATCATGAGACTGATTGATTGTGCATTGCCTCTGAATGAGCATCGCTGTTTAACCCATGATGCCGCTGAATCAAATCTTTATTAATGGATAATAAACTTATCAAATCTGGGTGTAGTCTTCTTTGTGAGGAAGCACTGAAATTCTCCTTCAGCAGTCACAAATCATCACATTCTTGAAGAACAGAGCAGTTGTGGAATGTATAGCAGTATGTCTAAATGAAAACCAGCCTTTGAATTTGTAACATACTCTCTTCCAGATCCTATATCTGAAGCCACCATGGACCTTAGCAAACCTGCTGAAGTGTTATAAAAAACACTGGATGGCTGTTTTTGGTTATGTGGTGCCAAGGAGTTTACTTTCAACCATTGAATGTCTTTCTAAACACCTTTATGCAGGTAACAGTCCCTGAGAATGTTAAGTGTAAGCTTGTAAAAAGCCTCCCTGTTCTGGTTTGAGTTACAGAGCTGACTGTGTGTGTTAATGGTCACCAAAGTCTCTGGATTATTTTTAAAAAGCAAATAATCTTTTTCCCTCCTTTGCCCCCATGTTACGTGTGACCAAATGATCTGCATTTGCCAAATAAATTACAGAGGAGCAAAGGATGATTAATGTGGTACGTGAGAGCAGGGAGGTTTGGTTTAAAAAGGAGCCAATCAAAAAATCCCCCCAAACCTTCCATTGTTTAAAGATGTCTTTGAGCACTTGATTTTGACAGACAGACCTGGTGAACTCCCCCAGAGGGTGCTGGGTGCTGGGCACTGCCCAGGCTCCCCAAGGAATGGGCACGGCCCCGAGGCTGTCAGAGCTCCAGGTGCATTTGGACACCACTGCTAAGGATGCCCAGGGTGGGATTGTTGGGGTGTCTGTGCAGGGCCAGGGGTTGGACTGGATGGTCCTGGTGGGTCTCTTCCCACTCAGGATATCCTGTGATTTCATGGTTCTACCTCTTTGGGATATTGGTGTTCTGCAGAATTATTTTAGATATGCCAGTTGCTCTGCATGCAAGATCCCAGGATAAATTTGGAAGACTTGGTTAAGGAGTCAGCAATCTCATGCATGTTTCTCTGAGATTGTTGTACCCGATGCTCCTGAACCATTTTCCTAGGCTTTTCATGTGCTTCTCTTAATCCAGGTATTTGAGTATTAAATTTGCCTGCCAAGACTGATAGCTCCTAACTTTTTTTTTTTTCCTCCCTCTCACATTAATGTCTAAACATCAGATAAACCATTTGACTCCTCAACAGTGCATATCCTGCTCCAGGAATCCAAAAAATTGCTCCATGCTTTCAGCACCAGGTCAGACTACAACGGTGTCCTGCCCCAGGCTTATGCTGAAGTGACAAAGCTGTGTGAGACCCTTGGGGAGGTAAGGGCAGCTTTGGTGTTTGTCCACCTCACCCCATGCTCAAGTTGTTCCACGTTCCAAACCTGGCGTAGATTTCTTAATTATTCCCATCATTTCCACTGATTACTCCAGGAAATGTTACTGGAGTGTTTTCTAAATGAACAGACCCTGAGTTAACTTTTATTTTCATGCAGTGAATATCTGCTGATACATTTTTTCCCTAATATAAATGTGTTTGTATTGGAAGGGTGACTGAAAACCATTATTTTTTCTTGGTTTTCTATTGCATTTGTAGTTGATGGGCCTTAGAGATTAAACTTGCTGCTTTGCCTTCTGACATGGATCCCATAGTGCTGTTCTTAGGTGTGTTATTTCATGGTCTTGGTAGCTGAAGAAGGGACTCCGTTGTATCACGTGGTTTGTGATGGTTAACTGAGGGTTGTCCTGACACCTTTTGTGTTCTCAGAAGTTGGTCTTCACTCCCAGCTCAGCTCTGAGTTGCTGTGGAGGAAATTTCAACTGTCTTGGTTATGGTTACTGTCAGTTCTGTATGCAATGGAATAAAAACTGGAGTCATGAGCCTGGATGAAATATTTGGATTTATGGGAAAGAAGCTAGGTCAGAACAGCTGTAAAGAATTCTTGGGGTCTTTGGAAAAGGCTGAAGGGGAAAGGAAGAAGGTCAGGCGTGACCTGTGCTGAGACCTCTGTGCAATGCAGTCAGCCATAAACCTGAGGTTCTGCTGCCACAAGAATCAGGCTCTGTCTGAAAACTTGTCAGGAAGGAATTCCTCCCTTTGAGGGTGCTGAGGCCCTAGTACAGGTTGCCCGTAGAAGCTTTGGCTGCCCCTGGATCCCTGGAAGTGTCCAAGGCCAGGTTGGACGGGGCTTGGAGCAACCTGGGCTAGTGGAAGGTGTCCCTGCCCATGGCAGGGGGTGGCACTGGATGGGGCTTTAAGGTTCCTTCCAACCCAAACCATCGGGAGAGGCTTTGCATACAGAGACTGCAACCAAGGTGACTCAAAGAGTTCAGCCTTGATTTCTTGAGCATTGCTTTAAAAAAATCTGTACAAGTGTGTAGATTCTGGTTATCTGAAGTTAGGAACCAAATACATTGATTATTTGTTTGCTGAACTGTTTTATAAGGTGAGGGCAGACAGTGAGCAGGATTTATCAGAAGACATCATGGTTCTTTCAGAAAATGCTGCATGTGAAAAAATGGAAGCCACGACGCCCAATCTGCAAAGCACCGAGGAAAAAGAGCTACATCCCAGCTTTCATGCAGCTCAGGAAAACAGGCACCAGGAAATCTGGTCGGTCCTAGAAGGCGTTTGGAACACCATGAACTTGTACAGGTACAGCTTGCTAAAGGGGCTCAGAACTAACACATAACCTTAGATAACTTTCAAACAAGCACACTTTAGAAACTGTGCTTATTAATTAATCTAAATTGACCCCCCCAAAAAAAAATATCACGCAACCTGTCACACGAAAGTTGGGAGCGTGCAAATTGTTATGTCAGTCTGCTGCTCTTTTTCTGTGCAGCAGCTGAAATAAGTTGCCCTGAAAAATAGAGTTGAAAACCCCACAAGTGTGAGACATCCATTAAAATCTTGTATTTATCTATAAAATAGCATCTGAGATCTTAATTTTCTTGCGGTTATTTTCTTTCCAAACCCAGTGGAGGTCTACTAGCATATGCAAAATATGCTAGTTTTAAAATATCCCCGTTTTAAAACTTGAAAATCAATTTGAAGTAGAAAACATTTTGTTGTTAAACAAAATCCTTCACTTTACAAAATGCAGAATCTAGGGAATTTCCTTTCTCATGTAAACTCAGAATTGCAGGAAATTAACTCCTCTTCCATCTAGATGTTTTACCATTGCTTTTATTTTGGTTATTTTTGAAAAAACTGCTGGAAACTCACTGGGCTGCCATATCTTTTGATAAAATCTGAATAGGTACTGTGTTTTCTCTCTGTTGTCTTAGTCTGCAATCTTTTCCAAGGAGAGGCTCTGAGCCAGCCAAGCACAAAGGAGCTCCATTTCTGGTGGTCTGTGACGACTCAGCTAATCAGCAGTGATAACTCCACTTCTGCACTGCCATTTATTTGAGACTGTTTTAGATAGTGTGATTTATATTTGACCTTTTTGTTTTTATAGACCAAATGCAAGCGCACAGCAGACACTGGGTTTCTCAGAATTCTGAGCTTTTTTATTAACTGCTTTTCCGTCTCTTCTGTATTTCTTTTGAATTTCAGTATTGAGCTATTCCAGAAGCTGGACCCCAGTGCAGTGACCATGGCTGCCAAGGCCTCGTTCGAGGAGGCTTTTTTGGGCCTGCAGAAGCTGTTGGCAGCTGTGAAGGACATCCGTGAGGGCATTGGCAGGTGAGCACTGCAGCTGGGCACAAAATGTGTGACAGGCACCTGAAGTCACAAAGGTCTGAAATATTTCAGCACCAAATCCCTCTTTATTCTGTGTGCTTAGTGGCATGATTTGCAGTAAAAATCCTGCTGTCAAGGCTACCTCGAACCATTTATTGGTAGCAAAAGATCATAGACGTGTTGCAGACATGGAGATCTCTTGTAGGGAATTGTTTATGTCTGGGATTTGTTTTCAGGTGTTTGACCAGCGAGTCGCCTCTGCTCAGGTGTAACTGGAGCTGTTAATGATTAATGATTATGATTAATACATCAGTTCTGGTGGCAGGAACTTTGAATAATTCAGGGCATTTGTGTTTCAAATGTGAGGCCCCCTCAGATGGGGGCAAAGTTCCAATAGAGTGAAGGATGTAAAGTTTCGGGGCTTTGCTGTTCCCAGTTCTAGAGTTTTCTTCATGACAGCCATAACGACGACAATCAGCTGGATTCTCTCTTTAGGCAGGATAATATTCCCTCTGTCTTCATAGAATCACAGAATCCCACAATGGTTTGAGTTGGAAGGGATATTAAAGCCCATCCAGTCCATCCCCCTGCCATGGGCAGGGACACCTCCCACTATCCCAGATTGCTCCAAGCTCTGTCCAGCCTGGCTTTGGACACTCTCAGGGATGGGGCAGCCACAGCTTCTCTGGGCACCCTGTGCCAGGTCCTCACCACTCCCACAGGGAAGAATTCTTTCCTGACATCCCATCTACCCCTGCCCTCTGGCAGGGGGGAGCCCCATCCCTCTGTGCTTTTTCGTACAGCACAAAAAATTGGAAGTTTCAGGAAGAATAAGGAATCTCCTGTGTAGTCTTGGCTTAGTCCTTTTTTCTTGGCAGTGAAATATAGATCCATTCAAAAAATTGCAGTCTTTCTTTCAAAGATAAATGATCAAAATATTACAAAATTAGAAGCAGAAAAATATGGGTAGAAATGTGAGCTCAAGCAGCTGAGTGCTGATGGATTCAATTTATGCTGGTGGGTTTTTCCCCTCTAAGGAAATTGTTCCAATAAAGCAGGTTGCTGCTAAACTTTGTTGTCTTCATTCCTATCCTAAAGTTTTTGCAACAGATCCTGTGGTATCAGTTTATAGATGTGGTGGATGAGATTTAATGGGAATATGGAATATTCAGGATGGTTATTTTTGTGTTGCAGAGGTGTTTCATTAAAAAGTGCTGGTTTTCTTCGTATGGGAGAGCTCTGTGAAAATAAGAAATCCTGAAATACACAGGCTTTGTGTATTTTGGAATTGGATTGTTGGAATGGAGTAGTTTTCCTGGACACTTTGGAAATGCCTGTTCTGATATGCAGGTTTGCAGTAGGTGGCATCATGGAGCAAGAGATGCAGAGAGTTTGCACCAAGCATTTGCTGCTTTGGCCCTGAGTGGAGGGATTTAAGGGAGTTTGAGACTTCTGAGGAGCTTTTCCAAAGAGTCAGGAGCCAGGTTAATGTCTCATTGCAGTTTTATGAATATTACAGAGTATTAAAGCAAAAATTCAGAAGTTTTCATAGAATCAGAATGGTTGGGGTTGGAAGGGACCTTAAAGCTCATCTTGTTCCACCTCCTGCCATGGGCAGGGACACCTCACTTTTGTTTTGCTCTTAAACTGACCTTGCAGTGTATTTATTTTTCTTGATTTTTGAAAAAATACCTTCCAGTGACTTAATCTAATGGCATGATTGCAGAAAAGGAGGCACTGGAGAAAAAATAGTGAGAAAGTTCTGTCTTGAATATTTGAGGTAATGCAGCTTTAGTGATAAAACACAACTGGTTCGGTGGTACCTTCTGGCCCCTGCTGTCCAGAGCAAAGAAGAGAGAAAACATCTTGTGAAAGTTTGGAAGTTTTACTAACAAATTATATTGAAAGTTCAACTGCATTAAAAGTTCAGATTTTCAGATTGTTAAAAACAATTAGAAAAACATGAGGCTGCTTTTTGAGATAAATGTAATGATACCCTTAATCATAAAAAAAAAAATACTACACCAGTGGCACTACCCCAGCTATTCAGGCTTGATGGCCAGAACATGTTAATGATGAATACAGATATGGAAAAGAAAAAAAAAAGCTGTTTCATTGAAGATGTCTCAGGAACAGCTTTTGGCACCTTACCCTGTCCTGGTAGCTTTTGTCACACCATGCGGGTTTTCCATTTTATCTTGGCTTCTTCCCCTAGCAGCATTGGTAGCAGAGTGGTGTTTACATTGCACAGTTCTGCATGCCAGAGATGTGTTACAGCCTTCAGCTCTGAAATTAAGAATAATCAGTATGGTTTGCATATTCTAACTATATACCATTGCTACTGGTAATGAGCAAAGGTTATTAAACCTCTGAAATTCAAGCATCCAGTCAAATTGTGAAACCATGACATGATTTTAAATAATTTTGAATTGAGGATTTCTGAGTGCTCTCACTGGTGGTTTATATTTGTATTTGGGTTGGGTATTATTTAGAACCAGTTAACTGGGGCACTTCATTTAAACTCTTTAAAATAAAATAGGGGTTTAGATTAGCTGACGTTTGCCCTCAGCTGAATAGAACTTGTGATTCCAAGCTTTTATATGCGCCCCTAGGGAATTGGACATTGTCTTCGTGTTTCCTGCCAAGTTTCTTTTAGATAAGAAATCCTTGTTCATAGAAAAGAAAGAAAATTTAATCTTTTGTGAATTGATGCAGTTATTTCTAGTTGGATTTTTTCTTTTCATCTGCTGGCTAAGAAAGAATTTTTTTTGTTCATATGCCAACTTTAAAATCACTCACAGCTTATAGCATATACACTTAGATACAGGCCTCTTAAATATTTATATTAATATGCTGTCACCTGTAAAAATATTTGTCCATTACTGACTGCATAAGGAGCCTGAATTCTACTTTTCTAATATTTTATCTAAATGGAATTTCTCTCACACTCCTAATGGTTTGGAAAAATGTGGTTTAGTCAAGGGCTCCATAAACATTTGTAAATTAAAAGCTTAAATTTCTTAAGATTTCAGTAGTGCAGGAGAGTGTTACCGTATCAGAACTGATCGCTGAATTTAAATAATTTAAAAACATTTCTGCAGTTTTACTAATTTTAGTACAGAATTCCACAGATGTAGAGAAACTGTGTCGTCTTTATTTTTTCAGCTGGTCAGTGGAGGAATTGAGATTTCTTTTCCTTGGTGTCTCAATTCTCATTAGAGAATTGTCTTCATTCCCTTAGGCTCCTGTGGCAGTTAATAATTTCTGCCATAAAGTCCCAATAAAGTCTCTGGATGAAGTGCTCTGCCTTTATTCTTGCTCTGCACAGAGTCTCCTTCCGGAAGTAAAATGGAGATTAGCTCCCAGTTCAAAATACCAGACATTCCAATCACTACTTGTTGGATCTTTATGGTTTTATGCATTTAGGTGAAACCTGCAACTGACCTTACCTACAGCCTTCTCTGCTGCCAGGCCCAAATTTGTCTTTTACCCGTTGAAATGTTCTGTTGTGCCCATTTTAATGACAGCTCTTAAGAAATAAAGCTCAAATAGAGCTGGAACTGGGCACTGCTCCCCAAAGGGCAGAGCTGGAACTGGGCAGTGCTCCCTAAAGGGCAGAGCTGGAACTGGGCAGTGCTCCCTAAAGGGCAGAGCTGGAACTGGGCAGTGCTCCCTAAAGGGCAGAGCTGGAACTGGGCAGTGCTCCCTAAAGGGCAGAGCTGGAACTGGGCAGTGCTCCCTAAAGGGCAGAGCTGGAACTGGGCAGTGCTCCCTAAAGGGCAGAGCTGGAACTGGGCAGTGCTCCCTAAAGGGCAGAGCTGGAACTGGGCAGTGCTCCCTAAAGGGCAGAGCTGGAACTGGGCAGTGCTCCCTAAAGGGCAGAGCTGGAACTGGGCAGTGCTCCCTAAAGGGCAGAGCTGGAACTGGGCAGTGCTCCCTAAAGGGCAGAGCTGGAACTGGGCAGTGCTCCCTAAAGGGCAGAGCTGGAACTGGGCAGTGCTCCCTAAAGGGCAGAGCTGGAACTGGGCAGTGCTCCCTAAAGGGCAGAGCTGGAACTGGGCAGTGCTCCCTAAAGGGCAGAGCTGGAACTGGGCAGTGCTCCCTAAAGGGCAGAGCTGGAACTGGGCAGTGCTCCCTAAAGGGCAGAGCTGGAACTGGGCAGTGCTCCCTAAAGGGCAGAGCTGGAACTGGGCAGTGCTCCCTAAAGGGCAGAGCTGGAACTGGGCAGTGCTCCCTAAAGGGCAGAGCTGGAACTGGGCAGTGCTCCCTAAAGGGCAGAGCTGGAACTGGGCAGTGCTCCCTAAAGGGCAGAGCTGGAACTGGGCAGTGCTCCCTAAAGGGCAGAGCTGGAACTGGGCAGTGCTCCCTAAAGGGCAGAGCTGGAACTGGGCAGTGCTCCCTAAAGGGCAGAGCTGGAACTGGGCAGTGCTCCCTAAAGGGCAGAGCTGGAACTGGGCAGTGCTCCCTAAAGGGCAGAGCTGGAACTGGGCAGTGCTCCCTAAAGGGCAGAGCTGGAACTGGGCAGTGCTCCCTAAAGGGCAGAGCTGGAACTGGGCAGTGCTCCCTAAAGGGCAGAGCTGGAACTGGGCAGTGCTCCCTAAAGGGCAGAGCTGGAACTGGGCAGTGCTCCCTAAAGGGCAGAGCTGGAACTGGGCAGTGCTCCCTAAAGGGCAGAGCTGGAACTGGGCAGTGCTCCCTAAAGGGCAGAGCTGGAACTGGGCAGTGCTCCCTAAAGGGCAGAGCTGGAACTGGGCAGTGCTCCCTAAAGGGCAGAGCTGGAACTGGGCAGTGCTCCCTAAAGGGCAGAGCTGGAACTGGGCAGTGCTCCCTAAAGGGCAGAGCTGGAACTGGGCAGTGCTCCCTAAAGGGCAGAGCTGGAACTGGGCAGTGCTCCCTAAAGGGCAGAGCTGGAACTGGGCAGTGCTCCCTAAAGGGCAGGGCTGGAACTGGGCAGGGCAGCAGTGGTGCTGTGCAGCTCCTCACACCATGGTGCCTTTAGAGCAGTCTGAAAAGCAGAAAGGTTTCAAACGCGGGGTTGTAAAAGCCACAGTGCCTTGACCTTGTAAAGCAAGGGGTGCCAGCAGGGGCTGACAGCTGGGGCACATCCACAGTGACAGAAAGCACAAGCTTGGCTTTGGTGGGGGGAGAAGTCCCCTGAATTTCCCAGCTGGCTGCTGTGGAAGCAAACCCTGGCCTGTGTTGGTGGCTGTAACCCTCCTGGAGCCCCTTGGTGCAGTGCAGTGAGGAATTGGTAATGAGCCACAGGGAACTTTGGGGTTTCCATTTCCTGTCTCCTTTGCTTACTTGATATTCAGGCAGTGAGGTTAAAAGGGGCTGTTAATAATAGGTGAAGCTGCCTTTTCTCCCATCAGATCGCAGCCTTTTAGATGGAGCCCTGGATTTGTTAACTGGTTAATGCTCTGTGCCCGCCCTGCCAGCCTGAGCAGTGACAGAGGGACAGCTGAGTGGGACAGGCCCCGGGGGCAGAACTTCCCCAGGGTGTGACAGGGGATTCCACACAGTCCCACCAGACCTCCCTTGTCCCTGCCCTCATGGAGTCGTGGAGTGGCTGGAAGGCTGAGCTGCTCTCACTTGGCTTGTGGGCTGGGCTTTTTCACTTGTATTTGATAAGTTCATTTTCTGGTCCTTTCCAAATAGGCTTTGCTTTCTCCCAGATCCTCTCTGTGCACAAGTGAGGAACCACATCCTGAGCTATTTCCTATCCATTTCTATTTATTATTGTATCTTACACCTTGTGCTTGGCATCAGATGAGTGACAGGACAGAAGATAAAGAAATGTTGGGAGTGGTTTGGGAAGCTCTTGAGATAAAATCACCAAGTCTGACTGTCTCCTTTCTCCCTCCTACCCCCAGGACAGCATTTAACCTCCAGTTGGTGGCAGGTATCCATAGTCATTTCTTGGGTCTTTCCATGACATTCTCGTCTCTACCTCACATGCTCAATATTTTCAGAAAACTCTGTAGAACCACGCTGGAGTTCTTAGGCTGAAGCTGAAGTACAGAATGGGGGGTGTTGTAGTGTGGTTCTGCAAGGCTGTGCTGATGGAAAGGCCAAGTGATTCCATGGATTTCCACGCTCTGCTTTTGAACCAGTGTGGAGTGAGAAGCAGCAGCAGTGGTTAATGTTGTGGTGGTCACAATACTGAGGTTCACATGGCTCCTTGGAACAGTTTGATGTAAAAGCCCTTTGCTTCATGGATTACTGATTTAGAGGGAGTTCTCTAGACGTAGTTCTGTAGTTGAGGCAGACTTTTTATCACTGAGAAACTTCCATGGAAATGAGGGCAACTTGATTTAATGAAGTGATAGAGGCAGAGTCAATGCTCATACAGACAGGTCCAGATTTCCCAGTGTACACCCTCCCTTAAAATGTCCATTTTCCATAGCACAGGGTCGTGGCTACAGGAGATGAAAGGAACATGAAGTGATTGAAAGCAGTAGAGAGCAGTGAAATCTTTGCTCTGCAGACAGGAATGTGTCAGTTTTGTACAGAAGAATATATTCCCAGACTGGAGCTGGTATTGCAGCCCCTATTTAGCTGCAGACAGCACCAGGCTCTTTCATGAATGCTGACCCGTTGGGAATCTGTGGGGGAAGTTACGGTGCAGGCTCTTCCCTCCACAGCTGCCCAGAGCTCCGTGCGGAGCGAGGGCTCTCCCCTCAAAACAACAAATCTCTTTTACTTGGAGCCACTGTAAAACTTGGAGCCAAATGTCAGACTTCTCATTCCACGGCACAAACCCAGAAACCACTGGCATCATCCAAGCAAAGGCCATAAAGTGAGGTACAGGATGTAACACTAAGTTACTTGGATGATTACTTACACAACTTGGCTTTTTTTCCCAAAGAACTGGAGGCACAGTTTGTCCATCCACCTGAGGTCTTGCAGGAATATGCTAGAGTATGTTCCTTCCATCCTTCTTCTGAAGAGCTCCCGTGGCCAGGTTTCCCACCGGCAGCTCCATCACTTGACACAGCGGGAAGAACAGGGATGGACAGATTTTGCCCCTAGAATTTTGTGATGGCCTTGGGGTGAGGTTGTTCATAACACCTTTTATGTTGTGTCCACTCGTGCATCCAAGCTGATGGCAGCACTCAGGCAGTTTCTGCCTGGACTGGAGGGAGTGATTCCATGAGGAATCAGCCTCTCCCACATTGGGATGCTCTGCTCCCGCTGCTGCAGGTGCTGGGTGTGGTAGGCTGGGCTGGCACTGCCTGGAGCTGCCAGTGGGAATGGGAGCTGCCAGTGGGAATGGGAGCTGCCAGTGGGAATGGGAGCTGCCGGGTG
>VXBT01008749.1:127572-303412 GCA_013400235.1 Oriolus oriolus | reverse complement strand
GGGAATGGGAATGGGAGCTGCCGGGGGAATGGGAGCTGCTGTGCAGTTCCAGCTGCCAGGATTCCCAGCCTTTCCAAGGAGGGTTGTTGGCAACTTCTCCCTGCTGGGGTTTTCCGCTGTCCAAGCCGATTGTCACTGAGGTGCCTGGGGAGGGCTCCGCGGTGTTTGTAGGCAGAGCAGCCAGTTGGTTCCCTTCCTGACTTGTAGTTGGCAGGTTTAAGGCAAACATTTTGGGTACTGCTTCTTAGGAAGGGGGGGGAAGAATGCGTGACTAATTTTTGGTGATAATTCCTACGAAAAATGATGAGAAAAAGCAGTTGGACACTCCAGTTACAATAAATCCTGTGCTGTGTCATGGTCTTCCAGCCTGCTTCAAGCAGAGAGTCCTTTAACTGGGATTTTTTAACTTACTCTGTTGCTTTCCTGGTTTTTTCATTTCCTAATGAATTCATTTATAAATGAAGCTTACAGCTTGCAAGAGGAGGGAGAGGAGAATTTGGGCACTTTCCCATGGGAAAGTAAATAGAGCTTTCCCCAAAAGATTTTTTCTTTTTCCAAGTCCAGTCATTATCTTAATAATTATTTAACTATGTAGGACTTAAAATTTTATCAGTATTTCTTAAAATATATAAGGTGTTACTTGTGTTTTAATGTTGATTTTAAGGTACATTTTGCAGCATTTATAAGGGTTTTGCTTTTCCTGGTGAATGCAAATGAAGTTACACTGAGGTGGAACTGAATTGTATCTGCCTAAATAGATGAGGATAATTAATTTTGTTAAAAACCAACTTCCTTACTGGGTCGGGTTTGGAGCCTTGTGGGAAAGGGTGTCCATCGAGGTGCTTCATTAAAGGCACCTCTTTTCAGCTGCCACATCCCACTGGCCCTTGGCAGTATTGGGTGGGAATTGGTGGTTATTGGAAGTAGCAAAAATGGGAAGTGAATTGCAGCATTTGGGCTGCACATGGGAATCTGGAGGGAGTGAGTTAAAGCTGGGGTGGGAATGTTGTGTATCCTGGGAAGCTTTGCTGTGGTTCCACGTGAGCCTGTGGGCCTCGCTGGTGGGCACCAAAGGGCTTTCACTTAGTGCTGGGTTTCCTCCCTCCTCAAGCAGAAATGGCTCACAAAAACATGGAGGGAATTTTTAATTAGGAAAAGCCTCCAGAAAAGTCCTCACAGAAATAATAAGCTCTTTAATTCTGTTAGAGGAGTGGAAGGGAAAATTCTTCAAAGTTCATGATTTCCTTTTTGTTCAAGTAATTTTTTTCCCTTGAAGATTTCTGACTTACTTTTTTAACTCTTTTATAGGCTCCTTTTCTACTTGCTTTAAAGCATCCCCAAACTTTTCTTTTTCAGAATTTTGACCCCAACCAGCAGTTTCCAAGATATTTGGACCCTCTATAACTTCCTCAGAAGACATGAGGTATGATATTTGCTTTAGTGTTTGGTCACTTCACTTACAGCTTTTATTTCAAGTAGCTCTGGGGTCATGTCTCATCACTGTATTTCCACTAAGAATTTTGATTCTTTGGTCTTATTTATTAGTTGTTGAACATAAAGATAGATTTTTGGTTGGATTTCAACAGGTATTTGAGTTGTTTGTGTGATTTGCTGAGCGCTCACTTGGTGTGAATGATTTGCTGTTGAGAGTAAAAAGCCTTGAAATGAATGCTTTTAGTATAATATTTCTTTATTTGATATATTACATATTTCAGGCTTGCAATGCTCTGCTATGCAGGGAAATATATTTGGGGTTTGGGCTTTCACATACATTTTTGGAATTGATGCAAGTCAGAGCCTATTTCATTTGAGATACACACATTTATACTTATATATGTGTATATATAAATAAAACTATAGGGTAACTTAAGAGGAGAGGAAGAATTATTGAAAGTCTTTTAGATTTGTGCAGAGCTGGTTAGAAAATGGAGCTGGAATTTGTAATACTAGATTTTATTATAAGATACAGGATGTCATTTTTAATGTACTGTCTCAACTTGAGATCCTGTTAGGGAATACATGAGCTGTATCTGCTATTCCTGCTGTATAATTGTAGCAGAGATGTGATACTTGATAAATGACTATATGAATTCTTTCTTGTTTGTATTAGATCAATAACAGTCTGAAATTCACTGCTGAGGAGCTGTATGAGTGTGTTTCACAGGAGCTGTACAGGTGAGCCAGTTACTGACCCCATCGGGGGTGTTGAGGCAGGTTTTTCACGTGTATTAAGCAAGGTACCATGAGAGGAATCATCTGGGTCAATAAAAAAATCCCGCCTTTGTAGGCAGGAACAGTGTAGGGAAAATAAATGGGGGAGTTTTTAAATTCCGATTTTAATTTTAATGCCTGATTAACACAGAGCAGGAGAGGACAGAAATTAAATTGGAGATGAAGCATCAGTGCCTGCATGGTGATTTTCAGCTGTTTGGAGGTGTTTGTTGGGCCCTCTTTCCTCTGCCAGTGGTTTCTGGGTCATTTCTTTATGAATTTATGTCACTGAGGGTTTGTGAATCCAGGCTCTGGGAAGTTTCTAAAATGCTGTCCTGTGTTTCTAATAATTCTGAGCTGGCTAATAAAGGACAGATAACTGGTTTTTGCTGTTGTGTGGATATGAATGAGCTGTCACTGGCCAGGATCAGCTGAGTGAAAAGCTGGATGGTGAGCTACTCTAAAAAGCTTCCCTTTGCCTGGACTGATTCTGGGTCCTTGAATCTTCTGTGAAGTTCAGTGTGCAGATTGCAAGATCAGGGGACAAAGTTGTGTGGGGAGGGAGACATTCAAGATTTGTATCAGTAATAAAAAACAGTTTAAAAGCTTCACTCCCACGACTTGATGGCTCTAGACCTGTATTGATACAAGCAGAAAGAAAACTGTGTGTGGAAATTTGTGCTCAGCAGAGTAAAGCAAGGATTTTGGAGACTGCTCTGGCAGCCCTCAGGCTGTGCTTGGGGAGCTCAGTGATGGGGGTTTTCTTCCTTTCTTGAGGAGCAGCTTTTAAATGGTCTTTTGAGAAAGAATCTTTTGGAAACCAAAGTCAGGGCATGTTTATATGTGATCAAGTTGAGATTCCTCTTTTGAAAGGGTCTAAGTCATAAGGGGGTGTATCCAGGTCCTTATTTTGAGTGTGAATACAGGATATGTCAGTGTGTGAAGGATGGATTTGAACTGAACCTTCCAGAATCCCAGATCTCTCCAGAAAGTGGATATCAGTGACCTCTCCTGCCAACTGTTCCACTTTACCTGCCCCAGAAGGGGAACAGGAGCTCTGCCTTGTGGCAGCTGTGGGTTGGCTGTTCTAAGGGGCTCGTGTGAAATCCTCAGGTTTAGCAGCTGTAGTGCAAAAGTCATTGCTGCTGCTTGAGTTTGATGGAAACGTCCTTGAAAATTTAAGGAGTATTTGTAAAGATTTCTGTTCTGCTGTGTCCTGCTAACCTTTCTCTCCTGTCTCCCAGGGAGAGGCTGGAAGTGGGCTGCTGCCAGCTGGCACAGCTGGAGCAGACACTGGAGCAGTGCCAGGCGTCCGTGCACAGGGAGGCCGAGAGCCGGGGCTGGCTCTGAGCCTGGCTCAGCCGCGTGAGCTCCGCCTCCTCAGGGGGAGGAGAGGGAAGTGCTGGAAGAGCCTAAAACTTGCCGCGTTTTCTTCCTCAGCGGTGCTGGTTTGGGTTGGAGTTGAAGGGGAAAACACAGTTCCACGTGGACATTAAACGTCGGGATTTCTGCTGAGAATTCTATTCACTACTAGAATGTTCTGTCTTGAGTGAGTGTGCGGCTGGATAGCCATGGATAACCAGGAGAAGCTGGTTTGGGATGCAGCAGCTGTGGTGGGCTGCTCTGAGCGTCCAGCGAGGAGCTGAGCTGTTTTAATGGTTGTACAGGAAAAACGCTTTGTTTGTTTTGATGGTACTTTACAAGTGACAGAAAGGAATCTGTTGTGTCACCTGGGGGCACTGGAGGGCAGGAAGTAGCTGAGTGCAAGGCCAGGAATGAAGGACTGACCCACAGCCACAATGTGCGTGTCCTGTGCACAGAGGGCTTAAGAGAGGACAGAATGGGCAGAGGAACAGATTGATGCTCATTTTTCCTTAAAGACAAAACAGACCCCCCACCCTCATGCAGGTGTTTGTCTCAGACCCCTTTTCAGAGGAAAAGGGTGTTTCTCCTTTGTTTAAGCAGGCATTTTATCTTCATACAGTGGAAACCTGCTAGCAGTGCTCTTGGGGAAACTCATCCTGCTCTTGCCACATGTTCCTGGCAAGGTGGGCCTGGTCACCTGGTCCTCCCTGCTCTCCAGGTGACATCCCTCTCTGGCTGCACCGTTGGTTGCTTTCCAGAACTGCTTTAAGTCCACGAAACTTTCCAAAAGCCATTTTCTAAGGCCTTTAACGCTACCTCTTCTGTGTATGTATTTGTACAGAGATGAGCTGACTGGCAAAGTTCTAAAGTGTCTATTTTGATACTAACTTTTGGATGTATTTGTAAACTTTTGATTGTAAAAATGTAATTTATTGTTACATTAAACGGTGGTTAATTCTGAGTGGCTCTGCCCAGTCCCTGTGGAGCCAAGTGCAGCACAGTCCTGCCCAGGCCCCCAGGCAGGGGGGGTGGGTGGAGGCCCAGTTGAAGCACAGTTGCTGTGCAGGGCTGTTTCCATGGGGGTTCTGCGGCCCCGGGAGCAGGGTGGGCCCCTTGCTCCAAGGTGCTGATGGGGGCAGGTTGTGTCCCGACCCTGGCCCGGCTGCAGCACGTGCTGGCCGTGCTCTGCAGGCAGCTGGCTGGGAGGGGCTGGTGTGGAGTGCTCTGTTCCCCACTCTCCTGCTCCCCCTGCTCAGCTGGACCAGCTTCACAGCCTGCAGGGGCCAGTGAAGTTCCTGGGCCTGGTGTGTTTGCCCAGTCCTGTGGGAAGCTGGAGCAGCCGGCTCCTTCCTGCCCCACTGCACAGGACCTGGCCTAGTGCCACCACTGGTGTGGCTGATCCCTAAAGCTGCCCGGGTGAAGGAGTAGCTCCAGGTGCAGATTTGCAGCCCCCCCGCCCTGTGGGGCACTACCCAACCCTGCAGAGAGGTTTCTGTGCACAGCAGGGAAAGCTCCCTGGCCCAGAGAAGCCCCAGGGGTTGTGGTGCTCTGAGCCCCAGTCCCTTCAGCAGTGAGCCTGACTCTCCACTGCAGGCATGAGGGACATGGGACACCTCACCCCCTGCCCCTGTCCTGTGCCTACACCCATATGGAATGTCACTTTTAGTATCACAAACTCCTCTTTTGGACACTCCTCCTTGAAGAAAAGGACACAGAGCCAGGTCAGGGCACGCCCGCGGTGTGAGGGTTTCCCAAAAGGTACCTTTAATGTGTTTGCAGCAGCAGCAAGCAGTCAGTGCTAGTTTTGGCACCCAGAGTTAGATGTGCAGCACTACACATTAGACACCAAGTCATTCCACCCCAACGTTTGATCCATAGGAAGAGAGAAAGTGAACTAAAACAGGACTATGAGCACATACAAAATCAAGTTATTCATGTTCTATCACACTTCCAGCTGGTAATATTAGAAAAATAAACTTAAGACAGGTACTACAACACATGTTCTTTGCCAGCTGGCAAGAGTTTGAAACCCATGAGAACCCCCCTCCCCAAGCTGTTGTTGTACAAAGATCAGCTCACCCAGAGTAACAAAACTGCTGTACAGAAAGCGCACTCTGCATTCTCCTCAAAGTACTTGGAGCCAGAATCCTTTTCCCACCCTCGAGAGTCTCGGCTGTGTCATGTCCAGAAACCCTGTGCAGCTCTAAGGAAGGTGGTGCACACTAACTCACACTATTGCAGCAGAGGCAGCAGCTCACCTGCGGGGGCAATCCACTGTCCCACTCGGGCTCTAGGAACTCCAAGGCTGTCTCTCTGTTTCAATAGCCATTTATCTGCCATTTGCATTTCAACAGACAAAATACTCTGCTGAGTATATAAAAACTGTTATAAAAAGGCAATTGTAAAAGATAAGGTATTAGCAGAGGCAAGTAAGCTTTTTTTAATAAAAAAAATAGCCATTATATCTGTTTAAATAAGGCTTCTTGTTACAGATTGTTCCAGTTACTGAAGGAAACCAAGGCCTGATGAAAGAAAAAAACATTATCCCCCACAAACATTACCCTTCCTGCCCCAAGAACACACCTCCAGGAAGTCATCCAATGTGCAAAGTGACAAACACTGGGGGAAGCTCCTGAAATGATATGCCCAGTCTAGTTTCTCTTGCGTTATCATCAAAATCTTAAACCCAAAACCTTAAAGTTCTAAAATACACAAAAAAACCCTTCATCTCAATATTCTTTCCAAAACAAATATATACAGCACATTAATATGCAATATGCAAAAGCTCTGTGTTGCTGTTGGCAACGTCTATGCCCTCCCCACCCCTATTCACAGGTGTACCTCTACTGAAACACAATTACATCACTAAGCCTGTTAGTTTGAAAAGGGAATTTAATTCACTTAAAACTTGTAAATTTTGGTGTAGGGGCTCCACTCATTTGACTCTGGATTGTAGACCTCGAGTGTGTTCAAGAACTCATTGCCATCAAAGCCCCCCACTGCATAAATGGTGTTGGCCACGGTGGTGATGCCGGCGTTGCTCCTGGGCGTGGTCATGCTGCCCATCATCTTCCACTCGTTCCTGGCAGGGTCGTACATCTCCACGCAGTTCACCGCGTGCGTGCCGTCAAAGCCTCCGGCCACAAAGAGCTTTCCTGTGCGAGGAAAGGGAGCCACGCTCACTGCTCAGCACCAGCTGGCCCTGTGTTCCCACCAGGAGGCTGGGCAAAGCCCAAAGGGACCCCAGGTGTTGTCGCAGACCTTGGCCTGGTCAAGGTCTGCAACTACAGGAGCGATCTGCTTTGGGTCTCCTGCCCATGACAGCTGACAGGAATTTGAGTCAGAGTAAGGGCAAAGTCCAAATTCAAACAGATGCAGCTCTAGAAGCTGCACAGTGACACTTTAAGAACAAAGTGGTGGGGTGAATGCCCCACAACCAAGAGATTTCTGTTTTTTAATTAAAACTGGCAGTTTAGCCAGGCTCCTACTGGATTCCTGCCCAAAAAGGAGCACAGCTTTGTAATCGGAGCAAACATAAAAGGCCCCAAGGCAGCGGCAGCAGCAGCCCCAGCCCTACCTTCACGGACAGCCACGCCGGCACCGCGCCGCGCCACATTCATGGGCGCCATCAGGGTCCAGGTGTTGTTCTCGGGGTTGTAGCGCTCCACGCTGTTCAGGCAGTTCCACGACTCGGCCCCGCCAATGATGTACAGGTACCCCCCCAGCTCACACACGGCCGACTGGTGCCTCCCTGCAACCAAAGCCAGCACAGTCAGCCGCCAGCCCACGGCAGCAGCAACTCAAAGGGGCTCCTAAATGGTGTAGTTTTTGGTTTGGTGCAGTTCTGCAATTGCCCTTTTCTCCCCCTCCCTCCCCAGCTAACTTACGGATGTTAAGGGGAGCACAGCTCGTCCAGGCCTTTGTTACAGGATCAAACACATCGCAGTTCTTCAGTCCCTTCTGGCCATAGGGATCAGAACCACCCACAATGTACAGCTTTCCGTTCAGGGCACACACTCCTGTTGATACAGGAAAGAATGGGAAGTGAGTAAGAACTGGCCGAGTTTCCACCCCGCAGTCCGGGTGCTGCAGAGGCCTCACCTGCATTGCAGCGGTTGGTCCGCAGCTCCGGGACAGGGGTCCAGTCGTCAATCTCAGGCTCGTACATCTCCCCACAGCTCAAGTCATCCGAGTGGCCGTTTGATCCACCCACGACGTACAGCTGCCCCTGAGAGGAACAAACCAACATCCGTCACCTCTCAGTAAGCCACATTAGCTCATGAGCGCTCGGGTAACCGTGGAACTACAGAGAAACAACTTCTAGAGCCATCCTGTTCAGTGTACCCCGTTCAGCTCAGCCCAGGCGGGACAGTGTCCCACAGGCCTGCTCCCCACCCCACACACCATCAGCACCGCCATCTGGAACCGGGCCCTCGGCGTCCTCATGGGTGCGATGAACGTCCAGGTGTCCTTCTCGGGGTCGTAGCACTCCACGGTGCGCAGGCACTCCTCCCTGTTGTAGCCCCCTGCAAGCAAGAGGTTACTGGCCCCACGTTCAGAGGTGCCAGCCCACCCCCGGCCCGGCGCCCCCGCCCCGGCTCACCCGCAGCGATGAGCCTGCCGTGCAGCTCGGCAGTGCCCAGCCCCGAGCGCGCGTACTGCATGGGGGACATGGGCCTCTCGATGAGGTCGCTGGGCTGCAGCTCGAAGCTCAGGCTCTTCAGCAGCCGCGGGGTGCTCGAGGGGGAGCTCTGCGGGCTGTTGCGGCCGTGCAGGAAGATCACGCACAGCACCCCGTCCAGCACGGCCAGGCACAGGTACGTGTTACCTGCGGGGACAGCACACCGCCACCGTCAGCAGCCTGCCACTGAGCTGGGTGCCACATGGGCTCTGCTGGCTGTGCCTCTCCCCTTGGCAGCATGGAAACTTCCATTTTTTCAGGTTACTCAAGTGTTGGAAAAAAGTGTTATATACTGACAACTACGCTTTAGATACTAAAAGAGTGCTCGAAGGACATACGACAGCAACTTAAAGATGTGCTGGGACACACAGAGCAAACAGCTCTGTTAGTTAACTATGGACTGCCTATCTCCTTAGGATTTTCTGGGAAAATGATACACACCCTGGATTTGGTTGATAAGGAACTGAGATGTATGCGATCCCAGTTTGGCACAGGTACATCAGAAGAACCCTACAAATTACTTGACTTTGTATCATCAGTAAGAAAAAACACCTCAGCATTCCTCAGAGATGTGAAGGAAATCCCCAGGGAGCAGGAGGTGGCAGGTACCCGAGATCAGACACATCTGTTAGACAACCCCTGCCCCTGTTACTCACTCGAAGTCTTCTCTGAAGCAATGATTTTCCACTCGTGTTTAGGACTCTGAACAGTAGCATTTGGAGATAGACTTCCAGAGGAGCTGCTACTGATCTGCTTGTGATCATTCTCACGTGGTGGCCTCTTCTGCAAAATCAAAAGGCAGCTACAGAAACCTAGCCAAAGACTACAGCTCCTTCTACCTCTGCTTCTCTGAGATACTATGTAGCTACTCCAGAGCACACTAGTCCACCACCTCCACAGAGCAGCATTTATAGCACACCTATATTTTCAGCAGAACATCTTGCCTGCCCAGCAACAGTGGCCAAAAACCACCCTACATTTTTCTCCTGGGACTCACTTCATCCTCTGACTGCAGCTCTATACTGCTGGTGCCGGACTGCAAATCCCTGGAAGTAAGCATGTGTTCCTAGCAGGATTTACAAATGTAAGGAAAGAGCTACATGCAGCTGGAGAGAACTGAGCTACCACCTAGGAGCCTCACTCCCAAGCTCTGCTTCTGGAACTTGAGTTAATTATATAATGCTATTTGGAAGTGAATTAACTATTCTTTTCGTTCCCTGAAGACAAATTAATTTCGCCTCAGTTCCCCTCTGTGCTCAGATAAGCTGTTTCTTGGATTTTACTCCCTTGATACTTCCCATTAACAGATTTCTGCTTTCTTTTCATCTCCAATTAAATTTATACTGTAGCTTACATTATTTTGCTCAATTAAGAAAACCTTCAAAATCTCCAATTTCAGCACAGGTGGCTGGGTTGTTGAGGCTCTTCCTGAAGCACAGGAAGTTACCATGCTGTCTATTTTGTTCAGCAGCAGACTTTATGACCACAGTCCCAAGTTTGCGATGCTTGCACAGTTCCCTGGAGCCTGATCTCCATGGAAACTGTCACAAGACTCCTGAAACACATCACCTAACTCAGATAACCTCACACAGAGGAGCTGAATTGCTAAGCTCAGCTCACCGTGCCAACCAGCCCACTTGTGGAGAACATTTTTGTTATTTCTGAACCTTCAGCCAATAAACCACTTATGCTCTTATCTTTAAATTGCCTCGACAGCAACAGAAAATACAAAGTTTTGTAATTTAAAAATGTAAAAGTTACAATTTTTCCAGGACTGGCATCCAGGGTTTTTTTACTGTTAGTTCTCTCAACTGTTCAGGATGTCTGAAGTTGGTGCTTTTTCTTATCAGAAAGGATTTGTAGAAAAATGTTGAGAAGTACTGGTCTTATTTCTGAAAATGAACTTTCTGAACGTTCACCTCTCTGCTTCTAAGCATTACAAGTGGTATCCAGAGGTGGAGAACTCTGTGAAGGCTTTCTAAAAACAATTAGGAAACGGAAAATTAGCTGGCTCTTCCTTTTCCTCTCATTTCACTTCTAAAATCCACATTCTGGGATGGACAGTGTTTTACATACACATTAGCTACAATTTCAAGAAGGAAACTTTTCGTATGAACATGTTTCACTGTTATAAAATATTACAATGTATTTGCTTCAAAATCATAAATTTAAACCAAGTTCATTTGTATAAAGCAACTGATAATTTACAACTGTTAGTCCTTTTTTATTCTTTCTATCTTAGCCTGTGTTGTACTAAGCCATGTGGTTTTCTGGAGTTCAGAAGGATTACACCTGGTTAGAAATAAAAAAAATAAAAGCCATTAAAAAAGACCTCTCAAAAAGCACAGGAGTGATTTGCACTCAGTCAAAGCATCACAGAGATCTGGCAGCTACACCACCAGTGCAGCTGAACAAAAGAAGCGGACGCTGGCAGCTGAAGGATTAGAACTCGGATCAGGAATCTTTTCCTGGGCCAAATTTTACAGACACATTCCCCACTGCAAGCCAAGCAGTCCGTGTTTCTCTACAGTCTCTGGGAACTCTACAAGGTCTCAGCTGACTTCCTACAGCTGAGTGCTTGTCTGCCTCTTCTTTCTTCTAACAGCCAGGATTGATTTTGAAGTCAGAATTAGAGCACTCTGTTTTGCAAGGGCTGAGAGTCCGCCCAGCCTGCCAGAGAGACAGAAGCTGAGAGCACATCATGGCCTGCAGCAGCTTCCAGCCAGACACCTTCTCATGGTGCATTTCTCCACTACAGCACCTGCTGCCTTCTCTGCCAGCAGAACACAGGGCTTCAGGTGTACTGTAAACTGCTCCAGTCTACTTGGGGTTACCTGAGACTGTCTGCAATTTGTACCTGCACAAACTGAATGTGGTCATCATCACTGCCATACACCTCAGCCTGTCCATCTAGCAGATTTCCATCAAGCAGCTTGTGATCAGCTGAGTAGTACAGCGTTTGCACCTGCAAAAACAACAACAGAACACCCATGTGGCTGCTGTCTCCGTGCTCCTCAGCTACAGGCACATTACCCCAGGCACCACACTGTTCATCAGCTCATCTCAAGCTTGCACAGTGGCAAAACTAAAAGGAAGCAGATGTCATGGTGGCAATCTTCAAACAGGGGGTGAAGGTTCCTTCCTTTCTCAGCTTGAGAGAAATCTTCGTTTTCCATGGGCTTCTGCTGTTTTCCCAGCACAGAAACATTGGACAAGCAAAAGGCACATTAATTTGCAGAGTTACACAAATTCACAGTCTCATGCAAGCATTTCCCTTATCCCTGCACACAAGTTTTCTGCCTTGAAAAACACACATATTTATCTCCATCAAAAAAGGCCAAGAGAAGCCAACAGTGGACTCTAAAATAAAGGTATGGGAATGAGGGAAGACAACACAAATTTAAGTTCTGGAGGAAACTGTTGTCCACCACTGAAATCAGATGCAGCTGTTTCAATGAAATGCATCTTAATTTCAACATGACCAAAACTTTCAAATGAGTTTCTCCAAGAGGAAATACACACTTGAGATTATATGACAGCATCAACATATATACTTTTGCCTAGACAAGTGTTTCTGGGGATCTTTTGTGCTTGTAATAACAGACTTGAAAAATTTCGATGTTTCATGAGATTTGGTAAAGTCCATTTGCTGGTGCCAATTGAAAATTTTGTCTCCCCGCTAATTTTGCCATTAAACACTGCCCAGGTGACATCTACCGTTAGTATTCATGAGTAAAGCCATTTAACAACACACAAGTTTCATAATAATGCATCCTGTAAAGGAGTAAGTAAACACCATTAAATCATCATGATCGTTCTCTGCCCACAGCGGATTTTCTTAGGAGCACTGGGGCAGGACTGCTGCTTCTGTACGTGTCATTACACTTGAGGCTCTTCTTGGTTCTTCAGCCTTGGTATCCTAGTTTTGTTAATAAACCTATGGGGAGATAAACCAACGGGGAGGAACAACCATTAGAAGCTTTTACCTACTGTGCATTTACAAGCAAAACCTGCAAAGGAAAACATCACCAATCTACGGCAAGTCTCAGTACCACCTCCCCAAACTAAAGCAGATACAGGCCACTCTGAGGCTACGATACAGCAACAGGGAGCAAAAAGGAAAGTGAAGACCAGACTGAACAGTGCATTCAGCTCACCTGAACACCCCCCCAGTTTCTCAGCTTAGGGGTACCTACAGCAAAATTTAAATTCTTTAGGGTCATAGTTAAAAAAGTGAAAAAATAAATTTAAAAAAAGTAAAAAGGGATCATCCTTCATATTGGCTTTTTTCTTGTTTGTTTTTTTTTAATGTTTAATCCCATAATCCCTTTTTCTTAAAGACTAACCTCTTCCATTAGATCTTCCAGGCTGCCTCCGTTCTCCCAGATGCTGCGCTGTACCCAGTTGATTACCTTCGTGTACAATTTGCCATTGCTGGGTAGGCCAACATTGTCTTCCAGCATTATTTCAAGCTTGAGGGAGAAGAGAAAATATGATTTACTCTCTAGGAATTACCTCGTAGCATACTGTACTTTACACAGTGAGCACAACTCTCTCTTTACCACAGAGCCAGAGAACACCACAAGGAGCTTTCAGCCTACGGAACTAGGAAGCACATTTAAATACAGTCACCTTTTACACCTGGAAAGGTGTAAAGCACGTGTTCTCTACAGTTAAAAGTTCACAGCAGTAAGAACAGGACACAGATGCAGAACTGTCACACTGTTGGCAGCAGTCAGTACATCAAGCTTTCCTTCCTCCAAAAAGGGAAGGAAATCCTAGTTGCTCCTCAGGTTGCTTTTTGGAAATCCTGCACCAGAAGGAATTCTACAAACTTAAGCTAACCTTTAGCCGTGGGAGCTTGAGAAATTCCTCCTGTTCTGAAATCTCTACAAGGTGTTCCTGAATGTAGCCATCGATCTTGTTCAACAACCGAGAGTCTCCCATGCAGCTGGCGAAGTTCCGGTATGAGATGCAGCTCTGCACGTCCATCTTGGACAGCAAATAGTCACCACAAACCTGGCAAGAGAAGAGCTGCAGCTTAGTGTTCAAGTAGAGAGTTTTTTTATACATTTAAATTATCTATCCCAACATACAGCAGCAGCTGGTTTTCTAACTGCAGAGCAGTGACTGTCTGCTGTCATCCCCATTTTGGTTTGGTGCAGGGAACATTGCCTTCCGCAGGAATATGCACATCTTAAACGAACAAGTCAGACACATTTGGAAGCTACTGACATCTACACTGACCCCACGCTTTTCTACTGAACACCTATCCAAAACAACTTCTCACTCAGGTGAGCTAATAATCCCAATTCCCTTGTAAAGAGTACCCCTATCTACGGCCAAGTGTATTTCCAAAGTCAAGCACCACCAAATTTATGTTCAGGAGTGTGCGGATTATCCTTTTTCTGACAGATTTACATGTTTGTTCATGCTTCCAACACAACCAAGCACGGCACTGCTGCCATAGACCTGAAGGTAAGGAATCAGCCAAGATTCAAAGCTGGATTTTTTACACAGGTGCACAAATACAAAATGTAACTTCAGAGGAACACTCTGCTACCAAGACAGCTCAAGTGGAGGCAACACATCCAGCTGGCACCAAATCAATACAGTTTTAAGGAACGTCTACAGCAGCTTTGTGCTGAGCACTTCTTCCACAGAAGCATCAGGTTTTGGCTCACTAATACCAAAAGGCACAATGCTGTCAGCCTGAGAAGGCAGAATGGACTTCCAAAAGAGCTGAGAACTGTACCTGCTTAACCCTCTCCATCTTCAACTTCTTTGCTGCAGAGTACACATCTTTCACCAGCTCTTTATCAGCTTTTAACCTATTAAAGACAGAAATTGATCTCTATTATTCTGATTTTTCAAATTGAAGTCTACCCTCTCTCTAGTTACTGTGAGAACTACTTACTGAGCAGTATAGGCATAATTCAACAGAACTTCAACAGCTTCTGGGTTCAGATCATCAAATTTCACATGGGAAACCCCATGACAGTCACTGTCAGTGTTGAAGATTTCAAACAGGTAGGGACTGCAGCACGCCAGCACGGCTCGGTGCGCCAGCATCTCGTGTCCACACACCTTTATGTCAAACACAAACAAGAAGCCCACGTGCTGGTGAGGGTTTTTTGTAATTACCTTTGTATTTCCACAGTATGAAGGCCTACTAAAGTGAGTGCCACAGTTTAAATCAATTTTTCCAATCAATGTCAATGGTCTCCAGCTGAAAGTTAGCATCACTTCTCTCAAAGTGCATCCCATTTGGTTTTTTTCAGTATGCATTTTTCAGAAATATGGGCTTCTAAAATGTCACATCTCCCAGTCAATGAGGCAACAGCTTCATGTGGTGTAACCCCCACACTCCCCAGGCACCCCACTGGGGCAGGGCACACGTACCTGGAGGCGGACGTCGCAGAACTGACCGCTCTTCCGTAAGGCGTTGAGTTTGGCAACAGATGACTCGATGAAGTTCTCATCCTCAAACATCAAATATCCGTTGGGAATCATTTTGGTGTTGGTCTGGCTGCACACACAATGGGTAAAGGTTACACAGACAGCATTCTGCTTCAGTACAGCAGTACTAGCAACACACTGTTTGCAAACAAACACGCAGGGGGAATTAATGGATTAATGATTTTCAGGGATTGAGGCTGCAACTTTTAATGCATCCGCATCAGTTCAGCAGGCACTGGGTTCAAAACCACAGGCTGAACCTGTGCCAGCTCTGTGGGAGCAAGCTGGGAGCGACTGGATTACATGGATTCCCCTCTCTAAAGATCTTTTTTGGTAGATCCATCCCCA
Source organism: Oriolus oriolus (assembly GCA_013400235.1). Taxonomy (NCBI): domain Eukaryota; kingdom Metazoa; phylum Chordata; class Aves; order Passeriformes; family Corvidae; genus Oriolus; species Oriolus oriolus. The sequence goes on along the minus strand of VXBT01008749.1, from coordinate 288,348 downwards.
GCTGTCATTTCCGCTCCCTATCACCCTGGTCCAGCCGCATTTTTTGCGGACACAAAACCCAGCTACATTGAAAAATAAGAACAGAGAATTTAAAGTAGCTAGTGAAGCAGAATAGATAGAGAAACATTTTCTGTTTAATTTTATGAGTAATGACTCAGTATTTTAGAGCAGCTGGGAGTCATGAAAGAACATTACGACCAACAAAACAGACAGAACTTAATAAATTCTGAACAACAATCAGGTATTTCAAGTCATCTCAAAGCTAGAACAACTTCCTTTGAAGATCTCAGCCACATGCAAACATACCACCTCAGGGAAATCAGCCCAAGACTGGAAAAATAACTTCAGCAAACTAAACTTTTTTATCTGGAAGCTATTTTATAGCTCCTCTAATTGATTCTTTTTTAGTTAACCACTTTCCAAATAGGAAGCTAATTAAGAATACTCAACTGTTACCCTGAGGTGATCTAATGAATTTGAAATAGTAATATAAAACAAAAAATCAGATTTGTAAGCCTGAGCTGCTAACATACACAGAAGAACAGTTACCTTAAAAATCTCAGAGGAAAGCACATGTGGAATTCTATTAATGTTACCAGCAACAATTTGTATTTCCATCTCAAGTTTAAGAAAATTCTGAAGATCATACTAAATAAGAAAACCCCAAACCAGGAAAAGTGGATTGCAAAAATCAGTAGGAAAACAGCAAGGCTCCCACAAAATACCTTGACGTTAATCCATCTATTTTAAATTCACTTACTACTGTGAGTATTTAACACTGAACTGGCAACAATAATCTTACTTACAAATATCCATTTGTTCTGTTTTATTAAAGAAAGGACATCAAGATTTTAAATTTGCATAATTTCAGCAGAAGTATTAACTACTGTATACACAGTTAATGGTACAACTTACCAAGCAAATATGTGACTGTAAATTTAAAATAGCCCAATGGTAGCACTGTGTTAGAACACAGCACTTGAGTTTCAGGATCTCCTGACAGGGAAGATGTTTGTGGAAATGCAAAAGCAAATGTGTGTTTGCAGCTGCAATATGGATTCCAAAACTATCAGGCTTGAAGATGATGTAATAAAGTCCTTATGAGCTATAGACATGAATTTCTTCTGTGATAATCATGCATCATAACCTGCAATAAAGGAGAAGGTATCAAGTAAGGACAACAGATAGTGCTGCCACGTATTTCACATTAAACTTGATTCATGTTCCTGACCCAAACAAAAAAGTTCTTCTTCACAAACAAGTTGTTTGGTTTTTTTTTTTCACAAAAAGCAAACAGCCCGAGAAATTCCGTATGGACACCAATATGTCCTCATGCCTAATAAGAGATCAACCACATCATCGTTACCCCTGGAGACAACAAAAGGGCTAAATTAGTGATGAGAGAAAAAGTTAGAAGAGCTGAATCCCATTTTTAGCCAATCCCTTACCAACTCTGCCCTTCAGCACGTCCTGTTACCATTATTGCTCGCACAGGTAGGTAACTCACACGTAACGCAACAAAAATGACTCAGTTTTCTAAAAGCACACAATCCACAAGCCTCCTACCTCTGGCTCTTCTTGTGCTCATCTACTTATAGCCTTCTTCTACCGAATGCCTAAAATTGTCTGAAGATGGATTAAGGACATGTCTGAAATGACTGGGCATGTCTCCAGTCTCCGCTGCTTCCAGAAAGATGTACAAAGTCAGGAATCACTATCTGGATGACAGCTTTCCTCGGTAAAAAGCCTCTCTGCCACGCTGGGAACAGAATCTGTTGGGTTCTGGTTGAGCTCTGCACTGGCAGTGCAGACTGGGGTGGCTTTGCAGAGAATCCACATGCTGGTGGGCTCTTTATGCAGGGATTTTTCAGGGAGGGGAAAAGAGGAGGAGGAGCAGCAGCAACAGGGAGGGAACAGGCAACAAACACTCACTCTGGAACTTTCCATGACCCTAGTGCCACCTCAGGAAAACATCAATCACTTCAGTTCCAACACTATATTTGTATCTACAGAATAAATGCCACATTGGGAACTGGGTTTCCTAAAAATAGGTGCAGCTCGTTTCTCCTTGTCAAAAACTAAAAGTGCCCTCCATGGCAGGGAAGAGAACCTTGTGACCCTGGTGCGTGGCCAGCGCTCAGCCCTGGGGTGACTTTGGCAGGAGCAGTACCTGCCCGGTGCCCGGGAAGCCTGGCAGCTCCAGCGGGAGGCTGATCCCCGGGAGCGGCAGGGGGCATTATCCCACCACGTACCAGCTCCACGGGACACTGCCCCCATGCCCACAGCCGGGCACACAGAACATTCCAGCCGGCAGAGAACCGCGCACGCAGAGCCAGCACTCGCTGAGCCTGGCTGCTGGAGCAGGCACAGCCACACAGCCCGGGCAAGGGAGCACCTGCCCCCGAGCACAGCAGCGTCCGCCGGGAACGCAGCACCCCGGAATGCTGGGGCACTGCAGGAGCAGCACTCCGGGACACAACTTCCTTCAACACACTGCACTGCCAGCGTGCTTCGCTGGGAAAAGAAATCTCACACAACAACGGTACATTCTTGTTGTAATCCTACAGGCAAGTTATGAAGCTGACATTAAGCTCTGTTTAACAAATGCTGTTTAATTAGGCATTTGGCAGTCATCACTTCCCCCACTGATACAACTGCCATAATCACTGCAATTTTAAAAAGCAAACTTCTCAAAAACAGAACCCAGCAGCCTGATGTCCACACCTTCTCCAAAGATTCACCATAACCAAAACATTTCGAGCACAGGACAGCTAGTCAAACAATTCCAACTAAATCTCACAATCAGCCTCGCTCAGTTTACATCTCTAGGCATGTTTTGTCACATTCTGCTCTAGCACATCAGTTTTATTTCCAGTGTTCTAACTCTGCCACAGGTACTTGCCTGGGACCTTGAAGACCTAAGAAGGTCATCCAAAATAGCTCTGGATTGAAATGGAGTATTTGTCTTTTAAAGTCCTCCTTTGTGCGAGACACCAATCCCACGCAGATGCATTTATGCCCCTAATGGTATTGTCCAATCTGAACATATCTAGGAATTTGAACATCTTAATTACTGCCATAATTTCAACGCTGCTGTGTGTGCCATGGCTAACATTATTACTCAAAACAGCATTAAATAGCACAAGCAGATTCACAGCTTTCTATATTTTGGTTTGGAGTACAACTGCTAGTACACAACCCAAACTATCAACCAAAATTCACTGTAAAGTCAAGAACGCTGCCTATTCTGCATGAAAGGTTATAAGCAGGTACTGCAAACAAACTTGTTCCTTTAAATTATTTTTAAAAATCAAAATCACTTTGTTGTTACCTTCCTCCCCTTGCTCCCTTGCTTATATTCCCTTTTAGCTCAGCACATCAAGAACTCTGTGGCTTTTTTTATAATTATCCAGGATTTTGAATTTTTTAAGCCAAGTGAGATGTTCCCAGATGACTGTCAGCCAGGTAAAGCCTGGTGCCTCTGACACAATGACTGTCCCAGCTCCATCCAAATGCACTTCTTTAAACACTTTAAAGCTACAGAATTATCATCCCAGAATGGGAACAACACATTCCACTGGAGAAAACTCCTACTTGAGAGTAGCTATTCCCTGCACTTACTTTTAGAATGACGCAAAAAAAATAAGAGTAATCCGTAAACTCTGGATTTTCGTTGTAGTTTTAACAGTAAGGACTGGAACTGGTGCTGGGGCTGGAGACCCCCTTGGATCAAGGGTCAGTCATGCTGGGCTCAGGCAGGCCTGAAGCTGTGGAACGTCCACACGGTGTGTTACGGTACCCCAGCTGTTCCCAGGCACAGGAATGCCAGGACTCAAATGTCTGCCCAGCTGCTCGATTTTAAACACAACCTTGTTGTAGTAATTGTGTTTCCTGAACACCTCATGCTGTGCACAGACTGAGATTTTCCTTTGCCGTCTACGTGTACCACCGGACCATGAGCTCGTCACAGCTCATAACACAACTCGGAGATAAAACAGCTGCATATCCTGACTTCCAGAAGGGAGATCCCCTCCTTTTACACTCCTCTATTTCACTGTATGCCTATTTAAAGGTACACTTAAGAAGACTCACCTAAATAGCAATGATACTGAGACACAGTGATCCTCACAGCGCTGCCCTAGGCCTGTCCCCTGCAGAGCCTCTTGCAGGAGCTGTGGTCTCAGGTGACCATCAGGACAACAAGCCCCAGAGGCAGAAGTCACCTTGTCCATGACCTAACAACACAGGGACCATCTATTTTACCTCTCATCTCTAATACAGCCCATTTTCCATGTGCAGTATTCGCTCTGTGCCAATTCTGCACAAACCTTTTAGTCAAATTAAGGTATTACTTCTTCAGCTCGCAGGTAAAGCACTACTTTGGGGGAGATAGTTGTTAATTTTTGGATTTAAAATCAATACTTGCTGATATAATGACAGACACTTGATTGACACTTGTGAAACAAAAATGGAATTTAGCACCCAGTCGGTGCTTTCTGGCTTGTGACAGCCCAGCTCAGAAGAAATGTAGGTCACACCTACGACTGCTCACAGTCCATTACCTCTATAAGGAGATAAAACCAAACGTCCTCAAAACATTTCTTTCATACATTAGCATTTATTTATGGTAAAAACACATCATCTTTTCATGTCTGAGTCTGCATTTGGGCAAAACACCACAGACCAAGACATTTATCGGCATACTTTACACCACTAAACAGGTTCAACCTCGTTATACCAGTAATCCAAAGTAAGACTCAGAATTTAAAACAATTTTGTTTTGCTTATTCACTTTTTGGTTGCTTTCCACTAAAGATTTAGTCTCACTGATAACTATGACTTGCAGACAAAATTGTTGTATTTCACTGCACATCAACCTCAGTCGCGCTCCCATGCCAACAATGAGGAGAGAGGGAGGGAAGAGGGGATACTTGCTATCACTGGTTAGGAACTGAAAGGGGAAGGACAGAGTACTGTGGACATTTTCCAAAATCCCTTACGTGCAGCCCCGGAAGATGCAATGCTTGGACTGTCCTCTATAGAGAGCAAGCCTAGAGAGCTCTCCCAAACACATTTATGCATGCAGACTTTAAAAATTTATAAGCGGCAAGATTCATGCTTGAATGTTACTGTTGTTCCAGCGACAACCCTCAGCTGTAACAGCCCGGCTGCCCGTTCAGCACTGGCTTCCAGGACTGGCCTCCCAGACTTCTGAGCCCTAGCTCTGGTCATTAGTTCCCTTTTCACACCGGTTCTGCCTTTCCTCTCCTTTCCCACGTTATACTTTTGCTGTTGTTGTCACAGTCTTTATCTATATCTTTTTTTCAACCTTCTACCCCACGTTCACTCTACTGAAATCTGAGTTCTTTCCTCCCCTTTCCCCATGCCCCTGGGTTTATTTTTTCTACTAATGCACACTTCCCACAGTTTTCCAAACATCTGTCACACAACCAAATCAGTGATTTTTGTTTGTATGTCCTCCTTGTGTTCCACCCCCTATCCTGGGCAGTTTTTGCCTCTCTTACCATCTCTTGCTCCTTAAGAACTCAAGCTGAGGAAGACAAAATTAGACCTAATTACAGCAGCTAACACACAGCTTCCTAACTGGAAAGTATTCCCTGACTGTTGCATCCTGTGCTCCAGGAGTCAGGCTTGTGGCTACAAAATCCGCTTTCTAAAATTACACCAATCTCACCATCAAAGCACTACATCCTGCTTGCTTTCTTATTTTCTAGCTCGCTGACAGAAGAGAATAAATGTGGCGTTTACGCACCCATCACTCCAAACAACAAAAAAGAAGTCCTCCCCTCACAAACCACACAAATAAAGAGTGACATGAGACTGTATTTCCATTAGTCTATCACTACTCATCTCCTTAGGAAGTAACTCGGATGCTTCGCCTCTCACTGTCAACAATTTTCCTACCCCGCATGAAATTATAACCAATTCAGGTTTTATTGTCTGTGGGAATGCTGGGTGAAGGAACAGCAAAAGTGCCAATGCAAAGGCATTTCCTGCCTTGAAGCGCCTCTGAAAAATTCTGAAAAGCTCTAGGAATTGGTGCATGCAGGCAGAAAAGACTGTGCACCTCCCCAACCACCCCCAAAAAACCGAAACCAAACCGCTCTGGTCATTCACCCTCATCAGCTTTCCCCAGAAGCACTAACGTGGGCTGACAGCCACTGCTTTTGCTTTATTATCTCTCACTTCCTAGAACTGGTATAGATGACAGGGAGGGTCATGACATTGGAAACCAGCTGTCAGCACACGTTGCTCATCCCGGAGCGGCTACTTCCTTCAAAGTCCAGGATTCCCAGGATTCTCTCCCCCCCGCCACGGTAAGGGTTTAGGAAAGTGCCACTCCGCGGCTGCAGCGTGGCGCTTGGAGAGGCAGCGCCTGACCCTGGCACCGCACCGAACGCGTGGGGAACCCGGGAGCTCCCGGCCGGGGGCTACACCGCACCCCCGGCCGGCCGCCGGGGCCCGCCCGTTCCCCCGGCACGGAGGGAGCGGCCTCACGCCCTTCAGGCCATGCAGTCAACTCCGCGGCCCAAGAAAACGGGCCCCGAACAAGCAACAAAGCGCGGCGGGGCCACAGGAGCTCCGGTTCCCCGAGCGCTGAGCGCCCGCCCGGGCCGCCGCCTCCACCCGCTCCCCAGCGCCGAACAAAGCGCGGCCGGCACGGCCCCCGCCCGCCGTACCTGGTGCCTCTGAGCGCGGACGGCGCTGAACATATTGGGAGCCTCCAGACTGCGGGAGAAGAAGACTCGCAGGCGCAGCCCCGGCCGGCCGGGAAGGGGCAGCGGAGGAACGGAGGGAGAGGAGGGCGCGGGAGCGCAGGGCGCGGCGCTGCCGAGGGGAGACGGCGGGAGCAGAGCGGAGAAGCGCGGCCACGAGAGCTACGGGCACACGCACGGCGCTGCGCCCTGGACCCTCCGCCTCCGCGGGGCGGGAGGAGAGCGGGGAGGGGAAGAGGCGGCGCTGGAGCGGCCCCGCTCGGCTGCGAAACGAGTCCGGCCGCCCCGCCCTCCGCGCCCGCGGGCGCTGTAGCCCCGGCCCCCCCCGCCTCAGGGGCGGCGGGAAGAGGCGCCGTGCCCGTGGGGGCTGAGGCGGTGGAGGTGGTCGGGGCGGAACCCCGTGCTCGTTTCTGCCAGTACTGGCTGGCGCCGCAAGCGTTGCTCGCAGCACTCAGCCACGAGCACAACTGGTTCAGTAACCTTTGTTTTTCAAACCTGGCGCTGCCTGTTCTCAGCCACGACACCCCCTCAGCCATGAGACCCGCGCTGCCGTGACTCTGCCCCAGCCGTGACTCTCCCTTAGCCATGTCAGCACCTCAGCTACAGCTCTCCCTCGGTCATTACTCCTCTGCCGTAACACCCCCTCAGCCACGAGTCTCCCTCATCCGTTTCACCTCCTCAGCCATTACTCCCTCATTGCTCCCCCTCGGCCATGGCTCCCTCTCAGCCACAACACTCCTCAGCCATGACTCTTCATCAGTCTGGGCTGTACTTCAAGGCGTCGTATCTGTTTGACCAAAAAATACCGTGTTTAATGTTGGGAACTCTCCCTGGCAGCTTGCCCTCTGTGTGAGGCCATGCTAGCTCCATCCCACCTCACTCTATCACCCTGGAATCCCTCTGGGAACGGCATTTTCCCAGCTGGATGAGAAATATACCCACACACTCTTCACGATAAATTCTATCTTTCCAGGGAAATTAATTTTTAAACATCTCTGCTGATAAACGAGGGGTATTTGAAGCCCTGTCTGTTTGTTATGTGTTTGCAAGCTCCTGATTGATGGCTGGGCCTGAGAGCTACTGCAAGATCATCATAAATAATCCAAGGGCCGGGTGAAGTCTGAGGATCCAAGTTTGCTTCCTGATTTAAAGTGCCAAGGTCACCTGGAAGGCAGCGTACACTTCCCCATGCAATTTCCCTGAGTGCTTCCTCTGGATTCAGAGGCCGCCTTTGTCAGGAAATAGGAAACCTGTAGATTAGGTTAGATACAGCTTCAGTGTCTCAGCTGTGCAATGTACATGATATCATATATTATAATATTTATCCATTTCTCCAACACTCTTTGAGAATCGCATGTTTCAAAACACTGAAGTTGGGCCGTTCTGAGGTTTCACGCAGAAAGTGCTTTAAAATATTGAAAATAATGATCTTGTCTCATCAGAAGCAGGCAGAGGCATTAACCTGTAGGTATATGCCTCACCTGCACATACATCTCAGCTGCAGCTGAGCCCTCTCCAGCTTCTCACCTTGCCTGCAGCAAACAGGACAATCCCAGCTTCCCACCTCTCTGAGACATTCCTACTGCCTCTTTTCAGATTTTAAATCACCAGCCACACCTCACCTTTAAATCACCTTCCCACTCTCAGCTTTCTTTTTGAATGAAGTTTCTTATCAGGGCTGTGCTAATCAAAAGCAAAGTTGGGAGGGTGAGGGAGGTAAAGGAATGATGATCAAATAGAACGGTGCTGGGATGTTCCTTAATTAAGTAAATCTCGGGATTACACAAGCTGCTGTTCCAGTTTTCTTAGGGATGGAGATGCCTTTATGAATCACCATCAATTTTCATTGTCAGCCACCACATGTGACGTCAGAGAGCAGGAGCAGCAGCTTCCTCACAGCACAGTAGCAGGTGAGTGTTCCCAGTTCTTTTCATATAGACCCCTGTGACAGGGGAACACTTTTGGGAGTTTGCAGAGCAGGGCTACTAGGCCAAGAGCTGAGCTCTCCTTTGGGCCAATTGCATTCTGATCACCCAAACTCACTCCCACTGAAAAAGAAAAGGGTTTTTTCCTCCGCTCCTTGCTTTGCAATCAACATGAAATTATTTTAAATCATTAAAACACCCTTACTCTGGATGAGATCCCATGATGATGGAAGGTATTTCTAAGAGATGCAAATACCTTCATTTCAAATGGCTAGAAACTTTGCAACCCTTCCCAATGAAACTTGTGCAAAATCTTAATTGATTTCTAAAGAAGAACACATTATGGAAAAGGACCAGTGGATTGAATTGATACCAAGTGATTGAGTTATCAGGAGCTGAACCAGAAGAACTACTTGTTGTGCTTGTGGAGGCTCTGGATGTTCAGCATACCTGTTGTCTCTCGCCATGGAAAATACAGTCTAATGCATGGAAAGCCCTCTTGCTTGTCATCCACATGGAGTGTTCCCCACAAGTCAGGTGTTTGTAGGTGTCCCTGATATGGCTCTTCTGCTGGTCTCCTCCACGTCTCATCCAAAGATCTGATGTCTCTGGGCGTTGCAAGGCTTAATGTTATAACATCAGACTCTGCTTCCTATAGAGCTTTGTCATGAAAACCACCTGAGAGGGGAAAATATTGTATTTGGTTAGAGCAAAATATGTGGCTTGGACTGCTGCACTAAAGATGGGAAAAATATAGAAAAAATATGTTGCTCCTAGAAGTGAGAATAAGGCCTTTTTTTTCCCTCATAAGCTGCTCTACAAAATGTCTCTAAATCCAGAGTCACGTAGTGTTTCTCTGTGGGCACAGACTAGCACAGCTCAGTGCAGTGCAGAGCCACCAGCCAGGGAATCCAGTCCCCGCTCTTGTTTTAAATAGAAAGTTGTCTTCATGAATGAGCAAAATGCTTTGTGAAACCGCATACAGTTTAGTTCAATATCCTTTATCATGTATATATTTAAAATATATCTAGAGAGATATGTATTGCAGTTGAATTTTACTTGTGTCCTGTGTAATTATCACTTATACCAATCTACTTGTTCCATAACTTTTCCTTGCTGCACTTTGAAAGGGTTTTTGATAATTCATTCTGGTTGCAGAAGTACTTGTGTAGAACATGTTTTGTCAGTGCCTTGGCTCTCAGAGTCCTTGACAGTGACATTTTAATGGTGTTTGGGTTGGGTTGGGATTAATGGTCCACATTGGACTCTTCTCTGTAAATTATGGCACACCGTTTGCCATCTGGCTGGCTGATAAGAGCTACTCTGAGCAGGGCAGTTCATCTCCTTTCCTTCCCCGTGGCAAAGTGGTGGTAGTCCTGGATAAATTCTTTACTTGGGAGCAAAGAATGTAGGAAATTTATAAGCACTATGAAGGAGTATTAAAAGACACAGGTTTAATAGCCATGGCCTTACATTTTAATGGCAGGTTCTCTATCAAATCTCTATTCATCTTTCTTGAACAATATAAACAACTTCCCTCCTTCATTTCAGGAGACACCATTCTTCCACCACAGTCACCTTCCTTGATCTGTGTTGGACAGAAAGCCAGAGACTGTCTGCCACACCAAGGCTATAAATTATGTCTTGTCTCACTTCCATTAAGCAAACAGAAGTCTCCCTAATTAATTCCATTGGATGAAGTCCATAGGAAACATTCAGAGGATTCTGATAGAGCCACTAGTTAATGTCTTAAAAAAACCCCTTCTTTTGACTCCCTGTCCTTGAAGGATCAATCTTTCCATCTCAAAGACACAGCTTTTGGGATGAAGCCTCATGTGAGCTCCCAGCTGCAGATATATCTTGCACAGAGAAAACAGCTACAATTTTAGAAAAATTACAGCTTTTATAATTCTTTCAAGACAATTCTCCCCAGGCAACTGTCAGCAGATCCATTCTGGGCATGGAGATACTACCTTTATTTATATTACAAGTTATTTTTCCTTGGCCTGGGACAGTATTTAACCCAGATGTAACATCAGTTCAGGAGTATGGATGTGTTCACAAAGCAGTACCTGTCCTGTCATCCTTCTTGTAGCAAACTAATCCCAAGTTGATATTCAGATTTGATTCCAAACATTTGTGGTGGCACATTTGTGAATGCCCCATCCCTGGAAGTGTCCAAGGCCAGGCTGGATGAGCTTGGAGCAACCTGGGATAGTGGAAGGTGTCCCTGTCCGTGGCAGAGGGTGGAACAAGATGAGGTTTAAGGTCCCTTCCAACCCGAACCGTTCTGGGATTCTGTGATTTTAAGGAGACTGGACTAAAGTCTGATCCTTTTGACTTTGCATGCATGCTCAAGAGCTTCTGATCAGGGATAAGCCTTTAAAAAAAATCTCTGGTTTGTGGCTTTCCTATAGAACTTGAAATTTTGTTATTGGTTCCTTAGGACTGGAAGCCTAGTTAAAATTAAAAGCTTTTCAGCTATATTAATTTATGGCTGCTGGGCAGTGATATTTGCAAATATATTCTGGTTGTACATTACAAAAATGCTGACTCGTTCCATACACCTGTACGTCTTTCTTGCTTCCATAAGGACAATAATTTCTTTGGCTGAAACATCCTGTTCAGAGGGTTACAATAAAACACTTTGCACTTCAATTGTTTGCCTTCCTGACCCCTCAGCTTTCTGCCAGCTTCTGACTGTGCACGCAAGTAAGAACTTTGTACTATTTGTCCTTGGGGCTGCATTCACTAAGTGTTCGCTGGCTGTACTGGAGCCTGGGAGCTCCCAGTTTGCTTTTCCTTCTTTTTAGTTTTCTCCCTCTGAAGCTGCATCATTACTTTCGCTCATGGTCCAAGTGAAAAATCAGAATGTTAATTAAGAATGGTAACAGTGGGAAATCTCTGGAAAACAAATGAACAGAGACCTGATTGCCTCTATTTCAAAGAAGAGCTGTGTTGGATCATGCCAGAGAAGGAAAGGGAGATGTGTAAATCCCAGCCTCTCATGATGAACCATCAGGGACTCCTGTTAGGCCACCACAGCTGGAAGAGGCTGCTCCTCACCAATGGTATGTTCTTCAGCCTCCTGCATCCCTGCTGTGGTCATTAAGGGATGGCTGTAATTAGGCACACCAGAACACAGCGTCGGCAGCAGGCCCAGGGCACCAACAGCCAGGGGGCCAGGTCTGCTCCCACACGTCCCGTGGCTGTGAGGGATACACCGCCTGTCCTCCCTGCTGCCAGATGAGTGAGCTTTTAAAATAACATAAAGGGTGGGTGACCAGGTAGGGATTTAGCTGCTCTGCTGGGAAAGTAAAAGAGAATGAAGCATCCTGTTCTATCATCAGCTCAGAAAGTGTTCCAGAAGACTGAAGATTTATACTGAGAAGTCCATAGCTCCTGTGGTGGGGCTTTTTTTTTCAAGCAAAACTCTTATTTCAGCTTTTACAGAAGAACGCAGCCTCCTTCAATTTTGCTTTTTAAATTAATACTAACACCATAAGCTATGAGGACAAAATTATTTAAGAGTTGGACTGTGCATTTTTAATGTCTGCACAAGCAGAAGAATAGATTTCTGCTGTCACTTTAACTCAGTTAGATGTTCCAGCCATAGTAATGCTATGAGTAATTTAACTTTAAAAAGAGAAGAAAAATGTAGAAGAACCTTTATGTCCCATGAAGGGAAAGCTGTTCCCACTGTATATCCCTGCTAGCACGAAGGCAGAAGGTTAATGAGAACCCCGCCTTGAGGGTTGGTTTTCCAATAAGCACAGGAACAAGCCAAAGATGAACGTGCTGTTTCTTGATCAAGAGAAACGGATTTATCTTCAACCTCATAATTTATTCCAAAGAACACAGAAATTTATTGTAACTGTGTTCTCACCGTGTATTACGCTGCAGCTTGACAGTGTCTGAGGAAATAACCTTCTGATACATGGATCCTCTTTGATTTCACCAATGTCAGGAGGACATTCAGCACTGGGAGGGGTTATGTTTAACATTCGGGACAGGTGTCTTTTATTGGTGTGGTTTGTTTTGTTTTGAGAGGGCTGAGGAAAGCTTCCATGGAAATGAAATCTCTGAACTGAAGGCAGAGTTTGTGTTGAAATTATTTCTTTTATATAACTCACAATACAATGCATTTCTGTCGCACTTAGTGTTTGAAGATCTCAGATCTATATGTAAATTAATTCTGCAGCATAGAAATGCATAGGAGAAGATAACTATTTCATATTTATGTTTCACTTTTCAGTGGTGTTTGTTTCCACAGCTGAGTGGACTGCATGGAGAGAGTCTGACCTGACTGACATCACCAAAGTACAAGGACTGGCATTGCTGACAGAAATGAAGTTTTCCAGTTCTTGAATCTAGAGAGAATATGGTGAAAGGAAGGTCAGGGCAGTCTGCCCTCATCAGAATTTTTGGGGGACTTCTGCAAGTGCAGCATATGGTGTGTGTCTGATGCGTGGGATGATCTGTGATACCTGGGAAGGAGTAAAGGGAGGGAGATGCAGTAGAAAGCAGATAATGGGAATGCTATTTAAGGGCAGGTTAGAGAAATACCTGATTTTCAGCTGAACTGCTTCAACCTAAGTGCTCCCTCACGAGATCTGTGTGGGGGCTGGATGTTTAGTGCCTGCCTCTCCCCCGCGGTGCAGGGAGGTAACTGCCTGTGCCTGCTCTCCTTGGAGCCTGGAAGAGGCTAGGGCTCACCAGAAGGGATATGGGGGACAGGGGCTGTGTAAGGAATGTGAGAAGGACTTTATTTTACTCCCTGTTGCAGCGGGATTCGCTGTAATGGTTGGGTAAAAGGAGAGCCGGGGCATCTGAGGCCGCTCTGTGTGCATGCTGCCTTTGAAACCAGAGCACGTCACTGCTTCCAGCTCCTGTTTCATATTCTGCTGGGAGCTTCTGGTTGCAATGCTAATTTGAGCAAATCTCTGGCAATTTAAGTGGGAGAGGTCCATGTATAATATCTGTAGTAGGACCTTTTTATACTAAGGAAATCATCATCATTAAAATAAAAGGACACGAGTAACTGCAAGTTTCTCCTTAACAAGAATATTCAATTTAAATACAAGTAAACAGGAACAAAGTGGTCTTATTTTAGAGCTAGTCAGTGCGTATTTTTGTATCATAAGGAATCAGTAATTGCACAGAAGCAACCTGAAGTTGCAACACCTTGTAATACAGTCACAGAACATCTGCATAACAAAAATGCAGCGCACTTTGAAGACATGCACATGAGTGCAAACAGGACGAGCCCTGGAAGGGTTATGGAAGGTAGAGCAGCACAGGGGGAAAGTGTAAAGGAACACATTTGGAGTGGGAAATACTTTTCCTGCAGCACCAGTGTCCCTTCCAGAATGTGAATTACTGCCCAGCCTTGAGAGGGGACAAGAAGGCTGGAGAGATTTAAAATTCCAGCATGATGGCTGCCAGTCAGGATGGACTAGATGCAACAAGGGTATTTGACGCACATGCAGTGTCATCTGCTCTCCTGAGGACTGCAAATTCCACCATAAGGTCATGCATCTCACTTTCTGGCTCCATCCTTTCAGCACAGAGAGGGAGAACCACGGCAGGCTGCCTTGTGTTACACTGGAGTATTAATAGTGCTGTTAGCTGCCCAAACACTGTGGGGAAATGCCCGGTTTATTTCTTTAAATATATATTGTCTCTGTGCATTTCATAGTGCTGTTCTTACATGTTGTACATACCAGGATAGTCAGGAGAGGAAGTTGATAAACGCCACTTTTATTAAGGTGAAATACTCTATGTTGACCCTCACATGAAGGACTCAGTTATTTTACTGTCACACGTACAATGAAGAGTGTGTAACATGCTGATATGTAAATGTTTGTGGTGCCAAGACAATTGCTGGTGTGTGATAGCCATGTGTGTTTTGTTCCAGCTTCAAAACTCTGCAGCCATCCATCCCTGCCAGTCAACAGCAAGTTCCTACTCCTGTCAGAGTTAAAAGCATGTTTACCTTTGAACTTTGTTGGAACAAGAACTGGCCCTGTGTGGAGCTGTGGGAAATAATTGACTGTAGGAGTATTTACTTCACTCATCTCGTGAGCTGATTTGAACCAAATTACTCAGGTAATTGCAGCACATTTTACTTACAGTTTTACAATCTTAATTATCATGCACATCTTCAGTATTAGGAATGATATGTATTTAGGGAAAAGAGAAAAAGGCATTAGTGGTTTTCTACCAGCTGTGTTCAGATAATACTCACAGGCCCAAAAAACTCACATAGCCACTCCAAAAAATAGAGTATGTATTCAGCTTTTGTCAATTCTGATAGGTACTAGAACAAACAAAGATGTTTATTTTATATCAGTCCGCTTTGTATTGCTGAGGATTGAAGTTCTAAAAAGAAACTGAGAATGTTGTCTTGCTTTTCCCCAAAACTGATAATCTCTCTTCATCTCTTGAAGAGAGGAAATTCAAGGGATGAAAAATTCTTCTCTTGAATTTTTGCCTCTTGTTCTTTTATGGTTTGTCTTCTCAATTGTCCTTTCTTCAGTAATTTCCATTGCCTGCTTTTATGCCACTTGGCAAACCCCAAGGTGATAAATTACCAACTCTTCAGTAGAGAGAACAATCTCCAGTGTCTTTACCTTGTGGTGCTTTTGTGGGATGCCTTATCTTTCCTTTTGCATATACGTGAAGGGGATCTGAATGTGTTTGATGGGAAAGGGGAAATGGCAGAACCATTTATAAACTCCAGTTTAAATTCTGTAAGTGAAACCTGAATCCCTCTTGGTTTTGTGGTCACTTCCTTTTTATGAGTGAATCAGGATTGTGCCCTGTTGTTATTTGGAATTCTGCTATAGTTATTTTTCTTTAAGATTTCCCCACTGTAATCTCTGATTCCATCACCAAGATGGAAGATTGTAGTCTCACAGCAGCTTGGAGAGCTTTATAGGCCTCATTTTACAGCTTAAGAAACTGAGGCTCAAAAAGGCCACATCATTGGTTCAAATGACAAAGGAGGAATGGAGCAAAACTGTGAGTTAAAGTGAGATCATCCAAGTCCTGTATTAACACTTTCACCTTAAAGCTGTTCTGTTGTGAAGAACAATATGGCTCATGCATGTAACATGTCTTTTCTGTGGGACCATTTAGAAGAGGACCGCCTTATGAATATGGATAACCATATCATCTACTATATGATCTTAGGGAGGAAATATCCAGAAAGATTATTATCATTTAGATAAGATTAAAAACTGGAGCTTTTAAAAGTCATCAGTAAAGGCTGATGGCCGAAATAACTGGCTGGCTGCAGGTATTGCTGTGCAGATATCTTCCTATATTTCCTAGCTACCTCTTTGAAAAATTAAATGTTAGGACTGGGAAACTGTATATTTGGGGAAAGAATGGGTAAGGGCATGGTCATAGTGAAAAGTTTGGTGAAGCAAATAAAAGAAGGAAACATTCTCAAGCTGTCCAGGATTTTGAACTTCAGAATTAAAAAGCCAAGTCAAACCAGATAAAAAAAAATCCAAAACCTGCAGTAACTTTGGAAGGTTGATGGGACAAGCACTTCAACACACACCTCAGTTAGACACAGATTTACAGGGTTCTGCAAATTAGAGTTAAAAGGGAGCAAAGTGGATGTATTCTACAGTCACCTGTAATTCTGTTCGTAACAAAGAAAGGAGAGAGTTTTTTCAGGAGGATCTAGATCTGTTTCTCTGAAAATAGAAATATGACAGACATTACTACAATATGTTTCTGTAGTTCTGCAAATCCAGCTGAAGAAACAAAGGGTTGGGAAGAGCAACCCCTACACCCCTCGAACCACTGCGGTTATGTGCTGGGACACACTGTAATGCACAATGAAATCACCTAACCTAATCAACTTTCTGAGGAGTTTTTCTTGTTTTCAACCTGAATCATTCAGCAGGTTGATTTTGCATGGGAATGGGCAGGGGGTGGTGATTTTTGCACCTACTTTTGCTACTACAGCCAACAGACAATGGGCTATTCGGTGAGGATCACAGTGCTATGTGCAGTGTGTCCATGGATGGGGCTGGCTTGGTGTTTAAGAGCAGGAGAGTATCACAGAGTGGCTACTTGTAGTTATTGCCTAATCAGTCGGGCAAAATAAGTACAAAGTAATGAATCATAGAATCACAGAATGGTTTGGGTTGGAAGGGACCTTAAACTCCTCTCATTCCACCCCCTGCCATGGGGAGGGACACCTTCCACCAGACAAGACTGCTCCAAACCCTGTCCATCCTGGCCTTGGATGAAGGGGGGTGGGTGCGTGGCAAACCCTGTACTCGCTAAATCTCTCAGTCAGTAATAAGGCACAGATGTTGAAACAATTAAGAGGTAGATTTTAAACTTTTAATTGAAGAAAACACTTCTTTAAATGACCTGTAATCCCAATGCAATTCCTCTGGAAATAAATTCATAAATTCATAAATAATAATATTCATATTTATAAATAATAAATTCATATTTATTCATAAATAAATTCCAGAGGAGATGATGGAGACTGATTTGAAATGGGATTACACAATTTCATGGATGCCAGGTACATGAAGAACTACTACAGGGGAGTCAGAGATGTATCATCTCACTCGGGGCATTCGGAGAGACCACAGGAAGTGTCTCATGGGCTTGCCTGAGACAGCATTTTCTGTTCTCAGTTGTCTGTGAGATGGACCAGTGCCCTAAGGGCACTATATAAATAGGCCTGGAGTTGCTAAATATGTATCCCAGATATATGGATTTACTTTAGCTTTGAGTAGTAAGTGCCCAATAATCTGTGAACAGACTACTGTGAGCATAAACACCAGATAAAACATTGTCAGGAGTATTGGGAAACAAACAGCCAGGCACAGCAATATCCATTTCAAGTATGTACTGAGGAGGAGTTTACTCTTTCAAGGTCCAGCATTTTTGGTATCAAATACAGTTTGTGCCTTAAAGAGACAGAATTCCTGCTCTAGTTTCCTGGGTATTTTCGAGGTATGGAAAGGAGCAGTTTTGTGAGGACCTGCAGAGATCTCTGGAGACTGACTTTCCAGGGGAATGGTACAGCTGTACCATGCAGCCCTTTTTATCTCTTCTGAAGATGCCTGCAGTTAGGCTGGGTGCAGCTTGGATTTTGGCAATTTTTATGGATCAACGTACTCCTCATTTTGTTAAGCACTCAAGATACAGCAGTGATTAATGTTGAACCTGTCACCTACAAGTGACCCAGTCTACTGCCAACACATCACTCATGACAGCAAATAAAGTATTTGTGGGACAAAGAACCCCCATTTTAAAGATATGAGAGGAGACAGCCTGTATGATTTTTAAAATTTAGGCTCAGATTCCTTTCTGGCTCAGTACGTTTGCTGCATATTGATTTTCCTGGAGTTATATAAGGCCTAAGCACAGCCCTTTGTCACCAAAAGCAGCACAGCTGTTTCCAGGACCATGAGTCATGTGAGTGACTTCTCTTTTTAACTTCCCACTGGCTTTTTAAAAATACACTTTCAATCAGTTTTGCTTTTCAACACCAAAAAGAAAAAGCAATAAGTTTTCCTGAGAGCTGGAGATTTGGGCAAAACTTGAAGTCTTCATATGCTAAGAAGGTTGTGCTGAGAAGTTGTGTTAAAGTCTGGTATTGACATGATGTTATTGAATATGGGAGATGTATATCTGATTATATACATCTAAAATTCATGCTGAAGGTACTAGAATTGTCTTATTTAAGCAGTAGCAAAACAATGTTAGCAGTGGGAAAAATTGAGAAACGCAAGCTACGCTCTCTCTTTTTTGGAATTATGTTCATTTATAGTCAATTAAATATTAAGGCCTATGAAAGTGGGTAAGCCAAAAAAATAATAAACACAGGTCCAGGGTGCAACTGAAATTCTCATTGAAGTACCTTGTGTAATCCCAGCTGGATCAGCAAAACAACCACTGATGACTAAACCCAGCTTTTCCTCAGCCTCTCTGTGGTGTTTCAGAACTGTAACAACCTGGTCTCCCTGTACTTGCTTACGAACCCTGTTTTGTTTTGCTCTGACTTCTGTGCCAGGGTTCTATCCTGGGCAGGCTGTGCCTCCAAAGGGAACTCTGTGTTCTCCTGAAGTAACGTCCTCTTGTTCCTCTCCTGGGTCTCTGCCATGACCCCAGGAAGGAGCGGTTGGGCACGTGTGTGTTGTCCCATTTGTGATCACAGCACCTCCCAGCTGAGCCAGACCCCTGCATTGCACCCAGCGTGTGGAGAACCCCTGCGAATTGCCCCAAGTCACCTGGCAATCCGTGCCACGCCTGGGGAATCGCAGGAGTTACTTTTAGGGGTTGAAGTCCGGCCTATTTACCGTCAGGCTTATCAAGTGAGGAATTTATGGCACCTGTCCTCAATCCAACTCACTCTTATGGATTTAAAGAAGCCGCTGCAGTGCTTTGGATGGCTTCCCACATGTGGTTCCAGCACCCGGGCACTGGACTTGTCTCAAGAGCAATACTGGGAGTCAGGTAATGTGTATAAAGCACTCTGAAGAGTAAGAGCACCCCAGTTTAGGAAAAATTCCTTCATGGAAAGGCTGGTCAAGCGTTGGAACAGGCTGCCCAGTGAAGTGGTAGAGTCACTGTTCCTGGGAGAGTTAAAAACATGTGTGAATGTGGCACTTGGGGACACGGGTCAGTGGTGGCCTTGTGCTGGGGGAATGGTTGGACTTGATGGTCTTAGAGGGATTTTCTAGCCTGAAGGATTCTGTGAGTCTGAGTTCTGGGTCCATGTGGGGTGGTAGCTTTACAGCAGTTTAGATTGGATTTGTTGAAGTCACATCACTGATTAGAAGATACACACATTTCATAGCCTAATACATTTGTATGATAAATTTGTCCAAGATCAAATATAAAAATACAGTGAGGGTTAATGAACAAAACCTCCAAACATTTCTAGAGTTTTATGCACCTCACACACTTGCATAAATTTCAACAAAAGAGTTGGTTTTAGTAAAAATAATGGCAGAGGCAAGACAATGCAAGAAAGGCTGAGACATGACTTGACAGTTTTTGTATATATTACAAACCTCTCTGCTTTGTTTCAGAGCTTTTCACTTTTGTGTTTGAAATCTGGCAAGAAACTCAAAAATCTGATGCAAGGTTTTTAAGATAGATTCTTCCGAGGCAAAAATCAGTGGATCAGCTTCATACCACTGTCACAGTTTAGGTAAATTCATGCATTTAAGAAGGCAGACACTAAGTTTTAAGTTGATTTGTACCAGTGCACCCAGAAATACATGCAAGAACACAGATATAATTTCTTTTTATTTCTGTATATATATATACACACATGTATTTACACGTAGACACCCATGTGTCAAAATTCTATCCAAGCCCAAACCAGGACACTGTGAGCTGTACAGAGACATAGATTAGTGCATAGGTAGGAGGTATATCCAAGTTCCCTCCCTTGGGGATAACCCTGGGAGTAGCCACAAGCACAA
The DNA here is from genome assembly GCA_013400235.1 of Oriolus oriolus. Classification (NCBI taxonomy): domain Eukaryota; kingdom Metazoa; phylum Chordata; class Aves; order Passeriformes; family Corvidae; genus Oriolus; species Oriolus oriolus. The sequence goes on along the minus strand of VXBT01008749.1, from coordinate 268,209 downwards.
GTCAGGGCAGGTTCAAGCCCTGGCTCTGCCTTTTGTAAAGCAGTGCTGCTGCTTAGCAATTATTATCTGCCTGGATGAAAGCAGGAACCTTGCAAATCTTAAATATGTAGGTCCAGGCAGAGGCCAAGTTAAGTAAAGTATTCTTTACCCTAACTCTGTCTGCTCCTCTTTTTTCATGGTAAAAATTTCCATGAAAATTAAGAGGGAATGTAGGACACAGAGCCCTAAAGGAGGGATTTAAATAGAAAAAAAATAGGAAGTAATATGATGCACAGGAAGAGTTCAGCCACTATGGGAAATAAATAAGACCTGCAGAGGAGATAAAAATAATTTAATTCAGCCTTTTAGAGCCACAATTTAAGTTGATTTAAAACTTTCCTTTTTTTCCTCCATGGGTGAAATTACAAATATGTTTTATTTCTTCCATAAAGCTTAATGTGGAATGGAGAGGCCAAGGATATATTTTTCAATACATCTATGTTATATATATATACATTTACTTCATAATATTTCTCTATAAAGGTGTATTTCAATATCTTTATTTACAGGTATTTTTGTTCATGTCAGTCAGATGTTCTCATGTACTGAAATGTCATTAATGCCCAAGGATGAGCTTCAAACAGAGCCACAGCCAGCAGCCTGGAGAGCTCTTGCACTTGCTCGCTGACATACCATGTACTGCCTGGCAAATTGCTTAAAGCCCAGTTTCCAGAGATCGTTGTATCCCTAGAAATGCAGTTGGCACTCAGACATCACACTTTCAAAGCAAAATCTAATGAAAAGAAAATGAGGTGCCTAAATCTCTGGGCAACTGGGTGCTTAATCTATGAAGGTACTTTAAAAAATCCAATTAGGCATCGCACTGACATCCCAGTCTGTCTGTAGGGTAAATCCCTAGGGACTGATCTCTCTCTATGCATCTCTCTGTATTTTTTGAGTGCAATACACATTATCGTGGCCCAGTATCCATGAAAAGTAGCACAAATTCTCCCCAAATGATGAACAAGACAGCAGAGCCTCACTATTTGCATATCCTGATCTGGAAATTTTAGGGCAAAGAGACTGAACTCTGTGCCTTTTCCAACAAAAAAGACTGATGGATAACTTGTGAAAAATAGAGTCCTTTCATAAGCACCTGAAGATTTTCCTTTTGTTCAAGGCTTAAATACATCCAAACACCTAGTATTAAGGATTTAATTGTAAATAAATCAACTTTGCATGCTAAAATTGTGGCTTTGCTTTGCAAATCCCATCAATAGAATCCCAGAATCCCAGAATGGTTTGGGTTGGAAGAGGTCTTTAACATCACCTCACCCAACCCCCCTGCCACGGGCAGGGACACCTTCCACTATCTCAGGTTGCTCCAAGCCCCGTCCAACCTGGCCTTGGACACTTCCAGGGGCAGCCACAGCTTCTCTGGGCTCCCTGTGCCAGGGCCTCCCCACCCTCACAGCAGAGAATAGGGAATGGATTCATTTGCTGTACAATTCCAGGAACAGGAATGAAAAGAGAAATTGTCTTTTTATTTCCCTTCATAGTGCCTCAGGGATGATTTCCCTTATGGTCTGATCCCAGGTAACCTCCACACGATGAGCCCAGTGATGAGAGGTGCCCAGCCATCCTAATTCCCAAAGCAGGAGGAGCTCAGCAGAGCTGGCCTTGCAGTGATCCTTGAGCTGGAAGATGAGATCATGTAACTGAAACCTCAGATTTTCCTGATGCTCTCTGACTCTGCCCATTCCCTGGCAGGTTCGTGTGTCAGATTACCTGTGCACGGCCTTGTTCATGCAAAGTAAACGCAGCCGGGCTGGCTCCTCCGGCTACAGCAAGAACAAGAAAAGGGAAACAGCGAAGGTGCCTGGCAAACGGACAAGAACAAAATGGGAAATTTTGCAGAGAAGCTTTTGGAAATTGCTGAATCTTTAGGAGCTAGGTGACAATTTTCCTGTAAAACAGCAGGGAACTGAAAACATTTGGAATTCTTAATATAATGACGGTGCTTTTTAACTTCCACTAAGAACAGAGTGACACAGTCATATGTTTAAGGCATTTTTGCTGTAGAATTTCCAACCGTGTGACTGTCCTGCTCTGGCCCTGAGGGCTGCTCTTGCACAAACCCATGTTGACACAGTCACTAATCTTTGGAGAGCTTTGAGCAAGGAAATGATCTGTAAGCTGGAGGCATGTCTGCAGAAAGCAGTATGTGGGCATGATGCCATCAGAAGCAATAAGGAGTACAAAAACACATCTGTATTTGCTGTTTATCTTCCTGTTTTGAACTCACGATATCAAACGTTGTAAAAGCCTTGACGAATTTGTGCTGTTATTTTTAAGCAAGTTGTCAGAGACTGAAATATTATAGTTTATGACTTAAATATTTTCATGAAGGACTTATAGCAAAACTGTATTACAAAAGCTGCAGAGAAGACTACCACACCCTGAATAGGCCTTGGGAGTGAGGCCCTACACACCGCTCGCTGATGAAGATAAGATAAAGTGACTCAGGTCTGGGCTGGGGGAGAAGAATACATTCGGAGAGATCAAGTTTAGCACCTTCGGGGAGGAGGCCACAGCCCCAGGGCTATCAGCTGCCAGGCTCGAACAGACCCTCAAAGGGTGGGGGGAGAGAGGCCTTGGGTGTGTGTTGGAAAAGCCTCTGGTGAGAGGCAGTGTCTGCACATCCTCCGCTGTGCAGAGGAGCCCAGCCGTCACCCGGGGGGAAGCTGCATCCACATGAAGCACAGAGGGTGCTTCACACACATGATCCATCAAAGGCCCCTCCAGAGGGGTCCCCAAACCCTGCACCAGAGCACCAGAGATGATGCAACAGACCCTCAGTGTTGCAAGGGACAGTGCCAAACTGGCCCCTGCAAGGGAGGCACGTGGGCATTCCCACCTGCCCAAAGCGTGTATTAATCCACGGGATTCTGTTCTCTTTGGCGTGTGGTGGCGTGGACCCTCACCACACAGAAGACCAGATGGAGGGGAGCAACAAGATGTTGTTGGGACCCTCGGATGGGTGATACACTTCCACCTAACCCCTGTCACTCTTTCTCTGTCCCCCCTTTCCTGCACACTTCTTTTCTATTTCTTCCTTTCTTTCTTTTCTCTTTCTTTCTCTTTGCCTCTTTTACTATTAAATAAAACACATCAATTTTTTGACACCAACATCTAACCTCGTTTGGCTTTAATCTCATTTTTGAGTATACTTTGAACCTCCAAAGTTCTTTCCGTTTTGTACACAGAGCCTTAGTTTTCTTTGCTCTTCTGGCTTTAAACCAGATCGCAACACAAGTTAAGGCAATTTTGTCACTAAATATCGAGTGGGCTTTGATTAGAGGTAGTTCAGTGCTATCAGTTCAGTTTAGGAAACATGGAACACTGCCAGACTTCACCATGATGCTCCTGATACCACTGCCCTTAAAAGATTAACTAAACTTCTAAAAAGCATCTTTTAAAAATAATTCTGGTTCAAACAGAAACATCTGTTTTCTGGGAAACATCTCTTCAGGGAGAAATTGTTGTGTGAAAGGGAGGGAGGGTGTCTGGATTGCTGATGGTGACAGCAGCTATCAGTTTCATAAGGCTTCCCACCACGAGATTGATGCTATCCTTGAGTCTGAAAACGGCTGGCAAAAGACTTCTGGCTGACTGAAGGTGGCTGTCACACAAATGCCTGTGGGAAGATGCTGTAGTCACTCAGGCACAGTAAGTCCTTCTCTAAGACAACTGATCCTTGGCATGTGCAAACAGAGCAAACCTGAGAGTAACTGTGCTCAGGGTGAAAAATGGAAATTGTATCAATTAACTTCGGCGGCATTTTCATCAATGTTTATCAAGGGAAATTATTGCCTGGTGAAAGACAACATCAGGTACAGGGTGTTCCGGAAATCACCACCAAAGCTGAATATTTATGAAAATTTAATGGGGCTTCTAGATTGTAACTGGTGTCTTTCAAGGCTGACTACCGTGGAATATACAGGGAAGTCATGTGATGGGAAATGAAGTGTACAACCCCAGTCCATGTAAGCTGATGGAGGCCAGATAGCAAAATTTAATGTCAGCCTTCTTGTGTGTTATACTCTGATTGCAATTAGTAGCTCTGTGTACAGCAAGTCTCTTAGCAATTAGCTTGTTCTGCTTGAGCTTGGGATTGGGAATGTAGCTCAGGTGTAACTGGTGAGCAGGAAAAGGTCTCCTAGGTTCAAAAGCATATGAGAATAAACTCACACACCTCCTCTGTGGAAAACAACACAGAATCCAAGAATCATTCAGGTTGGAAAAGGCCTCCAAAATCATTGAGTCCCGTCTGTGACTGATCCTCACCATGTCACCCAGTCCAGAGCACTGAGTGCCACATCCAGTCATTTCTTGTACACTTCCATGCTCATAAACTCTTGTGCAAATACTTCTTGAGAACAAATGTAAAAATAAAACATTCTCCTAAGCCCTCAAAGCATCATAGTAGCAGGACCTTGACCTTCAGAGTGGTGACAGACCAAGGGGAGCCATCACTGACCACCAAACTCCAACTGAGCTGCTCTGCCTTGAGTGTGAGGGGCATTGTGCGGCCCAAAAGCTAAACTTCATGGAAGCTGCTTAACCTGGATGGGCTCACCCTTCCCAGCCAGGGCTTTGATGTTTAAATGCTCACCTACATGCTGCTTATCAGTGGGTCAACAGGCCACAGCCCAGCTTCCCCAGGCTCAGACTGTGAAACCTGAATTTTATGCTGGGTTGGGAGGAAGAGCAAGATCTTCCTCACATCTCAGGATCAATATCCTTCATTTATACTTTACAAAGAGCTAATAAACCTTGCCCCATCTTTGTGTGGAGGAGACAGCTATCAATCTGATCCCATGAGTGCTGACATCTCAGAGAAATGTGAAGTAACTTGCCCAGCTGAGCTGAATCCCTGGTTTTATCAGTAGGTAACATCCTCAACATGAAAAGATGCTAGTTTGAAATATTAACACTTCACTATATGAAACCTGTCTCCAGCTGAAAAATAGGTTGTTTAATGAGGGAATAAATACAAGGAATCCCTTTGAAATGCAAAACTGCTTTTGGTTGTAGCAGAGTAAATACTAAAAGTGCTTCCGATGAATAAAACTCAGATGTTCCCTGCTCAAAACTGGATGCACAGCAGTTGATGGGCTCAATACAACACAGACAAAATGTAATGTAGAATAATAATCCATCAGATTCGTCCAGAAAGGTACTCTGGCCCCCTACTTCAATTCTGTTGTCTCTGTACAAATGTCATCTTATTTCTTTGCAGTCCATCCACACCAGAAGACAAGCTGGTTTATGTTGGTGAATTTGTTTGGTTTAATTTGACAGTGACATCTTTCCTCAAGTTAGTGAGGAGTTATTCCTGTAACATTTCAAAGTTGAAATCTATATTTTAATGTGGCAGTAGTATTTGACATACAGCAAGGTGCTAAAATAGGGCCTGAAAATGTCAGCTATTACGAGCAATGCTTTATGGAAAGGGATTATCACTTGCTTGCTTCATTCCAATATTTACAGTTTGAAATGTCACCACTGTGAGGTTTAACTACCTCTGTCATAATTTAGATAATTCTGATTTTTTCAGGATTTGCTCTTATTTCACGGTGATAACAAATAGTGGCACTTCTATAAACAGACATTGTCTCTTTCCCTCCACAGATCATTTCCATTGAGAAAAATATATGGAGAATTTGCAAATAGGGGAATGTGGTTTCAGATGTTTCATGTTAACTCTTCCTTTGTCCCTCTTTATCCTTTCACAGTTCATTTGGGGTCTTTGGTCACCTGGCAGCAGGCTGTGTCTAAAGAGCCACAGCAGAAGCTCTGACAGCAGTGTTGGGCTGGCCACCCTTCTCCTGGGAGGGGGGGAAAGACACAGCACAGCTGGGGAGCACCAGTGTAGCCCTTGGTCCTCCACACATGAGATCCATGGGCACAAAAATCACTGACAGCCGTAGGCAAGGGGAGAAGTCAGAGCACTTTGCCCTTGCTCCAGGTTTGGCTGAGATTGGGCTGGTGAGGGTTGGGCAGCAGCAAATCTTCCCTCATCACTGCTGCTCTCCACAGCGTCCCGGCAATGTCCCAGAATCCCAGAATGGTTTGGGTTGGAAGGGACCTTAAAGATCATCCAGTGCCACCCCTGCCATGGCAGGGACACCTTCCACTAGCCCAGGTTGCTCCAAGCCCCATCTGACCTGGCCTGGGACACTGCCAGGGATCCAGGGGCACCCACAGCTTCTCTGGGCACCCTTTGCCAGGGCCTCCCCACCCTCCCAGGGAACAATTGCTTCCTAATACCCAATCTAAACCTACCTCGTTCCGTTTAAAGTCATTATCTCTCATTCTATCACTACCTGCCCCTGGAAAATGCAGATAAAAGTTCATATATAAGAACACATACAGCTGGTAGAGACCTTGAGTCATAATCTTGGTACTCAACTTTCTCACCTAGAGCAGGTGGTAAATGCACTATTTCAGTGAGTGGCAGACAGACCAGACAGCAATTACACTCCCCAGGGTAAAAAATCTCACATTAACCAGGCTCAGGCTGGTGCTGGGGATTCAGTGGGAGACTGAATCTGGCTCCAGTGGGATGTAGACTGTAAATATAGAACATTGCATGACCTTAACTTTGCTTTTTAAAAGAGGCTGCTGATACTGAGACTTACGTAAAGAAATACATAAATTTACTGTTCAGCATGGTGGATAGATGCCCTGTGGCAAACATTTATTAGAGAAGTAGAATGTAATTAAGGTTACTTAATGCTGGGAAACTGAACATTGCTTGTGTTATTTTGTCATTCCTAATGTATTAATCAAATCCATCTCAGTTATGTTTCCTTACTCACTGTCTTTACTAACAGTGCCTCATTCGCCCTTTCTTCTAAAATTCATTTTTTATATTCCATGTTTAATGTACTTTTTGTTTTAATGAAGAACCTCAGTGTTGAAATGGACGTGAGATATTTTTTCTCTCTTTGTAGTTCCCAGTTATGGGAACTGTCCCATCAAAAAGCAGCTGGGCTTTAACATCCAATACACTTTTTCACTTGCAAAACCAGGTCAATTAAACAGACAAAGCATTTAACCTGACTGGAGGTCCAGCAAGTTTATTTTCTGCAGTGGAGGTTACTCATCTTTAAGCACAATTACAGGGTGCCCAGAGAAGCTGTGGCTGCCCCTGGATCCCTGGCAGTGTCCAAGGCTAGGTTGGACAGGGCTTGGAGCAGCCTGGGCTAGTGGAAGGTGTCCCTGCCCATGGCAGGGGGTGGAATGACAAGACCTTCCAACACAAACCACTCTATGACTCTATGATTTTCCGAAAATCCAGACTCTGCATGAGTTTACATCTCTTTTTTAAGTATAAAAGAATTTAAAGCTTTTAGAGATGATGCTTCAGCATTTCATCAGTGATGATTGTTCCCATCCGAAGGCCAAGCTCTGTTCCACGGTTGGTGTAGATACACAGGAATTATCCTACTAGAGATGAATGCTGCCAAGTTTTAGATAAGGAGGGAACCAATGGGTGCTCCCTCACTTCACAACCAAGAGGTGGCAACAGCTTCAGCCTGGTCCCTGCTGTGTGGAAGCCTCCAAAAAGGGTTTCAGAGCTGATTGCAGGAACCTCAAAATGCCCAGTCACACAGAGACTAATTCAGCTTTTTCAGCTGCTGTCCTTCCCTCTGGAAGATCCAAGGGAGCCAAAGCATGCCAGAAACTTCAGGAAGACTATGCAGAGCACAGGAAGACCTCTGAACCTCGACTGAGATGGGCAAGCCTGTTTTTCAGGGAAATCTCTTGCCCTACCTGAAGTATGGTTTGCAAAATACTAAAGTTGGAGCGTAAGAGTTTAAAAAGTCCAGGTGACAGTGCTGCTGCAGTGCCCCACAGGTGCTGAAATGTGTTGCCTCCAAGCAGAATCCAGAGCAACTCACAGAGTCCCTAAGCTCAGAGTGCTGCAGGTTATGACTTCTACGAAATCAAGGGCAGAAAACCCAGATGAGATCATAAATGCAAGTATGAAAGGAAAAAGATGAAAGTGCTGAACTGAATATATGTCCTTATATTCATAAACACAGCAGTGTCTCTGTCTTGTGAAACATCTCTATTTTGTGTCTTGGTTTTAACCAGAGGCTGTAACAGCTACTCTGGCTTTGCATCATTCGTCAGAATTCATCTGAAAGCAGTTTTATCAGTTTATCTCTGCTGACTTCACTGGAATTATGCCTTTATCTCTCTCCTTCTCTCTAATAAGACATTCCTGAATTTTCATTCTCTCTTTAAACAGAGAAAGAAATACCATATTCTCTCTGTTCATATAAGCAGAGTCTCACTCTTCTAGGGTCAAATTCAGTTTTCATTAAGTCAACGCAATGTTTTAAATTTATTTCTATGGGAACTGATCAGACTTGCATAGCACAAACTTAAGTTGCATATCACCTCATAGTATAAACATTGTAAATTTTCAGGAGATGTCATGCATTTGGGCAGTTTGAAAGGTGAAGCTAAAACAAACCAGATTTTGTAGATGGAGTAAAAGCTTCTTACTTAAATTCCATTAAAATGATTTCACATGGGAACAGCCCAGCTCCAAATGATATCCAGGACATTTCAAAAAGTTAATGATACACAGTCAGATCTCATATGACACCATGGGAAAGGGGGGAAAAGAGGGAGGATGAAAAAGTCATAAATATTTTCAAGACTGTAGCTGTTGAAGATGTAAGAAACCTTAGCTGTTAGCACAGTCAGTAGGAGCATTCTCTTCAGTGGGCAAGTCATATTCTGGATGTGCCTCTAAGTCTCTCCAGGAAATAATGGAGAGCTTATGAATCTACGAGGCAGCAGTAATTAATTGGAGACACTTAAAACCAAGAACTCCCTGGTGTGAGATAAGGGTTATTCAAATTTTTTTAAAAAAACTTGGTAGGTTTTACATCCCTCTTGGGTGATGAAAATTATTCATGACACTACATTTATGAAACTGAGAGCTTATATGAATATGTGAAAGTGCCATTAACCTCCTGAGACCAAACTTGTAAATATAAATTGAAAAATAAACTACTATAGTGTGTAAAGAATGAGTGATGAAGCATTACTGAATGTGCAGAAGTATTTTCTGATCACTGACTACCATAAAAAGTAGTACTTAAGTCATTATAGCTCCACTGAACCCAGTGAAATATAAAGATTTAAGGCTTCTGATTATGTCTTGGGGCATTCATTTCTGGAATATTTTCTTTTTGCATGACCCATTTTCAAACCCATATCCATTTTTATAATGACAGTGATGAAAAGATAACTAACACAGAGATGAAAAGATTTCTGAAGCATGTTCAGAAATGATGTTATTTGAAGATGATGTTCATCATGATGTTCAGAAGAAGGATGTTATGTGGTACACATAATTTAGTTCCTACGGTCAGAAGACTGAGGTATCTAATTATTAATGGCATTTTATGTGGATAAAACAGATCTGTGACAGTCTGAAGGGGTCAGATTCCAGGACAAACAAACCCCATGAAAGTAGATTGTGTTACAAAAGTTTTAGTTGAGTCCAAGCTATCTTATATTGATGAAGAAATAGAAACTTGCTGGGTCTTGCTATCAGAGAAAAAGGATTCTGCCTTATTGCTGCAACATTTTCTTTTCACTCTATGAATGCCTTGAGGAGGTTACATTACAAGACAGCAAACTCTGGGTAAACCTGAGCATATTTTATACACAAGGAGTATAAAATAGGAGGTCAAGTGACTCCACGTGAAGATGAAGGGAACTAAAGGTACTTTATGTCTGCTTCTGACAGGTCTCTGCACTTCCCTGTGGCAGAGCATGTCTTTTCTAGGCAGGGTGTGTGGGGTTATGAATTAAGAGAGCCTGTGATCAGCTGTGCTTCTATTTCTAAGTTCCAAAACTTGCAAGTACAATATTTTTCTTGTTTCTCACCACATGCACACTAACAGGGCTGGGAGACCTCATGGCTGTTATGACAGCACAGTTTAAGAGAGGCATTTGTATTTGGAAAGACATGGTAAGTCCTTACCCTGTGAACTTCCTCAAGAGATTGTTTAGGAATAATGAACCAGAGCAAAACCAATTCAGAAAGATATTTGACAGAAAAACATTGCCCAGTAGGATGGAGTGAACTGGACAAAGGAGTTTGAAATTTAACTTGAACATTTAGCTTAAAGATATTTACCTAGTGACAAGGTTTTGTAATGCTTTCACTCCAAGGACAGTTAATCTGTAATGTAAATGCTATCCATGTATTTGGGAAATGGCAGATCTGACTGAGAAGTGTGTATCCAACAATGAATACAGTGTACTAGCCCTCCTCTATTTACTCTGCTTTATTCAGCAGTAATTGTCAAGTAAGTAATTTTTTTCTGAAGTAACATTTTTTCTTCTACAAAGGTCCATAATTTTTATCTGGTTTGGAAATTCTTGTACTGTATCATGAAGATTTTTGTAATTTTGACTCGTAAAACAGTAGAATCACAGATCAGCACTAGTGCTACAACCTGAGGTTGCTGTGGGCAGACACGTGCAGAACACAAGGATTTAATTCTATGTAACATTCAGTGGTAAAGAACCATTGGTTTGAAGGATGACATTTTATTACTTTCATCTATAAACTTGTCAGTGCACACTCGGGTTTGGAATGGGCTAAAAATCATACAGTTTGGGCTGGTAGATAGAAATGTGATTTCTGTTCTATTCCAGACAGACAAGGATTTCTTCTCCCAAAAGTTTCAATAAAAAGGTCAAGGACTGAAGAGGTTTGAAGACTGAACTCTTCCTCTCTCCCCATGGCCCTTCAGTCTGCTTCTTACATCACCGTTGTGGCTGACAGGCAGCTCTCAGTGAGTCCTGAGAAAGTCCTGCCCCGTTCTAGCCAGGCTTCCTCACGTGTAGAATCACAGAATCACAAGATGGTTTGGGTTGGAATGACCCTAAAGCCCATCCATCCTGCCATGCCATGGGCAGAGACACCTTCCACTAGCCCAGGCTGCTCCAAGCCCCATCCAACCTGGCCTTGGACACTGCCAGGGATCCAGGGGCAGCCACAGCTTCTCTGGGCACCCTGTGCCAGGGCCTCCCCACCCTCACAGGGAGCAACTTCTTCCCAATATCCCATCTAACCCTGCCCTCTGGCAGTGGGAAGCCATTCCGCCTCATCCTGTCCCTCCAGACCCTTGTCCCAAGTCCCTCTCCAGCTCTCCTGGAGCCCCTTTAGGCTCTGGAAGGGGCTCTGAGCTCTCCCTGGAGCCTTCTCTTCTCCAGGTGAACACCCCCAGCACTCCCAGCCTGGCTCCAGAGCAGAGGGGCTCCAGCTCTGGGATCAACTTTGTTGGTCCTCCTTTGGACTCATTCCAACGGGTCCACATCCTTCTTGTGTTGGGATTAGACTTCAGGGGTTACAGCAATGACAACGTGAGTGGTACCTCAGCTGGCGCCCGTGAAAAAATAGAAGTGCAGTGGAGATGGTGCTTTGAAGAGGAAGGAGTCTGTTGTAGGAGGTTATTTAAGAAAACAAAGCATAAATCACAACACCTACTTGCATGGTAAGGGAGAAATGTATTCAGTCATGCTATCATGGGTAAACAAAGCAAGGAGGTGAAAATAGTAGGAGTGTCTGGCTGACTAATGAGAGATTTGGATACATGGACCAACTCGACTGTTCAGGAGCAATGAAGAGAGGTTTCAGAGCTGTTTATTTTCCCTTGCAATACCCAACATGCAGAGAGTGCAAATAATAATAATAATGGGAAATAAAAACTGTGCTGCAAGATCTGTTCTTCATTTTTATTCTGCTTCGTGTTTTTCGGGGAGGGAATATCTTGAACTTGCCTGAGTGCCTCTGTGACAGCTTTTTAACTTCCCTTCCTAAAAACCAGTGTCATCTCAGTAAATGGAGGTGAGCAAGACATAGGAGCATTAAAATGAAAACACCAGAGCTGAAGAGCAGTATAATTATCCCAGTTACAAAGGATTCCTAGGCAGTCAGTACGTGAGTAATAAAGGAGGATGCAAGTGTCACTGTATCAGAGCTGACCCCGCCCAGCCCACCTCTCCCTGGATTTCCATCTGCTTCAGATGTCTGGGTCACCCGGGCTTTCTGTGCAGGCTTACACCTGCCGTGAGCATGGAGGGCTGACAGCCAGCACAGCTGCCTGTGAATGGGGTATCACTGCATGATCGTCTGCATTTAGGGAAAATCGAGTCAAAAAAAAAAAAATATGAGCCCTAAATCCCACTTAGAAACTGCAAAGAAGGGAGCACCATGAACAAGCTGTCGAGTTAGACTTCAAGACCCAGTCCCCCCTCCCCTCTGGCTTCATCCAAGGATTCTCTCTCCTTTGTTCTGCTGTAGCTCTGGCATATCTAGGCCAGCACTTACTAATTACCAGGAAGTGGCCAGTTGCTGAACAGTGTTAAAGGAAAATTCTCACATTTAAAGCCCATGTTGATTTAACAGCAGAAAAAAAAAAGGCTTACTCAGAGGAACTTTAAGAAAACAAAAAATTACTGCATTACTGTATAACTGGAGCTCAAGCTGGGTGCATTATGTAATAGCACTTCCCAATCCAGCTGCCTTTCACCCCTCTACCCATCCCTCCGAGCACAAGACACACTAATAGTTACCACACCTTAGAAACATTCTAGACCACACCTTTCTTAGAAACCTTAGAAAGGTGTGGTCTGTTGTCAGAATTACATCAGGTCTTGAACTTGAATCCACAGGTAGTTGGAACCTGCCAGTAACTACAGCAGAGAGAAAAATTCAGAAGTATGAGAACAACTGCTGAATGCTTAGTCTAAATAATCCATTTTGCTTTCTTTTTTTCACACGCTCATTTAGGCTGGAAAACACCCTTAAGGTCATTTTCAGGCTACTGAAAAAGATTTGCATCAAGGTTTGTTTGGAGAACTGAAAATAGGTGAGGAGAAAGGGGCTGGCATACCAACAGTATGCAGAACATGTGTCTAAAAGGAAGAATTCCTAATGCTTCAGGCAAAGCCATAAAGGACAGGAAGGTGTTTGGGAGCTGGCAGGGTGCATGTGACTGGCAGTGGAATGCAGCCTTCCAAAAACTGGCCACCAGGTCAGATCTGGGCAGGCAGGGTCCGACATTACCGCTGCCAACAAAGCTGGAATTCACCTGGCCACGATATTGTTAGATGGACATTTGATAAGTTAAGGCATATATTTAATTTCACCTGCTCTGGTGGAAGGTGTGACAAAGGGGGTGGAATGGGATTTCCTTCAAGGTCCCTTCCAAGCTGACAGATGCAGCCCAAAGACATGAGTTAGCATTGTGTGGTTCACGTCTGCTTGTCAAATTAGGAAATGCACTGAAAAAAAAATTGTCTCCCTAAAGCAACTTTTTAAAAGATTTAAAATGAAAAAATGCTAGTATATTCAAATTTTCTAAAGAGGAAAAAAATCCCTGAGTAGTCTGCATAAGTTATTGTAATGCTAGTTTTATCAGTAGATTTGCAATAAATCCAGGGCTTATATATAGAAACAGAACCACGTTAGCATTCTGTGAGGAAAAGGCTATTTTAGTCTCCTCATCCACTGAGGAGATAAAGCAGACTGTTATGTCAGCCTTGACAGCAACTCCATTTTCCTGGATATGTTGAAGAAAAGGGTTTTCTATCTATTCCCCATATGGAGGTAGAACATGTGATGCAGCCTAAAGCTATTTCCTTTGAAAGCAGAGCTCTGGATTCCTGCAATAAACCCATGGGTGGAAAGGCCTGTTGTTAACTTGACAAAACCAGGAGTCTGGCAGGGTTTAATCACAGCACATTGCACCAGATTAAATTTGCACTTCTCCAGTAGTACCTGCAGTGGGATATAGAATAACCATACATTTTAATTTACCTGGGATTTTTTTTTTTTGCTAGGGACCTCTAAAAAGGGCTCTAGGTGGTTAGTCCAGAGCCACGTGGGACTTGCCAGCCCAAACCGACCCTGGGGCTGTGAGACTCTTTGGATCCTTATGAGGTGAGAAAGGACAGAGGTCTGGGGAAGAGTTTCAATCAAACAGTATTGCCTGGGTCCACTGGAATTTTTTGAGCAGAAGGGGTGTGTGCTGGGCTGCCCTGGAGCTCTGCCAGCTGCTCCAGGCACAGGGATTTTCCAGACAGGGGCTTATGATATCGAGTGCAGAATTCCTGTTTCCTTCCTGCTAGCATCCATTAAATCAGTATGTGAAGGTCAGGCTGGTGGGTTTAGTGGAGAAGACATCAGCTGTCCCTTGTCTTCTCCAGAACTGCCACTTACGAGGTCCAGCGGAGAGGAACAAGCTTTAAGTCCCCCCAGTGAAAGAACAGCTCTGCTGCTGCTTTTTCTTTATCCCTGTCGTCTCTGCAGGGGAGGGAACTGCTCTGTGAAGCCTTTCCTCCTCCTTCCTGTCAGAGGCTGCTCGATGGGGAGGCTGCAGCGCGGGGGAATAGCTTTTCTTTGTGGAACCACCCTGCTGCGTGCTCCTTTGTCGCTGTCCTTGCCTCTCCGTGGAAGACAGGCAGTGTGCACACCACGTGCACCCACTGGGCCAGGGGAACTCTCCTGCTGCTTTAGCTGGTGAGCAGAGGGGAAAATATTCATCAAAGCAAACATTAAACCAGACTGGTGGAAAGTATGGTGATCATTACAGGTCACAACAAGACCCAAGAATCCTGGTTGCAACATGTTCTACTCAGAGCTTTGTGTTCGGTTAGAGTAATAGACATTCATATTTTAATTGAAGAAGAGACAATAACCAGAGGTATTTAGGATGAGCAGGTGTACATGTCAGGGCTTAAATTCACTGAAGGATGTGAGTAAAACAATTGCTGCCTCCCTTTTTTTTTTGACTGGGTGTACTGTCTTACTAATTGTGGGGCACAGGTTTGCACAAGATGTTGTCCTGAGTAAGAGCCGAGGTAATCACTGACATCATGCAAAATAATGCTGCCATGAATGGATTTTTTTTAATTAACTGTCTTCAGGAGATAAGAATCATGGCCATAATTTTGAAAGCAAGTAAAGGTATTATACATAATCAAAGTAAATGTGCTCAACTTCTGGAGCGCAGCAGAGAGGAACAAGGGTCAGGAACTCAATCTGAGGAGATGGGGCATTTTTAGAAAAGGATAATCCTCCTAAAGGGGAATGGTCTTCCCCTCATCACTTTGGAGAAATCCTAAATATTAGATCCCCATAAATCAATCAGTAGGTCAACACTTTTATCAGACACAGCTATTGCCACCAAGACTTGAGCTGGCTTTCTGCAGTGGAGTATAGAATAACCACACATTTTAATTTACCTGTGACTCTTTTGGGTGGCTGAGAACCTCTAAAAAGGGTTTCATGTAGAAATGATAACTTTTGGAGCACCAGTTCTCGTGATTATTTACAATGTGATTATTTGCTACTGTTCAGTTTTTATTTGGAGGCTTACAGTATTTAATGGACACGGGGAATTCAGTGGCAGGAGGTACAGTGAATATCTGGGAAACTCACATTCCCACATGGCCCTGTCTGAGCAAAATGCCAGTGTTTTTAAACTGATCCAAAGTGGGAATCCTTTGCCTGGCTGCCCTGATGTCGGGGACACGATTCCCTAACTGGGATCAGTTTACAGTAGCTCGAGTCAAACCAGGTTCCTTGCTGCAGGTGGGTGAGGACGGGCAGTGCTGCAGTGCCACTGCTGTCCCCAGGACTGTGGGGACTCTGTGTGTGTGTGAATTGGAGGGCAGACTGAAACCCCAATTCTCCCTCTAATGTTTCAATTTATACATTTCAGTTTTAGGAAACAGGGATCAGTAAGATGAGAGGAAGGGCAGTGGTGGTGACTCATGATTTCTATGCCTCCTGCAGACACCGCAGACATCCCACAATGCTGTGAATCAGCTTAAACTGGGCCTTCTGAGACACTAACATCAGTCATCAGCCCTGCTTTGCTGTGCTGGGACTCTTGCACTTTTATAGATATTTACATATATTGTAACATATATTTAATAATATACATAATTATATATTGTGGTGGGACACTGGCACAGGGTGCCCAGAGAAGCTGTGGCTGCCCCTGGATCCCTGGAAGTGTCCAAGGCCAGGTTGGACGGGGCTTGGAGCAACCTGGGCTAGTGGAAGGTGTCCCTGCCCATGGCAGGGGATGGAAAGAGATGAGCTTTAAGGCCCCTTCCAACCCAAACCTTTCTATAATTCCATGTTTCTACAATTATGTGGAGCAGAGAAACGGGAGGAAAAAAAAGGTCAGTGTGAATTAAAAGTACACAACAAGCTTTGGTGTAGCGTGAAAATGGGTAATAAAAGCTGTCTTAGCACACTAAACCTTCCCCCCATTTCTAATTGCATTTTATGTATCATTTTACCTTCCAGTATCCCTGTTCAAGAGTTTGCTCAAAATTAATGGGAGGTATAAATTCTGGAGCCAGAATTCACAGAAGTGGATTGAAGAGTTGTGTTTGTTCATCTTCTCCTCTGTGGAAGGAGTGAGAGGCCAGAGCCCAGGTGTGCAGTGGGGAAGAAAAGTGGTCCAGGTAAAGTCGGGCGTATGGAAAAAAGGGAAGGCACAAAGTGTATAAACACATGGAGAGGTAGGAGAGCACTTTGGAAATTATACACACAGAGAAATATAAATATAACTCAAACTCTAACACTGGAGGCTGGTCATGCCAGCTGCAGCCCTGCTAAGGTTTCCATTATACCAACATGTTTCCACCTGCTTCATTTTCGGTAGAACTCCTGCACGCCCTGTTGCTGCTTGGAGAATAATCTTAGAAAACCTGAGCAAAAATTCCTTTGCTGCTTCCTGAAAGCACTGCAGAAAAGTAGAATAAAACAGAATAAATATACACTTCTATTGTAAAAACACTTTGGTTATGCTCCTTAAAATGCTAATGCAAAAAGTAAAAAACCAGCTGACAGAAAAGATAAAATTGGAACTACAAATGGCTCCTTTGCGATCCCAGCCATAACCAGCCAAGGCTTTTATTTTCTTTTGAAATTGTTCATTCACTACCTGGAAATGTTTATTTAAAACCTTCTTCCTGCAAACATCTGAAGTATTAATTTCATACTTGTGAATGGTTATTAAGCTCAGTGGATGTGAGATCATGGTCTAAGTTCTGCTGAATTACTTCACGTTTAGTTTACTGAAGGTAGCATGTCTAGGGCTGTCTGGTTGCTGCTGAGACAATTTATAAATCTCTCAATCACAGCATTTTTCAAAAGAATTCAAATACAGCTGCTTTCAAATGGCAGGCTGTGTGTTTTGTCACAGTTAAACAGACCTGGTGCTGTGTGGTTTAAAATCACTCCGCTAGTAAATGGTTTCTGAAGTAATAGTCCAAATAATTTCTCTGTTATGTGTAGCTTTCCTGCAAGGGCAGTGGGAACAGTGCCCCTGAATAACCACCCTGCTTTCTGTGGGTGCTTCCCAGATTGCTGTCTGTAGCCCTGCACAGGAGCTCACATGTTTTCTGGAGGCAAGGTTTGCCGCAGAGGAGCTCCAGCAGTAGCAAAAAGGCTTCTTAAATTCTAATTGAATTCATTTTTTCCCTGAATATTTGCTTCTGTTGCTAAACAAGTGACAAACGTTATCATCCCTTCCTGAATGGTCAATGCCTGCCAGGTGATCCCTGCACCTCCTGGGAACGCCCAGGAACCCCTGCTTTGCTGAGGGGCAGTGGGAAGGGAAGGTGGGAGTCTGTCAGTGGTGCAGCTGGGTGCCACACGTGGTGAAAAGGTCAGTGTGAATCGGGCATGGGCAAGATAATGAGTTTGTGGAGATTAGCGATATGCTAATGACCCAGATTCCAGGAGGTGCTCCTAATGCACACAGAGGTGCGCTGGGTTCATGAGCTCAGCAGTACAACAGGAAATATGGACTCTAGAAGGAAAAAAAAAAACCAGGATGAAGGGTACTTTATATAAAATTCCACTTTTCAGAAAACAGGGAATACATTAAAGCGGAAAATTATGAAAATTGGGCAGTGTGGAAGACACAAAATACTCCAAGTAAGCTAAAAAGTGACAAGGCAAATCTTACACGGGTATGTGCTCCTGCTTCACATATAATCATTGAAATTTTTGACTTTTCCTATGGTAATAGAGGCTCCTTGGTGGTTGTTTTTCCATATGAATGTCCCGGCACGGACTATCCAGGTGAGTGCTGTAACCTCGTTGCTGAACTGGAGCACGAGGTTGTGTTGTTCTGTCAGCTCAACACCCCGAGTGCCCTCCTCCCTCCCTCCCTCCTTTTCCACAGGGCGGGGTGGGGGCAGAGGGGAAAGAAATCCCTAAGGATTAAAACAGTGTCCGAGCATTAACACTTAGTCGATGACAACTGTAAGGATTAATTCAAGCTGGTTAAATCCCTCTTAGCTAGAATAGGAACCAGCAAACCATCTGGTGGAAAGAGCAGTATGACAGGGCTAAAAGGAAATACGGTCCTAGTAAGCAAAGAAAAAAAATTAACTTTTCCACAGACTTTTGGGAACTGCTGTGTTTCCCAAGTGTCTGACCACAGCGAGCGACAGTTTTGATTAGAGTGGTCTGAATAAAGAGGGTGGGGAACTATTGTGTTCGCAGCTCAGGAAAAAAATCAGATTTAAGCTTTTACGTTTCTATAATAGCACAAGACACTTGCAAAGTAAAAAACCCAAACAAACAAACCAACCAACCAACCCCAGTCATGCATTCTGTGAAAAAAAAATCTCAACCCACCCAATGTGTTTTCGTGCTAAGGCCTGTTCTGTAGCCAGCCTAAGTTGTTCTGTAGCTTCAGTGCTGAGTGCTCTGCTGTGGGGCTCCTGTGTGTGGAATCACCGAGGCCAACCAGGAGTGGCCCAAATGCCCAGCTAAGGTCAGTGTCACAGCTCCGGGGCTAGCAGAGCTGGCCTGGCCTATAAAGGCAAGGTGATCAGCCTGGGAAACTGCTCCGAGGTTACCCCTGCAGGAATTAAGAGCGTTTGTCTCCCGAGCAGATCAGACAATGTAAATTGGATTGGAGGTGAAGTCTCTCCTCCGTGATGTCACTCGCTGATGTTTATACTCGAAATAAGGTCTTGCTGCTGATGGGTTTAAGGCTTGGTTCAGTTCTTTTAGTCTCCTTATGTATAAGGGATATATGAAGCCTTGTAATGTGTTAATTACTCTGTTTTGTGAGTGCTGCCCTTGCCTGGTCCATAGTGGCACCTGGCTGGCTGTGGGTGATCGCTGGTGGCTGTGCCTGCAGGCTCACAGGCAGGGAACTTCCCAAGGGCCGGCAGCAAATGCATTTTTCATTCGCTTTGATCTGTTAGTTGTTCCCTTTTTAAATCTAGGAATTCTCTTTTGTTTGTCAGTCATGAAATGTAAAAGTGCTTATGCAGCTTATGCTGCTGTTCCACAACAGGGTTTTGCTAACTTCCTGATTACACAGAGCTTGTTTGTCTACTGAGAGTTTTCTTCCTGCTGCTCCCCAGATATTGCCCGGCAAAGGAATTTATAAATACAGCATGTTGGCCTGTAATCTGATGTAGCAAATGGCTTTGCAAATGTAAGCACTGATTTCTTTTATTTGGGTTCCTGATAGAAGAACACCAAACCAGTGGTTCACGCTCCTCTTTTGAAGGTGGGTGTTTTTGCTGTGTAACTGGCAGAGTAAATGTGAACAGGGGAGCCCCAAGGCTTGCCTGGTGCTTGAAGTGAACCTTTTCTGAACAGGGAAGGAGGTAAAAAAGGTCAACAAGCTTTGAGCCTGTACTGATACAATAGAGAACCACCTCTCCTTTAGAAACAGTAGTCCTGTTCTTGAGCCCAGCCTTGCCCGTAGAATGCTGCTGGGATTGAAAAATGTTTTCAAAATACAAGGTTTCATCACTACTCAGGAGTTTCATGAGTTTTAAAGGATTGTTTTCTCTCTCAGGAGCCTAAAATAAAGATAAATTGGGAATTTTTGGACCCAGATTTGAAATAAGAGGATCAAAGGACTCAAAATACCAGCAAAGATAAAAGAGTTCGTTCGCCAGTGTCTGCTGATACTGAGGGCTCTGCTGAACCCTACAGTATCAAGCAGGAAGCATCTGTGTGTGCTTACCAGCTTTTTACAACACAAAATCACAGGTTTCTGGCATCTGCCCTATCAAAGATAAAGAGCAAGATGTTTTCACATCATCTGTGTGTCAGAATATTGGACATACTCCAAAATCTGGAGGGACTTGTTTGTGTCTTTCAGCTCAGTTTAGGGGCAGTTTGTGTGATAGCATTAAAACTGTGTGAGAGGTCGAAGCCATCCATCCCCTCTGGGTTTGGTCACGGTGAGAATCCATCAGTCTGGTCCCTTGTTCTCGCAAACCAGCTGTGCCCTTAGCATGGAGAATAAATAACAGTACTGAGTCATGGCAGGGAACCTGCAGGAGTCCTGAAGGAAACATTATCCTCACATCTGAGTCATGAGAATGCATCTTCACAAAACATCTTGATAAACTTTGCAGCAAGATTCACAGTAAGGGTTTACCAATTACTACTAATTAATTCCTAGCTAATGGTGCTCCAAAAATAACAGCTCAAGGCAGAACAACAAATACTGTTTGGTTTTTTTTTTATTGGATAAAAGCTGATTAATTTATTTGTTTTTAAAAACTTCACTCTGATTTTAGCCAGCATAGGAACAGACATGCTGACTGGGACCAAGGTGGCCACTGCTTTGACTCTGACAGTGGCCAGAAGGGGATGGATGCCAAGAAAAAAGTAAAAATAGGGTGTGTATCATACCTTTCCCTGTTCCTTTCTTCCTCTGCCTAATCCCATGTGATCTCCCAGCCATTTTTTTGGGCAGAGCTGATGGGATTTGTCACTTTTATAATCCCAACTGCAGCTCTTGCTAAGCATTTGTCCAGTTGCTTTGGGAGCTCATGTAAGCTTTTTGCTTATTAAAAATGGAAAAGGCAGCAAATGGAAAGGAAAACAAAGGTGCAGAACAACATCCAGGCGAGGTTTGATTGGGCAGAACTCCACAGTCAAAACACAAAGGGAGACAGATTGCTGTAGCTTGTGGTAGACCTGTACAACTCTTCACCAAAGGATGTTGTAGATGCACAAAATTTACAGTACTTTGAAAGAGCTGAACAAATGCTTTGGAAAGAACAGCAGCTTTGGTTTGTTCAGAACCCGACTTCTGCTAACTTCCCTTCCTCTTCCAGCACAGGAACCGGTGCGTGAGAGGGGTGGTTGATTTTTACTCACCTCCTCCAGGCTATTCCAGAATACATAACCTTCTAAAATATCCCCTGTAAGTCAAACCTTTCCTGTGCTGCAGGGTTTCCACTCAATCAATCCCCATATGGAAGCCGGTCCATACATTTCATCGTTGTCTTTGCTCTCTTTTGACCCTTTTCCACTTTGCATGTTTTGTGCTTCACCAAAGCTTCCCAGAGTGCTCAGTATGAAAGATCCATGGCTGAATGTAATGGTATATTCTTCTCGCCTGTTTCATGCTGTATTGCTTTTGTAACAACTCCTGAGAGTTCACTTTTTGACAGCTGCCAACCACCGAGTTGATGATTTTATGAAAGTCTTCATCTAAGCCGAGTTCTTGCTGTGCCTGTTTTCCTGAAGCTGTTCAAAATGTTGATTTAATAATTCCCAAACTAATGAACACTGTTTTCCTTACAACTATTTACAAGATCATACTCGTATATGCATGCTGAATTTAATTAGCTTTAATCATTTGAGTGATTTCAATCTGCATCTTTAGGCATCTGAATATCTTTTTTACATTTGGCCTGAAATGAATGTTAAATGCCTTGTTGTGGCAGTTTGGGGTCACTCCAGTCATGGTTGTGTAACACAATATGTGAAACAGAGCCGTGCCATCTGCAGTTCCCCATGCTTTGTAATGGATAATCAACGAGGTACCTTCAAGTACTGAAAACATCTTCATACACTCACAACTAACCATCGAAACCTGCAGCTGAAAAGCAATATTAGCATTTCTTTTTTTGTCATTCTCTCACTATAGGATTGACCATAATTCCTGTACTTCAGCCGCACTAACCCAAGGTCTGGGTCTCTTTTTCCCATAGCAAAATCTTTCTTAGTGGTCTCAGGGAAGGGCCTTTTGCCTCTGGCAAGGCCTTCAGTCAAGGGAGCTGTTCAGTTTTCAGTGTTTGAAATGTGCCTTGCAAGAAAGAGATGGAGGTGGACCGATGCCAACAGTCCCCAGCTGAGTGTGGGAGTTATCAGGGATATGGAAAATAAGGTGTCTGGGGCATCAGGGAATTGTTAAGGCGGAAAAGACCTTTAAGATCACCAAGTCCAACCATCAGCCCAGCACCACCACCACCACTGAACCTTGTCCCCAGGTGCTCACATGCACATGGGTTTTGAACACCTCCAGGGATGGGGACTCCACCACTGCCCTGGGCAGCCTGTGTGAATGCTTTACAGCCCTTTCAGTGAAGAAAAGCATGAGAATTCTGTTGCTTAAGGAAAAGGAGACTGAAGAAGAACCTAAGCTTTCAAGGACCAAAAGCCTGTGGTAAAGGCAAAGATACCACCGTGTTTTCCCTGCCTGTGAAAATCTGTAGTGCATTTCATGATAAAATGAGTTTGCAGCAGATTTTCTGGGCAGCTGCCATGTCTTCACCACAGAGGTCTGGAAAGAAAGGCCTGTTCTTCCTGTTATGAGGCCAGGCAGCAGCTGGAGAGTCAGAAGTGCAGTAAGAACCTCAGCACACCTGGAATACCCACACCTCCCAGGAATGGAACTAACACCCTGTTGATCCTTGCAGTGGCAGCGATGGCCCCAGGACTGCTGCTGCTGCTCCAGGAGCAACTCTTACTGTCAAAGAGCTTTGATATGCTCTTCCTAGTGAGAAAGGAGCAAGTTTAAAGTGTATTTGATACTGTGGCGCCCTTGTGCAGACTTTCAATAGCAAATGCAGGGTGAAGCTGATCCAATTTTGAGTATGAGTGTTCTTATCTATGTTCTTCCCAGCCCTACCTGTAGCTGGCAAAAGTAGTCAAATAATAGTTTCCAAAGATATTTTGTAGAGAAAAAACCCAATTACATATCTGTACTTACTGTGTGGAAAGAACATCACTTTTTTTTTCTCCTTTATGCTTTGAATTATAATTCCTTTATTTCAAAAAGATCTAATTCCATGAACTTTTATTCTAGATGCGATTTACCCATTGTTCTACAGATCTTGTGGTACTTTGTTCTTTACCAGCTTGATATTGTTAAACTCAGTAGCAAAATCTCTTGAGGAGCTGGAAAAAAATTTAGGGCAAGCCAGCTCGAATTAATTTCACTGTCTGGAGCAGAGTGTTCTTAAGGATGTAAATAATCTAATGCTTAGAATATCTTTGAAATCTTCACAGTTTGTCAGCCTCAGTTAGAATACTCTCACGGACAAGTTCTCAAGAATTTAATAAGGATGAAACAATTGAGCTTCTGTGAGAACTGAGTTTAATGGAAAGTGATGTGCTTTTAAATGGGCTCTTAATGAACCCCTCTAATGCTATGGCAGAGACACACAGCAGAAAATGTGTGGAGCAAGTCTCACTTCCTGTTTGGCTGTAACAATGCACAGGCTCATGCACGGCTTAATTTGGTGTCTTGCTGCACTGAATGTGAAAAGATACATCTTACTACAGCCTTCTCTGAAATGCATACTGAAAAAAGGAAATTTCTGTAAGAATCTCTGGAAGAGATTCCACAGAGTTCTTCCTGGGATCCTTCTGGGGTTTGTGCAGCTGGGGTAGCCAGGAAGACATTTCCCAGTGTCCACAGTGACCACAGTACTTGTGAGGAACCCCCTCTTTTTTTTTAATACTTATTTTACCTTTTAGTTTCTGTAGTTGCCCTTATTTGGGAAAGCTGTGTCTTCCAGAGTTCGATGATCACAGATATCCAATACTGGATTCCCTTCTCCTGTCCCAGTTTTGCTTTTTGAGGTTTTACCTTTCTTTCTGTACAAGAATCAGCACCTGAGATTCAGTGGCAATAATTATATGGTTTTGTTTCCTGATAATAGGACCAAAACCAAGAAAAATGGTGAGTTTTCCTACTCTTGCTGGCCTAAACTTGTCTGGGTTTGTCAGCTGAGGGCACAGTTGAAATGGTTGGTTTGCAGAGGCTGGCACTGAACTGTGCCTTGTCTGTGGTGCTTCAGTCGGGGTGAGCTTTGGCTCTACTGCTGCATTTGTTTTCTGCACTTGTAGTATGTGATGGACAATGCTCCTACTGCTTACAGGATGTAAAGCAGGTATTTGTTATCTAATGTGTATGTCAAGCACCTTGGAGAGCCAAAACATCACCTGCCTGCTACATACAGGTGATATTCTTACGGCTGGTCATGACATCGATTCAGATTCTGATCCTGTCCTTTGTGTGAGTCATTTACAGTTCAGTACAGCAGTCAGTAGCATTAAAGAGCTATTACCAGACTAATTTTTATTGGTACAACATCAGAATCAGGCTCTAGGATTGCTTCCTATATAGTGTGAGTCTGTATTTGATTTCCAAATACCCAGTACTGTAATTACCTGGAAACGCTAATATTGCCAAGAAATCAGAGCTTCAGGCTTAAAGTACCTCTGTTAAGATGATTAAGGAATTAGAATTGGCCAGCTTTTGTCTGAGGCAAAGTACTGACAGTGCTGCAGCTCCATTAGAGGCGGGTTGGCATGTTTAACACGCTCAGAACAGTGAGGGGTGTTAACTAAAGACGTTTACTTTCCATAGTCACATGGCTAAAATCTATCTTTGTTTGTTTTAAAACTTTGCTTCAAAGAGTATTCCTTGCCAGGCTGGAAAAAGAGGTGCCCTCTAAAATGCACATTAGGGATGGCTCATCCCATGCTGTTTCTCCTTGGGAAAGGCTGCAGCACACTTGACATAGCTCACCTTAAGCTTTGTGCCTGAGCTGAAACGTGGCCAGTGCTGTGACAGTCAGGGTGGATGAGTCAGAATGGACGTCAGCAGAAAGGCACCTCCTACCAGCAGGGTGAAAATGCTGTGAAATATGAGGGGAAGGTCAGGAAAAGAATGCTTAAAAAATTTAAAAAGCAAAATCCAGCTTCCTCAAAGAACTTGTGGGCAAGGTGAGGGGTGCTGCTCTCTCCAGACATAGAGCAGAGTCTGTAAGGCAGTGGCAGTGACTCTTCCCAGCTCTACTTGCTGGCCTCCATGTTAAGATTTATTCTTTAATACCTGTTACAGACACTATTTAGAACAGTAAATACCATCACCCCTTCTCCTCTTGGCTTTTCACTAACACCTGGCCAGACAAGGGTCTCAATGACAGTTTGGCATGAATTTTGATCAGTGAACATTTCCTCGTTACATAAAATTAATTGATGGTGTCTCTGTGCTGGTCATGAAGTTTGTTCCTCAGATAATGATAAGTTTAGCATCCAATCACTGTTTGCATCTCCTCTTGGGCCGTTTTTAATTAGGAGTGCTTTAATTAGCAGCCTTCCAGTACCTAGAGGGGCTCCAGGAGAGCTGGAGCGGGACTTGGGACAAGGGCCTGGAGGGACAGGACAAGGGGGAATGGCTTCCCATTGCCAGAGGGCAGGGATAGATGGGATACTGGGACGAAGTTCTTCCCTGTGAGGGTGGGGAGACCCTGGCACAGGGTACCCAGAGAAGCTGTGGCTGCCCCTGGATCCCTGGAAGTGTCCAAGGCCAGGTTGGACAGGGCTTGGAGCCACCTGGGCTAGTGGAAGGTGCCCCTGCCCATGGCAGGGGTTGGAACGAGATGGTTCCTTCCAACCCAAACCATTCCATAATTCCAGGATTCTACGAATGTCAGCCTCTTCTCAGTGTCTTTTTAAACCCTTTTTTTTTGCAAGTCTCTTCTGAAAGAAAATACCTCCTATAGCACCCAGAACTGCTTAGAAATGCCATTTTTATTGTCAGCAGAATTGGTGGTGGACTCTCACTGTGATAAGCATAGTAAGGGAACACATGGTTAAAATAGAATTTGCATTTGAAAATATTGTGGAACTGGTGAAAGCTTTTCTCCTGAGATTAATTTGTGAGCGTGTAGTTGTTATTTTTCCCGAGAAGCTGCTCAACCCTTTGCCCAGACTATTACTCAGCTACTCTCTGGGCTGCTCTGTGTTCAAAAGTGTTAAGGTTGGCTCCATGCTGTGCTCCACATGTAGTTAGGATGGAATATCCTTGGATGTTTTGGAAAACAACCAGAGGAAAAAAATGCATCTAGACCTCTGCACGGAGGCTGCTGTCTGGCCTGTTTATGCAACAGGGTCAATAAAAGCTAATTGAGATTGGCCTTTTGTTGCCCCACTTCTCTGTGTTTCCGATGTGTCCCTTGCCAGATGTAGGTTACATTTGTCTGCAGCTGTCAATGCTGGTTTGCCACTGCTGACTCTAAGTCAATAAAAACACGCTGGTATTTTCCGTGTCCCCGTTCCCTGGGGCCTCGTGGGGCTTGGAGATCCTGTCACGTCAGGAACTATATTGGGAGCTGGTGCAGAGCACGGGGTGCATGCAGGGGATGAACAGCGACCTGGAATAGGTTAATTCTCAAAGTACCTAATACCATTCATAAAAATCTCCCTTGGATGATTGAAGTCCTGTTTGCCCAAAATGCAGCACTGTTTCCCTGTGTGCCACTACAGTTAAACACCAGTCACCATTAAATGGATATCACAGTAATACAAGGATTTTGTAATCACAGAATATCCTGAGTTGGAAGGGACCCACAAGAATCATAGAGCTCTATATGTTTTAAAAATCACAGAATCACTGATTCCATTTAGTAATGTCACATTGGTTTTCAATTTTTTTATTTATTGATAAATTAGCATTTCCTAGTGACAGGTTAAACAACTTCCCAGTTGCCTTGCTTCCCTTAGAGTGCCTGCTGAAAGGCTCTTAAGATACAAGACTGGCGAGCAATGAGTGAACACGCAGGTATCTACAGCACTGTTATTTCCTACTAAATAATCCGTGGTTCCATGAGAAATGATTAACATGGATAAACCTTTCCTTGGAATGCTGTCTCTTACTGTTTACTGTTGGGTGGTTAAAAATAGCAAACTGACTTAGAACTTCCTGAGCTCCACTGATGGGCTTAAACCTGCATTTCACAAGATTACAGGCCTAGATTTGCAGTGGGGTTTGTTTGTTTGCCTTGCTTCTCTTCATTCTCGCAGGCATCCCTGAGCAGACATAGTTTACCCACAGGTCTTGGTGGAAATGCTCATCTATACGTTACTCTCCCTAAATCAGCAGCAAAGCGTTTGTGTTTCGGTTCCACGCACCCCTTGTGGCCCATTAGGGGCTAAATCTGTCATTTTCCCAGAGCTTTTTTCCTCTTTAGTCCCTAGTCTTTACTGTGAACATACAATGAATGGATTTGGTGATTCGTTGCTGCAAGCCCTGTGAAACTAAAGATGTGGTCTTTGGGAAATATTCAGTGCAAATTTTTGCTTAACTCTGCTGGCTTGGGTGTGCTAGGGCGAGGAGGAACAAATGCTGATGTTGTTCAGATCTTTTATGTAGATGCTCATCTTCTTCACAAAGGTTTTTCTCTGTAGCCCTCCTGCACTGAGCAGACAACCTGGGAATCCCCAGCAGGCCAAGTGTCAGCAGTCAGACAATGGATATCAGGGTTTCTGAAATGCTGCTGCTCAGTCACACTTGCTGACCCGGTAACGTACAAGAACCTTTTGTTTGCACCTACTTGAGAAACGAGAAATACTGGCCTCTGCCAGGCCTTTCACTCTTTCTGCTGCAAATAGAAATATAGCCAGTGTCATCCACAAATTGCTTCCATGTCCTAGATCAGATTCAGTGTCCCATTCAGTCAAGTCAGCGTGAAAATCTTGTGGAGTTTAATCTTAAATGTTGGATTGTTCTGTTTTTCATGTTCATAGTGTTATTTAGAGGAAGGAGAGGACAGTGCAAAAGGCAAATGAAACAGCAAATGCTGGCTGGATCAAGCAGTTTAATTCTTTCAGCGGCATTCTTTCCCCGAAATTTGTGAAGATTTGGATGTGTATATTGATCTTTTTTTCTGTTCTAATATTCCAGGCGTGGATGAAGCATAGGAAGGGAAGAACCCTACCAGTAGCACCTACTGCTAGCAAGTGTTTTGATGACATTGAGGCAAGCTTTCAGTTTCACTGGAGCATAACTCTTGCAGCTGTGACATAGTGGAAGTACAGACAGGAGATGAAATCAATGGCCTGCTTAAGAAAATTAATCTTTGCCTGTGTTTCCAAGGCAACACAGATAAGGAAAGGAATAGCTGCCATGCTTAGAAAATGAGTTCATTGTATTCAAGGGGAAAATTGCTCTAGCAAAAACTAAGAGATTCTCAAGCAATAAAATAAAATGTTTTTTTTATTCCATTTATCTTTTCAGACCCCACTGAAACCACCCACACAGAGAAGAATAAACACACTGAAGCCTAGGTGGGAAGTTACTCTGAAGTAAGATGAATAATTTGCCACGTGGACACCCTTAAGCATTCCTTAGGTAGGTTGATTCTAGCACAGAGGAAGGTGTCCTGTGAACAAGGGCTGAGCCCTCATGGGAATTTAGATGAGCTTAGCAGAATACCAGCTCTGTTGTTTGAGTGCATTCTTATTATGGATAGAATATTCAAGTGTTTGCCCCAAATATTTGTCTTTTGACAGGTTCACAGTATTTTAGGATCTAACTAAAACCGACAATACCAAACAGGTTGGGGAAGAGGATCTTGTTGTTGTTGCTTATTCCTCATCTCAGTAATAAGGGTCTTGCCAAAGGTCCTACTTACTTCATTTCTATACACACACACGTTAATGTATGTAGTTTTTATACGACTTTAAACTAATCTGTTTGCAAATCCCAGTCAGTTAGTAGAAATAACAAAAGCTGCTAGAAATGTTGCCACTGAAGCAGTGGAGCTCCTGTAAGCATTTCACCACTGGCAAGGACTTGCTGATCTGTATCTTAGGATAATGTCATGATTTTTGTTTGTTTGATTTTTAACCTTTGGTTTGTTTTTAACCTTTCCTAAAGTATTTTTAGTAATTTTAATGACTGTTCCTAGACTGAAATCAGCTTCTATCCCAATTTTCCTTAAAAAAAATTAGGTCTGTTCCAAAAGAGAATCATAAAATAGATGAAACCAGGATCCATTGCCTAAAGACTTAAAGAGAAGTGAAAGATTTGGCAAGGAGGTTGCTATAAAACTGCTTCTAGATTTGTGCTCTCTGACTACTCTCCCAACTCTCCCTTAGTTTTCTATGAGATGCTCTGGTGGCCAATGCCCCTGACTTTCTTCAGGTGAAACAGAACTGCACAATCCTCCTGGCTCGATTTTTATAGGTTCTATTTATTGTCTGATTTCTTATAATGAAGAGGAAGATAAAGAAAACCAATAATGCTTCTGGTAGCCTGCTGTTGGTTTCAGATTGTGTAACCCAGCCTGAGCAATGGCAGCGCTGCATGACTTGGAAGCTTCCAAGACAAAAATTCAAATTTCTAGTGTGTCTGGTGGAGTAAGATGAGAGGATTTATTATATGTACTCTCTTCTTGGGCATTGCAGTTTGTGGCTAAGGGTCCCTGAAAAATCTTCTGTGGAAGTGTGGTGGAAACTTTTGCTCTCCCGTGTGGCTTTTCGTGATGAAAAAACTGTTGGAAAGTGAACTGGATTGTCTTATGTGTCTTGTATTCATAAATATGACTTTCTAAATATTATTTTTCTTGCATCCTTGAATTTTTCCTTGCCTTCCCTCTACTTTTCTTTTTGTTTTATTTTGGATGAGGCTCGCAGGATGATGTTTAGATCTCTTACATATTTTCCTTTGCATGTTTGCCTTTTGACATCATTAATTTTGCAGAAAGTATTGGAAAGACAGTTGGAAAAGGACTTTTTAGGAAAACAGAGGGAAATGAAAAAGTGGCAAACTGACATTTTTATTATCTTTGAGGGCAAGAAAAGATTTAAATAGAAGAATTGCTAAAATCTTATTTTGTGCAAAACTTAAGTGTATTTCGCAGTGTCTGGAATCCTGCTTTTCTGTTGGAAAGCTTCCAGCTGAAGCAGCTCTTTCTGTGGTTTGCATCACCTATTTTCTCTCCACTCTGGCAGCTGGACAGAGTTCCCATCCATGGGTGCTTCAGCATGATTTCCATCTCCTCGGCCCTCAGTGACTTAGCGTGACAGACGTCAGCCCGGCGGAGCTCACTGGGGATTACTGGGAGTGGCTGATCCCAACCTTCCTTCTCCAGCAGGACTGACACTGCCTTTAGTGCTCTCCTGACAAATGATCAGTCCCCTCCAGCCGACAGGGCTTGACTTGCTCCTCTACCTGTGACCACAACAGGGGCAATGAGGAAAAGCTTTGTTCCTACACATCACCTTTCCATGGATGAATGTAGGGTTGGAGCCTTGCCTGGTCGCACTTGCCAAGTGTCTTTAATAATGGATATGGATTTTAAGCTGGAATAGTGGTGGGTGACAGCCTGGCTTGTGGGTAGGGGAGGGCTGTTGGGCTATTCTGCCTGCTTGTTTATTTCCAGTTAAATAGAAATCCCATCTGTAATGGGATTATGGTATTTGCTGAGGATGCCTGTGAGTTTTTAAAGCATTGACTTTCTGACATCACCGAAAATGGGAAATGGGATGCTGGCTTGCTGTGGTGCATGGAGAATATCTGAATAATTGAGTCTTTAATGGGCTGGGCTTAGGACTGTTAGCTGTAGCTGGGATGTACACTGGAAATGGGCAGGGTGTGTAGGAAGGAATTGTTCCCTGTGAGGGTGCTGAGGCCCTGGCACAGGGTGCCCTGAGAAGCTGTGGCTGCCCCTGGATCCCTGGCAGTGTCCAAGGCCAGGCTGGACGGGGCTTGGAGCAGCCTGGGCTAGTGGAAGGTGTCCCTGCCCATGGCAGGGGCTGGAATGAGGTTATCTTTAAGATCCCTTCCAACCCAAACCATTCTATTATTCTGTTTATAGGAAGGAAGAGAGAAAGAGGAAGAAAGTGAAAGAGATGAGTAGAGGGCAGGGGGAGAAAAGAGGAACTGAAGTACAGGAAAGGAAGACAAAGTGGGGAGAAACATCTTGTGCATTCCCTTGCTTGCTCAGGGCCTGGGCAAAGGGAGGAAATGCCCCAGCCAGCAGTGCAGTGCCTGAAAAGGAGCTTCCCAAACAATGCTCTTGGAAACAACAGCAAAGGAACAGATCTAAAGGTTCAGATCACCTCAGCTGACCCAGTGACGCAGCTGGTTTGCCAGAGCCCGGAGCTTAGGGATCAAAGGAGGCACTGCCTGCACAAAGGTTTTCCCTGCAGGACCCCAGGGGACAGGCTGTGGGCTGCAGTGAGGGGACACTTCGGCATTGAATCGAGTTCCTTGGGAGGTGGGGTGCCACTTTGATTCCAGAAGGATCAGGATCAGTCAGGTTTGTGCAGGTGCTGGAAGGAAATGTCACGCACGGGAAGGAGCCGGGAGGGGGCATCTCGGTGGTCTTGCACTGTCTGCATTTTGGGAAATCAGCTCCGTGTCACAGTGATGAATCCACGTGCGTAAAACAGAAAACTTGTTCTGCCTACTGGCACCCAAACCCCAACAGTATTTGCCAATCCTGTAAAACAGCCAGACTGTGCCACCAACCATGCTGAAACCTTCCCTGTCATTTGGCCTTTCCCTGGAAAAACAGAGACATGGATATCTGGCTTTGGAGCCCTCACCTTCTGGCTTGATTCCAGGAGCTTTAGTTTGACCCTGTGCCCCAAGGCAGCTGTTCTGCAGAGAAGGAACTGAGGGTGTCAGAGGGAGTCACCAAGCGAGTGCTGATCAATAATGGTCTGCTGGGGCCGAGAAGGTAAACATCACGTGAGGGTGTGCAAGAAGGAGCATTATTTGAAAAAGTGTAATTTGTCTGCTCTACTCAGCATCAGCAGGACCTGGTCCGGGTTTGGATGCTACATTTCAGGAGAGACAGGGGCTGACTGGAGAGCACTGGGAGGGAGGCACTGAGGGTGCTCAGAGATGTAAGAAATACGGTTCTCAGGGAAAGGTTAAAACAACCCCAGTTCTCTCAGTTTAAAAGCAACTGAAAGAAGGAGAGTGGGACATAAATCTGAAGGCCTTAAAGAGCTGCTGCAAAAAGAAAGAAAACAGTATGTCCTCTATGTCCAGAGTGGGCAACACAAAAATAAAAAGACTCTAATTACGTTAAGGGATATTTGGGTTGATTTTGGAAAAGCAGTAAATGTACTTATGCCTTGGGAAACAAACCCAAAGCACAGAGGGAGCACGTGGAATATCACTGGAGGATTTTAAGAGTAAGTTTGACAAACAACTGGAAGCAATTGTATTGACAGAACTGATCCTATGGTCAGAGGGTAAATGAGATAGTCTCTTGAGGGTCCTGTTTCTTTGCTTTTTGACCTAAATTTAATTCTGTCAAGACAACTTTGAGTTTTCATTCTGGCTTCCAGAGCACCTGCAATTGCTTTGCAATTTCATAAATGAAGTTTCTCTGTTCTCATTGCAGTCACTGCATTAAGATGTCACTTTTAGACTCACTCTAAATGATACAATCCCACCTGCAACGCCCTTGGGGTCTGACAGTAAATCTTCTCCTGATGGCTACATTTGGAGAGGAATTTTTTCAGCGAGTTGCACATCTGTGATTTGGTAGCTACACTCCAGGTGATAGTTCCTTCTCAGAATATCCTGTGGGAATGTGCCTAGTTCCTTCTCAGAATGTCCTGTGGGAATGTGCCTCACCAAGGGAAGGGAAGAAACCTCTGTGGCTTCCCTGCCTGCCACTGGGCCGCTCGCCCCACCAAGAACGTGCATGGCTTTGACATAACTTGCTGCCTTCTTGTCTCATATTTGTTTGTGCATGATTTTCCAAGGGATTAAAGGCTGGCTGAGGGATAACATTACCTCAGATTTCCTTCTACCTTTTCTTTTTGAAGACAGTGGTGTGTTTCCTCAACACGCTGCAGGTCAAATCCTGTTTTAGCAAGCTTAGGTAAACAGCCCATATCCCTGAAGGGACACAACACACACTGAACTGGGCTGGGTCGGAGAGGGCCCATCGAGTGAGCTGTGTGAAACAAGAGATCGTTCAGAAAGGTCCTGGATGGGAAGGAGGTGAGTCCAAGGCTGCACTAATGTTGTAAGTGCACAGTGGTTGTGCACGCTTTCGGGGCAAAGGCAGTAAAACTTGTGTTTTCTGCTCTGCTGTAAGTGTTTCAAAGGAAATACGAGTGTTTACATGTCCTGGGAGTGCAGGACATGTAAACCTTTGCACCTTTGAAGGGTGCAGTCCTGATTCAGACTGAAAACAAATCACGAGGAGGAGGGGCAGTGTTTGGCTGTGCTCCTGATTGTGTCCCAGAGGACAGGTCTGTGCCTGCCCTGTGTCCCCAGGCAGGTGTCCCCCTTGCTAGGGGTTGTCTGCTCAGCTCTGTGTCAACAAGACACAGCCACCTCTCCCTGGAAACCTGCCAGTGACACAGAAATTCCTGTCTGTGGACTCCTACCTCCTCTGTCCAAGCAGTTTTTTATGAACTTGCTGATTTTATGGCCAGGTTGACATCGGGATGTGGGTCATTCAAACAAATCGATTTCAGGTGGTTAAAAACATCAACACAACATTAGCACCAGGAGTAGGTGAAGTGTGAGGCTGAGGGAACGCTCTGTGCAGCCTTGAGAAGGGTCACAGAAACAAGCCCTTAGTAACCCCCAAACTCTTGGTGCTGTTCATCTGTGGTATACCCAACAAGTGGTGGTAGGTAGCACAGGGCAACTGGCATTGAAGCACAGCCAGTTTTATTTAGTACTCCAGATTTTTCCCATTCATCAGATGTTCAGGACACTTTGTAAGTAGCTAACAACAAACTAGCAAAAACGTGGAAATGCAAGATTTCTATCCATCTCTGTACCTAGCTGGAGAGCAGCTTTATATAAACTTCTATGAAATAAAACAAACTGGCTAGTGGTTTGGGGAAGTTTTTCCAATAAACGGAAGAAACCATATTTCTGCTCAGTCTGCATTCAAGACAGAAGTATTCCAACAGGGATAATCTATTTCCTCAGAAAGAGCAAATTTCTGATTTCCTCTGAGGAGTCTGTGCTCGTATTTCCCCTTGTCTTTGTGTAGATCTATTTATGCTTATTCACTTAATTTAGTAGCACTGCCTGCTATAACATGTAGGTCTTTTTATGGGGTTTATTATATGTTTTTTGTATGTGTGGCTTCTTCTCCTATTTCTCCCCAGGGTACAGTGCCCTAAGGACAAACCAGGCAGCCTTTCCCCACTGAGGGCTGTGGGGTGTCCTTAGGGCCGCTCCGTTCTGGCTTCCAGGCTGCCAAAAAGAAACAATTTCCAACTATTGTGGAAACCTGCTGCTGCTCCGGGCTGGGAAATGGTGCTGTGTGTCAGTGCTGCCTGGAATGTGCTCTGCCTGCCCTCCTTCCCTTCAGTGCCACAGCCTGACTGCCCTGCCTCGGTGTTTCCCACCCCTCAGGATGGCAGGAGCTGAGGCGGCCTCTCCACCAACATTTTCACACGTGTCTCATGTACATCAGTAAATCTGCTATGACAAAGTAATTCCACTGGGATCAAAGATCCCACCTGCTGGCCAGATGCCTGAAGAGCTCGGTAGCATTTTCATGTCCGTAACTGTACAGTGGAGGTGTTTTAGCCCCTGGTTTTTGGGAGCTGAAGTTGACCATAGGTACATAATCTGTGGAATGCTCTTGGACAAGAGGCCTGTGTTCAGGCATGCCTGAAAGTCCTCTGAGGAGGAACGGGGACTGGAGTCAGCCTGGATACAGAGACATCATGTGAGGCACAGCTGGCTCTGCCTGCACCAGAGGGGTCTGTGCCAGGCTCTGCCAGGACAGGGAGTTGTTACCAGGTGTGCTCAGGGTGGCTTTCAGTGTGACCCACTGCTGGCAGCATAGTTCATGTGGAAACGCCTCCATGGCTCATGATCTTGTTCTGGAATGACTATCAATATGTAAACCAAGCCTGAATTGTACTTTGAATGCTCCAAAGGAGGTCACCACGACTGCAGTGGATTAAAAATTTACTTTTGTAAAAGGCATGACACATTATATAGGCCACGTGTACAAGTCCGATAAGGCAGGCAGACAAAATACACAGGGCTTTCAGTCCAATGAAATACAGCAGTGTTTGTTGTGTTAAAGAAAAGCAACTCCGAAAACTTTGCATTTTTGTGAGGGGAAGTGAACTGTTGCAAAAATATAAATGTAATTAGTTATATAAAGACATTCATTTTACTACGTAAGTACAAATCTAAAGTACTCTAAGCCTTACAGAGGAAATCCCTTAATTGGCAGATGGAGCCTTTCACATGGTGCTGGTTTTAGCTGTTACGGAAATACATTGATGGTAAATCTCCACTGATAGTAAATCAATGTTAACAACACCTATTGAAACGTTTTCTTCACAGCTTCCCTTTCTGAGACACAGCTGCACATGAGTTCACACCCATGGCAGTGGGCACTGATAGCCAGTGGCCCTACAGATGGAAAAGCAGCCTCGGTGTGTGTTTCCTTGGGTTGGTAAGGCAGGATGGCCTGAAAGCCTCAGGACCTGTTGCCAAGACTCCTACTCATTCTCAGTGCCAGCTCTTTCCTATTTACTGGCTCTAAGCCTGCAGAGATGCTGGTAATGAACCCTGGGCTGGGGCTGGAGGGAGGATCAGGCACAAACCCCTATCGGGAGCTCACTTTGAGTCAAGGCACTGACAGTTCCAGCTGGCCTCTCCTGCACACCGAGTGCTCGGGATGGAAATGGCCACACTGGAACTGAATCCTCACAGAACACAAGGGGAAGTGTTTTAGGGCCCACTCCTGCATTCCTTGAGCCTGAAAATACAGTCTAAGCCTGGCAGCAGTGCCCCTGAAATGGCACAATGTGGCATTTGTGCATGTACTTTGAGCAGAGGCGGATGAAAATCTCATTTAAAAGCCTGCACTTTTTAAGAAAGGGTGGAAGAGATTTGGATGTAGATCTGAAGTCAGTATCAAAACCACCATGGGCTTAAATCCTGTGTGCAGCCTTATCTTAACTTTTTAGGATTTTTGTCTGTCCCTAAGGAGCTTGATGAAGTGAGGAAGGCCAGCACAGGGCATTCCTGATCAGACCTTTTCTACTTTTTAAAGAGTAAATAGAAAGAAACAGAGGTATGTGTGGGAGTTTTAGATCTTACAGCACTAATGTCCTCAGAGGAAGAACAAACAGAGCTCAGGCAAATGTTTGCAGATTTATTTTAATGGCCTAAATGAAACTAGAATTCCAAGCAACCAGCTCTAATTTATTATGTTCATAATATAGTGAAGGCTTTTTCTCACAGTAAATGTTTTCTTTGTTATATTGATATAAATGACTCTGTTGGTCCCAGAAGGAAAGCATTTTCAGAGTCTGATGGTTTCTCTCAGAACAGTGCATTGCAATCTCTCAAGGGGTTACTCTGCTACTAAGCCAGGCTGGCTTTGGGGAGAGTTGTTAGTGCAGCTAAAGCAGAGGTCCAGAAAAATTGTCGATGAACAGTTTCTCTGAAGTGATATTAGTTGAATTTAAACACTGTTTTTGAGGGAGGAAGGCAAAGAACATCGTGATCCATTGTCTATCAGTTACTTAGAGCTGGAAGGATGTACACAGCACCGATTTGGGGGAGATTTGCTGTGCTGCTCTTCTCTCCTGTTCCTGCTGTAAGAGCTTGCAGTTCCCAGAGAGGCTCAAACTTTAAAGATGCTGGCTAGAGAGCAGGCTGCTGCTGATCCTTTCTGGGAGAGCTTTTCATCTGGGATTGCATTTTCCTAACTAGAAATACAAGCAACTCAAATTAGAAAGAAATAATTTAGTGTTAAGAGCCTGGGGCTTTATGAAATGATGGTTTTTGTCCTGGTAAGACCTTTCTGTTTTGCTGTTGATGATTTATTTTTTTATGGATTGCAGTGTTAATAATTTGCAAGATTACCTGGCAAACAGAATAGATGGTTCAATTTAACATTTTAGGAAAATATCAAAACAAATCAACATTAGAGACTTTGACACACAGGGTCACTGATTCATCTGCTAAAGCTGCCAACAAACAAATGACTCTTGCTAAAATGCGATAGCTCAGTTAGTGGCCAGCTGCTCCAGCAGTGTTACAGAATGGATGTGAGTGTCCCTAAACCCATGGTGGGATTTCCCCCCCCCCCTCACCCACATGTAGAGTGTTGTGATTTGGATCAGAATTACAGCTTTTAGTACTTTAAAAACCAAGACAAAACCAAAACCCCACCATAAAGCCCAGCACAGGCTGCCCAGGGCAGTGGTGGAGTCCCCATCCCTGGAGGTGTTAAAAAACCGTGTGCCTGGGGCACTTGGGGACAAGGTTTAGTGGTGGACATGGGGGTGCTGCTGGCTGGCAGTCGGACTTGGTGATTTTAAAGGGCTTTTTCAACCTTAACAATTCAATGAAATCAAATCCCACTGGGATTGGAAGTGACACTCCTGAATTTTGGGGTCTTTGCAGGCTTTTTCTGTGACATGGATCAAATTTCCCAAAGGGCTTTGTTGCCTTCAGGGTTCACAGTAGTTGGTGTAAATGTGAGTCATGGCTTATGGTCCTATCACTAAAACCCACCTTTGGAGAAGAGGGGAGTGATAGGAATGCAAGAGAAAAAAGCACTTCCTGGCAAGCAGGTGCCTCTGGATGCTTCAGCAGGACTGCAGCTCTCACTTCCAGCCCGTTTCTCAGGGGAAGCCCTTCAGGGGAAGGTGGCAGTATGGGTGCTCTGCTGTTCTCAGGAGAAATACATCCTGCAGCAGAGTGACTGGTCTGAGCAGAGGTGCTTGTTGGGCAGGACTTCTACACCTGCTCCCCATCTTCTGCCCTTGAATTGTGCCGTGATCCTTCACGATGCGTTCTGGGCAAGATGGAATTTATTTCCCCCTCTCTAAACCATGAAAAAGCCCTTCACTTTCCAGGGGCATCTTCCTCACTTGGACATCTACATCTCAGTTTTACTGCTGAGGCCAGTGTTGCACTACTAAGGCCAATGTTTCACCAGTCACAAATGGGTAGGCTTTGGGTACATGAAACTCTGTTATAGAGTCTGATCAGTGTTTAGAAAGTGGATCTTTCTGAAAAAAATCCTTAGGATCTGAGCGTCGCAACACAATGGTAACTGGCTGTTGCATCCAGCTATGGATCCCAGCTGGTTTAAGGACAACAAGTAAACCTGAAACTGCACAGAGAATCCAGCTGATATGAGAATGGACTCTGAATTGAGAAGGGTTTTTCTGCTGCTTGTGCTGAGGCTACAATCCAGTGTTGCCATGCTGGAAACTTGTCATTTATAAGCTCGTTTTAGTAGTGATGAGGATTTGTGCCAGATGAATTCCTTCTAGATTCAAATTCCTCGGTGAAAAAAAAAAAACCCTATGTTACATGCCTTGTTAGTCATCCCTTCTTGCCCTTGGGTAGGACTGTGCAGCATCAACTGCTTTTTCAGTCCTTGTGGGAATGATCGATGGCCCATTGGCCAAAACCACGGATCAAATTCTGTCCCTTTGAAACGGACACCACAAAATTCTGGAGGCTGAGTCCTCCTCAGTATAATCCTCCCACAACAGCAGGGTTTTCCTGAACCTCTGTGTGCATGCTGAATCTAGAAACAGTGTTAGCTATGGCCTAAAAACCAAGATTACTTCCAGCTGCAAATCTGGGCTTCAGATCTATCCCACAGATTGGTCTGAGTTTGTCTCTTGCAACCCTGAATTGTATCAGTCCTGCAGTCGGTGCTGTTCTGGAAATCAGGCAGGGTTGTGTTTATCCTAAATTTGATCCACAGTTTTTGTGTGGCCCTGGGGG
The DNA here is from genome assembly GCA_013400235.1 of Oriolus oriolus. Classification (NCBI taxonomy): domain Eukaryota; kingdom Metazoa; phylum Chordata; class Aves; order Passeriformes; family Corvidae; genus Oriolus; species Oriolus oriolus. The sequence goes on along the minus strand of VXBT01008749.1, from coordinate 229,309 downwards.
ATAATGGACAGCAGATGATGACTTAATTGGTGAGACATGCCAGAGCACACTTTTGTATCAAATCTAAACCAAAATGGCTCTTAAAGGCCACCTTCTGCTGCCTTCTCTGTTTTGAGGCCACTTGAGGTGTGTTCTAAAGATCCACCCGAGCAGAACTTCCTGTTTCCATGCTGGCTCTGGGAACACTTCACACTTCTGCTCTCACAGAGCAGGAGCTCCTGTTTTCTCTTCATCTTAAACCCAGCAGTGGGGAACTCCACTGAGAGCTGGGACTACAGCAGGAGGCAGAAGAACTGAAAACTGCCCCATTTCTGGGAAAACTTGTGTATCTGAGCACTCAGCAGAGGGTACAGATGTGCTCATCCATGTGTTCCATGCCCAGGTGCAGATGGGAACACAGAGACATGTCCAGCTCCCTGTTCTGCTTAAGAGAAGGGATTCAAAATGCCACAAGAGAAATAATATCAGTCACTCCCTTACAGTATTCTGGTACATGAATGCTTTAATACACTCAATTTTAAGGCCAAATTCAATTTCAACAAGTGTCAAAGAAGATGGCTTTTGAACTAAAAAGCTCTTTTGTTGTCTCCTTTTCATGATGCATAATAAGAAACCATAGACACTATTGAGCTTAGATTGTGGCAGTGATCTTCCAAATATACTGCTATATAACTCAATAAAGCAGTGTTAGATTGGAGCAAGGCTAAAAATTCACTAGGGCAAGGATGAATCTGATATGTGACTTTATTATGATGATACATTACTGAAAGGTACTACAATATAGACCCATCTTTTTTACTATGGAGTCACACAATTGAAAAGAAATTACAAAAGGTGACTGTTTTGTCATTTATATATTAAAAGCTTTAAAGCTTTGTACCAGCCAGGTTTCTGCATCTATGATGAGATAATTTGACACTGGAATCTTGTATCAAGCAGTTCCAAGGAAACAGTGATGTACTGGCATTGCTTGAACTCAGTGACACAATGAGTATGTATCAGTATCTATTATATTTATATATCAGTGTATGAACTCTGACTCTCCATAGTGATGAGCTAAAACCAGACTTTATACCAGAAGTCCAGCCTGAGCTATTCCTGCAACAGCGTTACCTTACATTGCCGAATTCAGCCTTAGGTCGCTGTTCCAGTCACTGTGACTGCAGGAAAACAACTAAAACCCAACATAAGGGTACTAGAAAGCCCAGAGAAGAAACTGAATTTGTTAGAGGGAATTTCAGTTGAATGGCTGCTTTACAGAGGGCAGAATAATTAAGATAATGTTGGAGACCTCTGAGGACTCTTCCTGGAATAGTGTTCAGACCTAATCCTGCAAGCCCTTGGACATGTAAATAATCCTGCCTCACACACTGAGTGTCACCTGACGTCAGTGAATGATTTGCAGGGGAAAGGATTACTCACAGGACTAAGGGTTTGTACATTTACTTTAATTAGTCTCTCTCTGTTCTGGTTTGGTTTTTTAAAAATTGTTTTCAAATATTAAGAGTAACTTCCCCTGTATTTCAGCTTCCACACCCATTTTGGTCAACATAGCAGGTGAAATACATATAGTGGCACACAAATTTATGGTGCATTTTAATTCTGTGCAATTATAACAGCTGTTAAAACCACCCCATAAAAGCACACAGTCACAGGGACAACAGCCCCAAGTGCTCTCAACATCCTGGATGGAGCAAAACTGAACTTCTGGTAACAAGTTTATACCCTCTTTCCCCTGTCTCAAAACTAACTGCAGTTCATCCATATGAAATCAAGAGAACTCAAGTGTAACTAGACAGAATAAATGAGAGTGATCTCATCTTGATATCTAAGTTCTACTAATACAGAGGAGAAAATTACAGAGGGACCTTTGTGGACCAGTTTTGGTGTGAATTTTAAACCAGGGATCAGAGAAGGCCTTGCTAAAGTGGGCTCAGTCTCTGTTGTGCAGGATTCTGGTTTACAGACCGAGCCTCCGTCAGCCTGGGGGTACATCTGCATTTGCAACTAACTCTTGAGTGGCCTTGGTCCCAGGAATTCCTTATCCCTGTGGGACACTGTCTAAGGCTGTGCTGGTAACATTCAGATGGATACTTTCACTGGAACAAACAGTGTGAGCTGATTTGGGATGTTTCTCTGGGTGATTACATTACTCTGGCTGGAAGAAAGGGCAGAACAAGACCCCATGCTTTCTTACAACTTGTGGGAAACAGACTCCAACCAGGATAAATTGGATGTGATTCTTTAAGGGTATTTAGTTGCTCTACAAGTAAGAAATCATGAAGAACTAGTTCTGAATAATGTTCTGAGGCAGAATGTATGTGTCAGTACTGAAGAAGCTTAATTCTTGGAAGAAGAGAACAAACCCCTAACATATGTTATACATATTCAAAAGTAACTGGAGAAACATGAACCCTCTGAATGGCTCTGGTATGTGGTCACCTTAAAGCCACCGGAATCAAACACTGAAGTCAATACCTGTGACACTGCCAGGATGAGTGAAAGGAGAAGAAGAAATTACTCTTTATTTCAGAGACCAGCAATCTACTCGGAGTAATTTATGCCGTTGTCATATCAAGACTGCACTGCTGTAAAACGGCTGCAGAGGAGAGCAACCCTTGGAAAACATGCCAAACCTGTCTGTTCCAATCCAGAGCCATCCATATTGGAACCACGAGAGCAGTGTGACCACAGGAACCTTGTGCCTTACACTGATTTCTAACAGGCTTCAGGTCCTCTGGATGGATCACTAAAATCCTTCAGAATCTGCCCCCAGGCTGTGGAGGAACATGATCCTTGTGTCATGTCACAGTTCATTTTTGTCTTTGTCAATACCTACTTCTTAGCCCTTTACAAATGGTTCTTCAAAACCTGTCTTGTGGCCTGCCTTAATGTTTTATTTTTAATTTGTGTTTTGCGTTTAAGCTGCCAGAGTTTGCAGGGCTTCCTGTTGTCTTCATTTGACCCAGTATTTGGGGTCTTTCCAAACATGTGGGATGGCAATTGTGCAAACGATGTGAATGTCTGTTGATTTTCGTCCTTCCCTGTCTTGGTTTAACCTCTCTGTGTAGTGCTTATTTGGAGACTATAAAGGGAAAGAAAGGTACATTGAAATTTTGTTTTCAAACAACCTGTGGAACATCAGATATGCTGTTGAACTATTTTAAAACATTAAGTTTATTAAACAACTTTGAAAACAACAGATACAGACTGTCCGTGTTAGTGTTTTCTTGCTGGTTAAAGTCAGGGGCTCAGAACTTCTGGATACTTCCTTATCTTTGATGGCTACTCTGCCAGCATCATGCATTCATATTTTAAAAATAAATAAAATTCCTACTCTAGCAGGAAATGAGTTTTCTTATCAGATCAGGCAGGTGAATAGTCCTGCTTTTAGCATGGTTATGCAAATCCCTGTAAAAACTCAAGGAGAAAAGAGACTAAAGGAGGTCAGAACTGCAGGATGTTCTAAAGAACTATTTTATAAGTATTTGTGGAAGGTGTTGCTGTAACCTGTGAACGAAGACACCCTTTGGGCTCAGTAGAAGGAGAGAAGTCTCTAAGTTGATGCTTTGGGTAACTCAGGAGGCCGGAAGGATTGTACAGAGAGCTTCAGCTCCTGTGTTAAGCTAAGAATGGTTGGTTTGTCCAACAAGATGTTCTGTGGGTTTTTGTTCTTCCTATACTTCAGTCCAGAAATGTGATCAATAAATAGAGATTTGTTTTCTCCTAGTTTTTCTACTCCTGTAGAAAAGCTTGCACTGGATTCCACCATGGCGTAGATTTTATGTTTGGGGTGTTTTTTCCAGCTGAACCTTAGCTCAACCACTAAGTAAAATAAAAACTGTTTCTTTTTGGGAACAGGTTCAGCTGCTAGAAAATGAACCAACCAATTCTCTGGGGCAGGGAGTGAAAGGAGCAACATACCCTCATGGCTGGAAGAAACCAAAGTCAGCTGAGGGTAATGCATTGCACTCTGTTCCACTTGCGTTAAGCTCTGCCACAACCTTCCATGCTCATGACTGTTCTAATTGATCCTGGTTGTTCACTGGCGTCATTTGCTGCCATTCCTGCCTTTGTTCCAATAACTATACCTGTAAATAAAGCAGAATTAGGTCTTTTCCAGCCCTTGTTGGCGGCCAGGCTTTGAACTCCCAGCCCAGCCGAGGCCTGAGCTGCTGCCGGAGCCCCAGCGCGGATTGCTGCTATCGATGACTCCGTTCAGTGTTTGAACACAAATCATTAAGTGGTTTATTAGTCCTTTGCACCCTGCTAAACAAAAGCTGGTGGCTTTGCCAAGCCTTGTAGTGCAAGTTGTTGTGTGTGCCCAGTCATCCTTGTGCTGGAAAAGCCTTGGGAGTTTGGTGGAAAGAAGGCAGAATGCCCATTGTACCAGCAAGAGGGATGGCTGCAGTCTGGCGCCTAAAGGGCACCTTGGAGGGTCTCAGTGCCCCTGCCTCGGGCCTGCTGAAGGGCAAGGACACGAGCACACAGTGGCATTTATCTCCTGCTCTCCAGGTGTCCATGGACATCCTGCTGGTTCCTGCAGGGCCTGGGCTGTGAAATAACCCCAGTGTGGTGTTCAATCCCTTACCCCTTGGTGCTCACCTGTGTCGGGCTGTGAGCATTGCCCTGCAGCCCCTGGCAGCCAGAGCTCCCTCAGGCTCCCAGCTGGCAGCAGCTCCCTGCCCTGTGCCCAGGGAGCCTTTGCCCAGGGGTGGCAGCGTGTGCAGCCAGCACCCCTCCCAGGGCACACGGAACAGGGGACAGGGGAAGCCTTTGCTGTCTCTTCTCATGGAATGGGTTGGGATGGGAGACAACTTCAAGCCCATCCAGTGCCACCCCCTGCCATGGGCAGGGACACCTTCTGCTGGACCGGGGTGCTCCAAGCCCTGTCCAGCCTGGCCTCCTGCACTGAGGACCATTACAGGAGGTGCCTCTGTTGTGCCACTGCCCAGACTTCCTCAGGCTGCCTTTGCTCCTCACACAGTCAGGGATCAGGCAAATCTGGGCTGCACCGGGACCTTAACCTCTTCAGGGCTTGATAACAGAGCTGAACCACTGTTAAGAAACTGCAAGTTAACGCCAATTACTTTCTCAGGTATTTACCTTGCTGGAGATAACCAGAGGTTATTACCTGAACTTGCTATTTTGACTTTTCTGCAGAGAGAGAGGGCAAGCTGAGCAAGATAAAGGAGTGTAATGTACTGATAATTCAAATTGCAGCGATGCATTTCTTTTTAACCCACTTAGAATTGCATCATAATGCAGCACAGGCAGGAAGTTTCTTTCCTTTTTTTTTTTCTTTTCAAAATCTTTCTCACTGCATTGCAATGGAAGTTATTTGTTTTCAAAACTGTACTAGCAACATGTATTTATCAGTTGACCTTGAACTTCATTTTTAATGAATAACAAAAGTCAACAGAATACCAGCTCTTGATAATCTGTAAGAGACATCAAAAAAAAAGAGAGAAAGGTTAGGTACGGAAGGCACATAAAATCAGGTAATAATCATTAAAGAATCGTGTTATTGCTGTTTACACTATTACTGGGAGCTAAATAGAGTTAATATTGCCTTTCAAACCTTTCAAAGCTAAGTCTTGTGGGGTTTTTCTTAACTAGAGTGAAGGACAAAGATAAGCAAAGTGGAAAAAGGTCAAACTAAGGTCGGAGATTTAGGACAGTATAAAAGAAGGTAATTCAGCAGGAGAGCGAACAGCATGTGCTGGGGGAGGAGGAGGATGTGTCAGTGGAGAAAGGAGAAAAACATGGTAACATTATCAGAATTGTTTTCTTTATAAACTTGCTGCCCACTTCTTGCTTCCTTTTCATAATGTAGGTCTGACTGGTTAATCACTGCACATGGTGGTTGCCTGTGGCTTTGTTCCTGTACTCGACTGCATTTTTAATTGTCAAGGGCACCTACAGCAGCGTCCAGGCACCGTTTTGGGCTGTTGCTGCAAACCCAGATAAACACAAGTGGAAGTTCCACTTGGAAAAACTCTGTTGTTCACGGAAAGGGAATTTTTAAACTTCACTCTTGACTAAGTCTGAGAAATTAGCTCTGAGTTTGCGTTCTGCAACATTGCCTACAAGTTACTTATCAAATCAGGGAGCAAGGGACGTGGAACCAAATGTACTTAATTAATTTTGACTAGAGAGCTGCATGTAAAGCAAGCTTATCAAAAAGCAAAAATACATTTCTTTTATCCCCCCACCCCCCACCCCGAAAAATCTCAAGCAGACACACGTCCAGGAGGAGCAGTATTTGTGGATGAGCTGTGCAGGGGGGTTCCCTGAGTGGGTGGCAGTCTCACGCGGGGCAGGACGTTTGCAGAGCCCCTGTGCTGGGCAGTGAGGACACGGCACAGCAACCCCTGATGTCCGTGTGTGCATGCTGTGCACTCCCTCTTCTGGATAGCTCGGAGTGCTTGTGCTGCTGGAATTTCCTCCCTGGGCCTAAAAGCTCGGCAGGGCTGCAGTTACAGCGCTGCTCCTGGGCTGTGGTGCCCCAAACAGTGAGCAGTAGGGGCTCTGGGAGCTCCTGGGGGTTCTGACACAGCCACGAGCATGTGGGTTGTTAGCAGTTTTGTGGAGGTTAGGGTACCACAAAGGGCACCAGACCAAGCCTGAGCAGGGGCTGTCAGGACCAGCGTTGCAGCGCTGACCACACCAAAACCGGAATATCTGGATCCGAGTGGCTGGCCTCTTCCAGTGCCATGAGTCACACTGCAGTAATGGCTTGAATGCCCTACATGCCAGGAATCCAAACCTTTGGTCACGATTCGGACTTTGCAGCTTGAACTCATCACTATGGAAATCTGATTTTCATTTAGGAAAGCAGCTATGACCTTGCAGTTAGGTCACCTAAAAAAGATGGGGCTGTACCCCGTTCCCACCTGTGCCCTGGCTGACCCCAGGCATGTCATCTGCTCTCTCCTTCTGTAAAACAAGGCTGACCACATTTCTGATATCCCGGGAGGAAAATGAAACCACATAAAATCACGGAATCATGGAATGGTTTGGGTTGGGAGGGACATTAAAGCCCCTCCCGTTCCATCCCCTGCCACAGGCAGGGGCACCTTCCCCTATCCCAGGTTGCTCCAAGCCCCATCCAACCCCGCCTTGGACACTTCCAGAGATAGAGCAACATACCTGGGTTAATTTGATATGTGGCATTACGAGCCTTTAACAGCTTTGTCAGACAGAGAAACAAAAATTTCCATATGAAATATTCTTATTCATTACCTTAATTTATTTTGTTCGCTCTCGTTACAGAGGGTTCACAGGGTCCCTTCTTGTAACCTCTGTGCTGTTCCCCCTACCTCTCCAACCTCCACTAAGTAAAAAGCCCCAACTCTCCATCCTTTCACTGCTTCTCCCACTAGAGCAGCCTGATAAGGATTGCCTAATTAATTCCTTAGGGCTAGAGAATATACCTGCCAATTTCTTCTCCATCCAGATAGTTTGGACCCTTCCCCTCCACACCCCCAAAACCTTTAGCTTCCTCCACTCTCAGACCTCCAGGAATCTTCAGTCTTAAATGAAGAAAACAGACTTTTGGGGTAATCTGTTTGGTTCCTTCCTTCCCACACCCTTTATGGGTTGGTTTACAGCTATATTAAGGCTTACGAATCTCATATGCCCCCAAAATAGCAAACCCATTGGTAGCACTCTATTTTCCAAGTGTAATTAAAGCCTCAGAGTCCTACTGGAGCCATGGAATTTCATTGCTAAGCATTGTGCTGCTGACAGAAGAGAATGCTTCAATTTGAAGCCCATGAGATTTACAGGAATAAAGTAAAGCTTTGCTCTAGGTTTTCAAAAGCCCAAACTCTGCCTGTGCATCCATTATACATGACAGAATGATTATACTACCAAAAAAAAAATTAGATATCCAATCTTTTGTATTTTGGCTGCAGGCAGTTCAGCTCTATCTGGTTGAGTGCACATTGTGTGTTGTTCCTTTGGATACACAAGAGCTCTAGGTTGGGGATGAAAGGGGCAGGGGGCTGGAATCACATCAGACTATTTTCTCTCTGTGTTTGGACAATGCAAGAACAGGCTCTGCACACGCAGGAATCTCTGGGGATCATCAGTTGCTGTAGGCAAACTCAGTCCCCCATTGTTCCAATGCAAAATTAGAAATATTGGTTCATAATGTGTTGAAAGGTTTCTGTGCATCCTGAAAAAATTATGGAATCATCTAATACGTGGGCTTGGTTTTTATTGGGGCATATATCCATCCTCTGCAGCTGGGTGTCAGGCCTAGCTAAGCCCATACAGCTTCCCAGGTCAAGAGCTCCATGATTTGGTGACGGTTGTGTTGATGAAATCAAACTGTTGCTCACCTGCTGCTGATTAATTTACCTGCAGCAAGTGTTCCTGTACAAGCAGGTGAGGCATTCAGTATTTTTAGCATGATAAGAACTTCTACAAGCAGTGGAAGCACCAGGCTCTGAAGAATCAGCCAAGTGTTTCTACCCATATCAGTGCACCCATACTGGGGTTTGCAATGCTTCACGTGCTCCAGATAGAAGTGATACAGCAGAGGGTGCATGAGTGACAGAGCTTGGGGTCCTGCAGACTAGCAGATGTGTCCAGAGAGATTTGTGATAAAATCACGTACTATGAACTAGTGAGTATCACATATTTTGTATTCTTCTATTATGAACTAGCAAGGCTGCATCCAGGTGTATAAAAATCCCATATTCCAGAGTGCTGGACGATCGTTTCCTTGGGTTGTTTTTTCTTTCAGCTGGTCTTACTGACCCATAACTCACCAGTTTGGGTGAGTTTGGGTCACACTGCAGGCAGTCCTGCGCTTGTGTAAGGCTTCAGCTCCTCATTCCCAAAGCTCTTCTTCCCCAGCCTCTTCCCTCTGTCACGTACATCCCAGCCTTGCACACAACAGTATGTGACACGGTTCTGCATATGCACACCTGTATCCATGTCCTCAAAAAACCTCATCCCCAAGCTTCACGTTCCCAGACTCACAGGGTAACAAAAGGGAAGGAGAAGAGCAACCACAGCTCCTGTCAGTCAGATGTGGGGTCTGTGCTACCAATCGCACGGATGTGGCCACGGCTGCACAGATCATACGCTGGACTTCTCGCTCCCTGCCTACTCTGTTACTTGAAATTAATTGTTTCTCCACTTCCTGCTCACCCCCAAGGATTTCTGTTTTCTTCCCTCAGCTCTGCCCACGGGCTCTGGCCCCCTTCCTGAGGACGAGGCAGCTTTGAGCCAAACCATCACTCGTGCAAGGAAAGGCTGGTGCGAATGTGAAGCTGTGCTCTGGATACAGCCTTCCTCCAGTGAAACCAGCTGCAGGTGCGCTCCTGACACCTGCAGGACCGTGTCTAGAGCTCTTCAGGCTCTCAGCACCTGATTTTTGGGCTTTGTGAAGCTCAGCTTGAAAAAGAGGGAGTTCCCTGCTCCCTAACACAAAGAGGAGCAGTGAGTTTCATCAGCCTCAGCTGCCTGAGCACTCAGGTGACCTCTCCTAATATCTGGACAGCTGTGAGGGGAAAAAACAAAGCCCTCTTGCTGAGGAAGGAGGAGGAAGTTCAGGCTGTTTATGTGTAGTTATGTTTTCCTTTGTTTTTTCCTATTTTGTATTGTGCCTGTTGTTTTGGGGTTTTTTTTTGGTTTTTTTTTAAGTTGCAGAAAGCAGACTTTGCAGGGCTGGCAGTAATATTCACTAAATATGCTGGAAAATATTGTTAACTTGTTTTCTCAGGATTCAGGCTGTGCTTGCGTATTTCTGAAATCTGGGCTTCTATAAGGGGTTTATGAGAGGCCCAAGACATAGAATATAAATAAAATTGTACAGGATATAAAATGTTTTGGTTGTTTGAGTGGATAATTTCAGTCCAAGACAGGTAAAGGCCAGTTTCAAATTGCATGAGGTGTTCTCAAGCAGTGAGTAAATAAATTGGGAGAGGTGGAGTATACTCTTACATGGACAGCACTTTTCTATCCAGCGTCTTTGCTGGGCCCATTTTCAGATGTTTTTCTCTCTTGGCATACTCTTTATTGGCCTTTTGTGCCTTTGGCCATCCTCCCACTTTTCTCTCTAGCTCATGTCATATTTAGTTTCTTATTTCCAGCTACTCCCTGGCTCTGTATCTCCGAGTGACACATAGAATACATGAACATCAATGCTGGTAATATGTATTGTGATTTTCTGGGTGCCTCTTCAAGGGAGGGAGATCAAGAGTTTCTTTCTGGACTCTTCAAGCAAAGCTCAAGCACAGTAAGAGCCTCACCTTCAATTACCTTACCAGATCTGTTCTCTCTGAAGTTGCTGGAGCCCCTCCTCGAGTCAGCAGCACTGCTGTGTGCCTTCACTGCCAGCCAGGTGAGGGAGGTGACATGGCTGGAAAACTATTTTTTGTTTTTCTCTGGTAACAAGCAGGTGGCTCTGCTGACTTGGGCCTGCTCTGAGGGCGGGAATTGGCATAACTACCTTTTTTTGCAGCCCAGAATTGAAAGTGGCTTAAGCCATTTAAAATCACACCTATTCTCACTGTCACTCTTTTGAAAGGATGACCATAGAAAAATGTCTTCTTGCAGCAGCAATCACCAATTCTCTGCATGGAGGAGAAGGACTTCTGCAGCCCACTGCTGATGGTTATTAAGAGCTGGCTGCTGTCAGCATCAGTGTTAGTCCTGCATCTTCTTATGTTCTTACTTTCAAGCTCAAGTCTTCAACAATGTGGCTACAGTTGTTGGTTTGGGTTTTTTTTTTTCAGTAAAAATAGAGATTCTGTGTTCAAAAAGCTGGGTGCAAGTGAAAAGCAAGAAAGTCTGCAGCAGCTGGAAGGTGTAGTAACACTGGGGTGTTGTAATACTGTTTGTAGCATGTGAGGGGGAGGATGTTGAGACACTCAAGGGGAAGAGACAGACTTGATCTTGCTGAGAACAAGAGACAGAGGTCTGGTGCGTGGTGCCTGAGCAGCCCTGCCGGGGTAAAGACCTCTGCTTTATGGCTCTCTGTATCCTGGTTGTAGAAAGGATGTTTGATAAAGAGCTCAGCACTCAGGTGAAAAACCTGAATGCTTTTACAAAATAGTAACTGCAAAACTGCTGCCTGTGGGAAACACAGAAACCCCTGGGAGATGCCCTTGTGTACTACACGCCCAGTCCTTGTCTGGAGAAACTCCCTCTGTTCTGCCACTGTCTCCTGAGCCAAGGGCTGAGTATGGATGGCTTGAGGCACAGCTTTGAGCCCTTGGGCACGATGTCAGTGAGGGGGAGTGCAGGACAAGTTTGCAAACTTGGCTTTCAGGTGACCTAAAGCCATTCTCCACCCATCTATGGAATAATCTGTCTCTTGAGTTACTTGCTTGGATGTCAGTTAAGGTAAGTAAGATCTCAGTGGTCTAAGTCTCTCCTTTTAGTGACTGTTGGGGTTTAGGATTCTTCCTTTTGTTTCTTTCTCTTAGGGAATTTTCTCTCATATGTTGCTAGGAGACAATGACAACATTAAGAGAGACAAAAGAAGTTGCCATGCTCAGGGGAGGAGGGCACCTGGCTGCACTTCTCTTATCTGAAGGTTTCTACTGGAGTGGCAGAGATACCGCAATAACTGGGCTGGGAAAAAAGGGGCTGGGGCAGCTCCTGCTTCTCTTGCGCTCTCAGCATTTCGAGGGGAGAAGGNTCTTGTCATTCTGAGCAGAGAGGCTGTGGTCGCTGTAGGGAGAATTCATCACCACTGGAGGGTTCTGCCTTCTGCTGCCTTTCTTCTACCATGAGTGGAACTCTGCTCCTAAGAGCAGCTGTGTCACTGGGACCTCATAAACACCCTACCTCACCAAACACAGGACCCATCACCATCTGCTCCGGTGTCTCAGGGGAAACCCCGGGCTCCCCGAGCTCCTTTTCCCGGCTAGGGTGCCTCCCTCTGCCGCGTTCAGGAGCCGGGCAGCCACAGGCCGGCCCCTGCTCCCCCGCGCCGTTCCTCTGCCGCTGTGCCGGGTTCCTCGCTGCACTGCAGCCTGCAGCCCCTGCCTGCCGGGACACCTCGCGGTTCCAGCCGCAGCCGCCGAGCTTCTGCTGCCCCGGGTGAGCTCGNCTTCCCAGCTTGCTACTCCGAGGTCCTTGCTACAGCTCTTTTTGCTGTCCTGAGGGCGCACTGGGATCAGCTGCCCCAGAGGGATCACAAAGGAAGCCCCTACTCCATCTCTTTCTGCCACCTGTGCCCGCCATTTCCATGCGGGGAGAGACGGCCGGACCCCGGCCCACAGCGCCCCCTGCCGGCGCGGGGGAGTCACCGCAGCCGCCCTGCCTGGCCGGGAGCCACCGGCGCCCCCTGCCGGCCGTGAGCGGAACTGCCCCGAGGGGAAAGGGGTCCCGGCGCGGGAGCGGAGCGCTCGCTGGGGCTGCCGGTTCTGACTGGGGGGCTGCCACTGCGGCTGGTGTTTGCCTTGTTATACACACACACACACAGGTAAAGAACTGTTATTCCTCTTCCCAAATCCTTGCCCAAAAAGCCCTTAATTTCAATGTTATAATAATTCGGAGGGAAGGGGGTCATATTCTCCATTCCAGGAGAATTTTCCCTCTCCCTTGGCAGACACCTGTGTTTCCAACCAAGACAATATGTTATCACAGAGGTGTTACCATCATCTCTAATTGGCGCAGCCTTGGCCAGCAGCATGTCCATCCTCAGAGCCATCAGGGACTGGCTCTGCTGGACATGGTGGAAGCTTCCAGCAGCTTCTCACAGAAGTCACCTCTGTGGCCCCCCTGCAAAACCAACACAGGAAACTACCTTATAAATCCATTACTGACTTTTCTTGCCTGTCTCATCTCCATTCCTTCTTTACAGTTTACATTTGGCTATGGGAAGGTGTTTTAATCATCTTCCACACCTTTCAAACAGCTTGGCTTTTTACACATGGTGGTGGCTTTGGCTTCAGCCATTTGACCTTTGGACATCTAATAATGTTCTATTATTTTGCTACACTTCTAATGTCAAATTTACTTTCTCAAACTGTTACAGTAAATTTAAGTTGAAGCTTTGGCAAGTTGTTTCCTTTAATACTCCAAAAGAGCACATCCTTTGTTGCTCTAAGATTTGTGTGCATGAACTCCATTTAAGCAATGTACAAGCTCTAACACATCAGCAATTAGCATTTAAAGGCCACTACTTAATGCTTCTTTGTCTGTCAGAGCACGTTCAATAGCCCACACGCAACATATTCATCTCATTATTAATAAAGTTACAGAACTTTTCGCTGGTGAGTGAGATATTGTAGAAATCCCATTTAGACTGAAGTTGGTTTTTCCTCTTCAGCATTTTCTGGACAGATACTGAAGGAGCTTTTCACCTTATGTTTTTACTGTGAAAATGTTGTTTTCCTCCCAAACGGGAACAAACCCATTTGTCCAAACTGGTGCCTGCACGATCCTCACAGCCCGTCCACAAAATCACTGCAGTAGGACAAGTTTTGCTATGCTTACACACACATATTTTCATTGTGCAGTGAGTGAACCTCAAACAGGCTAAGAAAGATCAAATCAGGCATTTTAATATTCAGCCATTAGGCTGTGTTAATTAATTGACAGGTGGATTCTTGATGTGTCAACACAGTGATTCAAAAATTTGCTGTCAAAAGCTGGAATTCACCTGGTTGTGTGCCTTTTCTTTGGGACAAATTTGTTTGCTTGTTTCCATCTCAGTTTCTGAGAGTGAAGGGCTCCCTTGCATTTTTTCCCTGGAAAATTCTCAAGGAAAACCGATATCCCAGAAAATTCTCTCCTACTCTCTCCCTGTTCAAAGCACTTTGTGCATTCTGCCTTATTTTCAAGGGGTACGAATTTCTACAAAGGTCTGGATTGGCTCAGTTCTTCAGGAATGATACCCCTCCTCAATTTGTGCACCCAGACCCTGACTGTGCATTTCTGCTGCAGATAAAGAGTGCCCAGACATCCCACATCCACAAATCCCGCGGCATTCCTGTCCTAACGTGTTCTCTTTCTCCCTGTGTCTGGTGTATTTGGGGCCACGGTGGTGCAGAGCCGTCAGCTGTGGCTCCAAAAATCTGCAAGGGAGACATTCTGTGGACACTGGAATGTGTGATGCCACATTTCCTAGCTGGAAGGGACACATCTGCTCAAGCTCCCCAAGCTGCTCTCTGTGTTTTCTGAATGCACTTCTAAGTAAAATTCTGCTTTTCTGGATGGTCCCAGTGGCACATTTCAACCCACAGTGAACGCTTTCTCATCAAACTCGTAGCTTCAAACCTTTAAAACTCTTGTCAAACATGTTTGTTGCTGTTTTAATATCAGTAAGAGTTGAGTCAGGACTATTAAGATCCACAAGGAAATGGAGATTTCCCTGAGTGTGAAAAAACATCTCAGAACTCCCACTTTAATATTTCTGCATTCTGTCTTCAAATGCATGGAGCTTTCTGGGCTCCTTTCGACATTCCTCACCTTCACTAGGCTTGTCCAGCCATAACCTGACAGGAGATTTAGTTCTTGGCTTTCCATCTGAATTCAAGGAAACATGGCTTGGCAAGTTATGTTGTAATAGGAGCAAACTTGCCAATAAAAGTAGAAACTCACCCAGATCTCAAACCAGATCTTTTATAGCACAAGAGAACATTCACTCCTGGAAAAAACTAGTCAGGCTCTGAAAAAAATGCTGCCTGTAAATGAACCTGAATGTTAGAATGATGAAGTTCCTTGTGACATTCCTCCTAAATGGCCAGAAAATATCCTTTATCTGAGGAGTTTCTTGACTGGATTAATGCCAGATACGATGTTGAGTAGTTTTTGTATATCAATTGATACTGAAGTCATCGAAGCCTTACAGTGACTGAAGGTCTGCTCCTTTTATTAAAAATTAAATAAATAAACAAAAAGAATACCTGAAGTTAGATATCATCACTACAATGAATTTATTCTTGCACAGTCTCATCTTTTTAGGGTCATTACACTTTATTTTTGTTATTTCTCATTTCAACCACCTGCCTTGTTTCCACTTCTGTTTAATTGCAAATTGTTTTCCAAAGAGTTTTCCTGTGAGGATTCCACGATTGGTTTTGGCTGTATTGACAAGAAAGGATTAAACTGTAATTCATTCCCAATTACAGGAAAACCAAGAGTATGAACCAGTAGTGATACATGCACTTCTCTGGAGGTCTTTAGGAAACAGAAAGGTGGCATCATTACACATCCACTTGATGAAAACAACAAAAACAAGTAAAAAATTCAAGGAAGTAGCCCTACTTCCCTGTACACAGCTAGAATAGGAAAGAGAAGTTCAGTTTCATTGTTTTAAATGGGAGCACTGAAATAATATTTAACATTTGTGTTGTCAAGATAACTTAAAATCTTTAGATATAGGTTAGACAGATTTAGCCAACTGTCCCCTGCATATACAGCTTATCTACCTCTTATCCTTCATCACAGAAACATGGAACATTTTGGTTGGAAGGGACCTCAAAGCCCATCCAGTGCCACCCCAGGGACACTTTCCAGTATCCCAAGTGGCTTCAAGCCCTGTCCAACCTGGCCTTGGACACTGCCAGGGATCCAGGTGCAGTCACAGCTTCCCTGGGCACGCTGTGCCAGGGCCTCCCCACCCTCACAGGGAGGAATTTCTTCCCAATATCTTTTATACCCTAGGCATCTCCTTGCAGATGTACCTTCCATCTGCCTTCCTAAAGTCCTTTATATCTTGTATTTGTCTGAGGTCTGACCTGGGTAAAATAAAGATGGTGTCAGATGTGGGGCTGTCCTTCGAGTGTGTGGTGATTTTCTTCCCCACCAGACCACTGAGGGGTTTTGGTTTAGAATTGTGGAGAGCAAAACATCAATACCCACTGCAAATGGAATGATTCACCAGGGCGATTTACACCGATGGCATTCCTGTTCGATTCCTAGTGTGTGCTCAACATGGGAAAGGAAATTCCAATGGCCCCACAGTTTTTTCAAGGTTTTCATGACTTGGTTTGTGCAGATTGAGAAACTTTCAGCGGGCTCCATTGTGCAAGAACCATGAAAACTGCCTCCGTGGCCTGAGCAGGTTGTGCAGGATCCCAGGAAATCCTTCTCATCTACAAAATGCACTGGAGAAATGAGAATTCCAGAGAGCGTCCAGTTTGGATACCAGGAAGTTTATTTTTACCCTCTGATACCAGAATCAGGTATTTTTCATGAAAGTACAGGATTAGACCTCTCTCATGTTGTTAAATGCTCCACAACAACTTCACAGCACAGGCTTTTACTCCAGATCTCTTGAAAAGATGGGTTTGAATTTCCCCCTCCCTATATCCCACAAAAAAAAAATCCTAAATATTTACTAGGAAAAAAATATAGAATGGGTGTATTAGATAATTCCTTTATCTCATTCCATGACCTGGCAAAGATCAGTAGCATTTTCCAATGAAGAGGAAAATAGCACCCAGTGCTACTTTCCTCACACTCATTGTTGTCTTCCACCCATCTGTACCTTCACCTAATTTTCAGATTAGTGTTGGAAAAGCTGCAAATGCCTGTGGTAAGTGGAAATTTAGTTGATGGATAAGTTGCTAGCCCAATGGGAGGGCTGGTAACGCATCTGCAGTCGCATATTTATAGGGAAGCAAGTGCGGGAAGTTTCTCGTTGTTTCTTGCCTCAAGGGCCGAGGGGTGGCCGGAGGGCCCGGGCCAGGTCCCCCTCGACCCCTCGGCGCAGGGCCGGCGCTCCCTGCCCAGGGAGAGCTGTCCCAGCTCCGCAGGCAGCGCGTGACCGAGGCCATGGGGCCGAGAGGAGCTGAAGTCGGCGGGGGCACCCTGGCATCCAGCACAGCTCTCGCCAAACCCGAGGCAACACCGCTCACCGCAGCCAACAAAGACACCTTTCCTTTCAAGTCAGCGAGGAGGGAAGAGAAAGTAAAATAACGTGGTACGGAGCTGAACATGGCGAGCCCAAGNACAGACATTGTGAGAAGCTGTTAAAGAGAGGCCCACACCAGGCCATACAGACATTGTGAGAAGCTGTTAAAGAGAGGCCCACACCAGGCCATACAGACATTGTGAGAAGCTGTTAGAAATTTGGAGCAGAGAACCTTTGCTTTCAGGCTAGGATAACCCATTCTTAAAAAATTAAAATTCCATGCCTTTTTGTGTTCCTGTGGCCCATGACTTGGCAGTGTGGAAAGACTGCGAGATTCATGGGAGAGATACCTTTTTCACTGCAACAGATTGTTTTCCCAGGCGGACTGTTGGTTTGTGAAAATTCTGTGTCACAGCAGAAGAACCTCTTTTCCTTAAGCATAAAAAGACTCTTAAAAGAAATGCAATTTTGACCAAATCCCCTGTTTTGTTTTGTTTTTCACTTGTGAGAAGTTTGTAATGAAGAAGGAAGCACTGGGAAAGAAAGATGTTTTAAGGTTTGCTTTGATTTCTTAAAATTTCTTTTTTTTCTTCACTTTTCATTCTGTTAATAATAAACTTTTCTGTATATTGCAACTGTTTAAGTGTAAACCTTATTTTGCCTCAAAGTTTCTTTACATTTTCCTCAATAAATCCATATTCCCTGTATGCATATAATTTAATTTTGTGTGTTTGGCGTTTAAACCAGTGTCAAACCACTACATGCCTATTACTCAAAAACATGGAATGGTTTGGGTTCAAAGGGATCTTTCTGATCATCTCACTCCAACCCCCTGCCATTCTTTATTCTTTAGAAATATGTAATATAAATAAACATTCAAGTTTGCTAAGCGCCTTCATTTTGCAGAAAAAAAAAGCGCCAGATGTTGGCTAATGTAAAATACATGTTCAACATTAGAAGCAGTATCAATTCTTTATTGTATTTTTATTTATTCTGTATTTAATCCTTTTTTTTAATAAAGTCAGTTGAGTGTGATGGCGCATCACTCTTTTTTAATGTTAAATGGTGGATGATTAAGGGCTGCTAAATCCTCTTGCACTCTTTTGTATCTGCATCGTTTGCCCCCTGACCCTTTTCCACCTCCAGTCATCTTGTAAATCACTCGAAATTGACTCCAATCCCATTTTCCTATATACACTTCCTTGATGTAGTCAGTAATAGAGTGAACCTTGCCACTGAACTCCATTAAAATCTGCTTTTTGCCAATACCTTTGATGGCCATTCTTTAAGAAGCAGAAACCACTCTTTTGTGACAATGAATTAATATCAAAATGGCTCAATTTAGCCCACATATTTTAATTGAAGCTATGCTGTTATTATTTCCTCAGTTATCCATTGCAGGCTTTCTTCTTAACAGCAGCTACCCCAGGTCTAATGTCTGTTCCTGCTTAACTCTCCTCTTTGGCATAGTCCATGGTATTACCCAGATTTGGATGTCACACATTAAAAATTCCAGCCTGTCAGTGTATTTCCAGGCTGCCAGGACAGGAGGCTGTCTGTTGTGTGTTGGTTGTGTTTCACAAATTAATTTATTTGGATTGAAAAGGAGGGTGAATGGATAAACGTGCAACCCCAAGGGACAATGGGGATTTTTTACTTACTTTAGGGATAGTCCTTTGTTCTGCCTCAAAGAAAGCCAGACACTAGTATAAAATTCCTAACAGCACTTTGAGTTCAATTCACAGCTGGGTGATATCAAATAATAAACAGTGATTTCAGTGATTCTGAAGTTTTTTAGATTCTCAGGGAAGCAGAATTTTGTCTACTTGGTCTTCGCTTGAGTCCTGACAGGTGCTGTTGAGATGTAAAGAAATACTTACAGATGACATGGTGAAAAAAGGGAAGAAACTTCCAGAAAAGCACTGGAACAGGTAAGAAACTTCCAGAAAAGCATGGGAACAGGCTCCCCAGGGAATGGTCACAGCCCCAATCCTGACAGAGCCCAATGAGTTCTTGGACAATACTCTCAGGCATAGGGTGGGATTGTTGGGGGGTCTGTGCAGTTGGACTTGATGGTCCTTGTGGGTCCCTTCCAGCTCAGAACATTCCATGATTCTGTGATTCATATCAATACTCTCAATCCTCTCCTCTTGTCAAAGATTGTCCCTATTGTTTAATCCTTGTGGGTAAAACTTTGGCCCTTTGCCTTTATTCTGCTGCCTTCCCATCACCTGATTATCAGTGTCAGCAACAGAAATTCACTTGGTTAAACATTGCAGGAGAACAGAAGTGTGGGATTTAACATCCAGGAGCCCAGGGTAGGTGTTATGCTTGTTGAATTATAATCTAAAAACCCAGTGATGAAGAAAAGGGGTAATTGAAGTAATTCTTCCAACATCTTTTAGAAGGAACTGTGAAATCTGCAGAGGGAGGTCAGGGAGTCAAATGGTGCAGCTGAATTTCTAAAATGGCTGGATAATTTTATGATTTGATGCATAACTGTGGTAGTTAAAACCATTGAGTTTATAGCACGAACTGAACCAGGAAGGATTTTTTATGCCCACTTTGCTCCTGCACAATCAGCCAAATTTATTAGGAAGTTTATAGCTGAAGATAGCCCTAATCTCCCTTAGCCAAGCCCTTAAAGATCCAACAAGCCAGGTTCTCCTGGCCTTTTCTTGTATCTCCTGTGCCTCCACTGGGCTCTCTCCAGTATTTCCATGGTTCTCATGAGCTGAGGGGCTCCAGAGTGGAGCCAGCACTCCAGATGTGGCCTCGTCTCTTGGAAATTGTGTGGCATATGGCTTGACACATTCTCCAACAGGACCCCCAGTCCCTGTCCCTCCAGCTGTTCCTGCCTCTCCTGCTGTTCCTGTCTCTCCAGCTGTTCCATCTCCAGCTGTTCCTGCCTCTCCTGCTGTTCCTGCCTCTCCTGCTGTCCCAGCAGTCCAGCCCCAGCTATGCACCCAGCCCAGCTTTGCATGGGCTGCAGCTGGACCTCCTGAGGTTGTGTCCAGCCCTCTGGTCCTGTCCAGGCCCCCTGTCCAACCACCCTAGCCCAGAATTTATCAGTCACTCCATGTGTGGTTGGAGCATTTCACTTCATTTCATCCTCCTTGTTCAACAAAGACATTGAACAGCACATGAATGGGCTTCCCCAAATCCGCTCCAGCATGGGATATTCCCAAGCAGATGGCTGAACAAATGAAGATCCCAGAGGCAGCCAGAAATCCTAAATGAGGGAAATATTGTCAGGTGTTGGAAAAAAAAGTATTATATGTGCATAAATAAGTTCTATATATCCACAACTGGGGAAGCAGAAGAAGTCAGGCATCTCACAGTGATGCTTTTTAGACATAATGTCCCTCAGAGACCTTATAATGGGACTTTTGGGGCAGAATCCCTTCTCCAATGCACATCTTTACAAATCCCTCCTTTTCCAAGGTAAGGAACAACTGCTATGTAATAATAACGGAATGCATAAAATATAAAACAACTCTACTTGCAGCAAAGTCAATTTTCAGTGACATGATGTAAAAATGAGTGGGTCTGGATTTGGTATTTTCCTTATGGGGTTAAATATTGCTTGACAGTTTGTAGTTGCATGGTCATTAGACAGCAGCATTGCAATTGGCCACAATTAATTAATTCTGAAGCATCTTTTTGGGTCTGTGCATGAAAATCAGTGCTGCTGTCGGAGGCAGTGGTGCAAAAGGTACATTGTGAGGGCTGTGTTTCTGTGGGATCTTCCTAGCACAAAGTCCAGGATCTCAGCTATTTTTCACTTTTATTGGCCTAGGAACAACGGGGTTGCCATAACATGCTAGGGGAAAGGTTGGCTTAGCTCAGGATTTGTTAAGTGTCAATGAGGAACATGAAGGCAAACCTACAGTGACACCAAAGCCTTTCTATTCCCAGATATAATACTGAATTTTCAAGCTAGGTGTGCTTGCAAACTGTATTCCTTTTACTGTTACTGGTTCCACATGTGCAGAAGAATATTTACACATTAAAATAACCTACTGATTAATTGCAAATAACTTGCTTTAATAATTTGAAATTTATTGCTCTGTAATGATTTTGTAATTGAATTATTTTAATCTCTTTCATCTACCTTTTTCTTCCCCTGCTCTGGTTCTAGAGCCACAACCCCCAGCTCTGCAGCTCTCCATAACGAAGCAGTGCCTAGATTTTCCAAAGAATTGATGATAGCAGGATTCCTCTGAAGAAATTCCTGTTAGGATACCTCAGGAAGGAATTACAACTGGAGCTTTTTCAGTTCCTCTTCCCAGCCTTTCCAAGGCTGTCGTTATTCCTCTCTTCTGACTTTGGAACACCTTGCTTCTATTGTGGTCCCTAAACCATTCAAAAACCTGTATTCTGGTTTCAGTTCATCGCTTTCTTCTGGAAAAAGGAAAAAGCAGGATTAAGGAAAACTGCCTGACCAAAGCCAGTGTGTTGGGTGCTGCTGTAGGTCAGTGCAGGCCTTGTGGAGGGATTTAAACATCACAGAATATATCCTCTGTATTTTCCATAAGATTTTTAGGTCGCTGGAGCAACCAACTAAAGGATCTCGCTACAGAAAATTAATTCTTCAGGCCCTGTGTCTGAGCAGCACTGAGACAGGGACTAAGGAATGCAAGTGGTGTGTTTGTAGTATGGTTTCCTTCTAAATCCTCCAGTTCTGGGCTGCCCCCACAGTCCAAGGGATTACAGCCACAGGACTCACGGACCCAGCCTTGGTCACACTGGCAGAATTCCATTTAAACACACAGATTTCCCTTCTCTGCTTCAGATTGTACAGCAAATATGTGCCAGGTTTTTTTTTTTTTTACTTCAGGAAGATTAATAAGATGTTTTTTGGACTTCTTTTTTCTGACTGAGTTAGTGGAATGGCTTATACATCTGCAGCAGAGACCCATGGATTTAAAAACTGCCTGGAACATTGTGCCATTGCTGTGCTTGTCGCTGAAGTTTGTTTGTCCTTTGTTTTGTGAAGGGCTGTGATTGCTTGATTTTGGTTGGGAAAGCAATTACTGTGTAGAAGGAAAAATAGGTAATTTTCTTTTCTCTTTGAAGGCTCTGCTTAATTTTGCTGTATCCTTGGGGCTACAAAGAGAAGCTGCTGAATAGAGACCCAAATAAGCTGTAAAGAGGGAAAGAAAAATACAAACCACATTTTTAAAGGTCTGCTTGTGGGATTTTCCTCACCAAGTAACTAAAGTTAAACCACATTATATCAAACAGACAATAAGTGTAATGACTCCAATTGTGGGGATATCATAGAACCGCTGGATGTGAAGGGACCCACAAGGGTCATCAGAGTGCAGCTCTGATCTGAACTAAAGCAGTTTCCTCCCTGCACTAAAACTATCCAAAGTGGTGTTGATGCTTTGATGCCTTAACTTCCTCATGGAAAGCTCAGGCTTAAGAGTTCATTTGTAATTCATAAAAAATAAATACCAGCCTCTGACTGAGAACATCCCACTAAGCAGGAATGCCAGTGAGGACAGTGTCACAAGTGGTGGCTTTCCCCCAGCAGAAGAGCCAAAGGTTATTGCTATTTGTTGTTGAAACAATCTGATATTTGTTTGGAAAGGTCAAATAACAATGCTGGCCTGCAGAATAGAAATTATAATATAGCTGGAAAGAAGTATTATTTCTACCTAAAGTGATTTACATTAAGCTATAAAAATGTCTGTCTGCAACCGCTGGATCCTTTATGTTGCAGGGAAAAACAACCACACTGAAAGCCAAAGTCTGTTAGATAAAGAGAGAGTAACAAATATTTGTTTTCTTGTATTATGGAGTGTGCTGCCCTGACCTGATGGAGTGAAAATCACTCAGCACAACTTCTGTCTCCATAAATCTGTTTACTTCAGCTCGAAGGAAATTCTTCATTTCTATAAACAAGACAGAACAGAAAATTATTTCAGGCACCTAAATTGTGTTTGCTCAGAACGCTTTTCTTCCAAGGAGCCTGTTGATATCAGCCCGAGTCCTGAATTTTCTTGAAATCAAACCCTTCAGTGTCTCAGTCTGAGCAGCTGAAATTAAACACTCCAAACCATTTGGAGTGTGTTGCCTTAGGTTTTGTCTGTTTGTTTGCTGCTGCTTGTTCCTTTGCTTTTCCAGTTAATGGAATATTCATTGCTCTCTGTAATCAGCTTTTTCTCCAGTCTCAGCTAAAATGTTTGGAAATCAAGTTTAGAGCTGTCTGGCACACTGAGGGGTTGGTAAAAGAGCCATAATCACCTGGAATATCTCTCCTAGTCTGGAGGAAGATGTCAGAAATAATTTGCTCCACAGGCTGCTGTTGCAGTAGAATAAAATTGTTTTATTTGCAGTAAATTTAAAACATAATTTTGGGATGTTAATTGGAATATTCCTCTGCCTGGTACCTAAACTTTTCGAGGTAGAGTACAAGAAAACATCAATTTAGGCCCTGGGTAGACACAAATTTGAGAATATTATGGAGTTTTAGCTTTCCAGTTATTCTTTAGAACACACTATGATGTCTAGGAACAAATTAATTTCTGGAAAGCTGGAAGATCTTTCTTAAAAAAAAAGATTTACTTCATAGTAGAAGGAAATTGGGAAAAATACCAGAGAATCCAGCAAATGTGCATCCAAAAATCCTGTTCCCTGCTCCATGAGTGTTGCTATACATTAATCTGTAAAAAAACCCAAAGAACTTTGCTCCCTACCAATCTTTGCTTTTCCTTTTTCCTCCCAGGAAAAGGACGGATAGAAGAGAATAGCGAAGCCCACGGGTTAAAGCACTCAGGTGTCCCTCTGCCTTGCCCCTGGCACTTCTCTTTGGGTTCATCTTTTATCAATGTCTCTGAGAAGGAGTTAAGAGCAGCAGGTACCTCACACAGAGCAGATTACACAGAATATATTCAGTAACTCAGAACACTGGGAAAACACACGGGACCTCCGGCACACCTGGAAGTGAAAAGGTCACCTCGAGGTTCATTTCCTGCACGTCGCTTCAGCCTCTAAACCAGAAATTGCTTTCTCTTTTTCGACTTTTCTCTCTAGATTTTTTAATATATTTATGTGTGAAAGGAAATTTTGATCTAACTAAAGCAAAAACTTATCCTGTTTTTGATTTTTTTTTCTTTTTTTTTTTTTTTTTTTTTTGGTAGAATCACAGAATATTCTGAGTGAGAAGGGGCACACAAGGATCATCGAGCCCAACTCCTTGCCCTGCAAAAAACATCAAGATGCCTTTTTCTAGAGGTATCTGACCTGCCTTTCCCACTGCCATTTCACAGTGAATGTTTCTGAAGTAAAAGCTATTGATAATCTGGAGTAATGCACCAAAAATGTCCCTGTGAACGTTTTGGAAACAGGTCTGGAGTGAAGGTCTTTAGCAGAAAAAGTACCAAGACACTGAGGCTTGAAGAAGTGGTAAATGGAAGAGCAAGATACAGTCTGTGGGAGAATAACATGTTTGTTTTAAGGAAGGAACAGGAGGGAATTACCTGAAGTACTTAAACACAAATTCTGTGTGCAGCAGATCCATTTAATCCTTGCTGCTGCAGCTTTGCTTCTGCCCTCTCATGGCTGGCTGCACATTCCCACTGTGCCTTGCTCAGTCACTTGGGAATTTCTGAGCTCACTCGAGTTTCTAACCAGGGCTCTGCTTCCCCCTTTCAATCGGCCAAAAATTCTTGTCTCTACTCCTCCCGGTTTTCATGGATCCTCTAAGAATTTAATAACTCCATATTGTCTAAATGTCTATTTTAAAAATATTTTTCCTTGCTTTTACTTTTTTTTTTTATTTTCATATTAAATTAATGTGATAGATGAAGGCATCATCCTGGGAGTGGTGAGAGAGAACTTCCCTAAACCTCATTTCCTTATATCCTATATGGAATATAAACAACACCCATCCACTTTCCCAGGCCCTCCTTCTTGGAAGAAAAAGTGTGAGACACATTTCTCTTCCTGCCTCAGTCCTGCACCTCTGATCAGAGGGTTTTGTGTTTTTAGAATTTTTTAGTTCTTTTTAGGACGTTTTAGTTCCTTTTAGAACTGAATCCCTTGCAAAAGCAAACCTCCATAATTAAATGTCCAAGCACGTTATTTCCATTGATTTCTTTGGGAGCTGCAGACAGTTGGTTCATGTTCAAACTTTAAAATCTTTAGGCTGAGGCTGGGATAAGGCTTGGGGCCCATCCCTGGCAATGCAGGAGAGCTTTGCCACCAGCTGGGAGCACCACTGGTGCTGGGGAGTGGGATTTTTTGGACTTTCCAAAGACTTCTGCCTACCTGCAGCTCTCCATTGCCACCACCTGCAAAGGGCATCGCACAGACCTGCTAATCACACCCAGAAAAAAGAATTATAACTTGCTATTTACTGTTTTAGCTCCTGTTCATCAGTTCTGTTCATCAGCTGAAAATGCTGATAGGCAGCAGAGTGCTTGGAGATCGTAGAGCTGGATTTCACCAGTGAGGCAAAGCCAACTTCTATTTCAGTTCCCTTCCAAAGGAAGGATTCTGGGGAGGTGGTTTCTGTGTGCTCTGACCCTCCCATTCCTTAATTGAAGGCTGAAAATTTTGATGAGAGGAAATGCAACATTGTTGCAAAATTATACTTGTAATTCATCAAGGCGAATTGTTCAATTAGTTCCAATGTGGGATGCTACAAATGTTATAAATGTGACAATTTAGTCCCTTCCCCTGAGTCCTTCTCATTGAGATGCTCTAATTAGTTCCAGTGTCAGTTTGATCACCTTTTCTGTCACTCTGACAACCCAACAACCTTCTAGTGCTGATCTTTTTCTCCTGCCTACAACAAAGGATAGTACAACTCTCAAAACTTGTCTTTAAAAGAGTTGAAGCTCCCCTTACAAGCCTGATTTTGATGAAGTTTTTATTGTTGTTGTTGATTTACTCTTTGGGGATTTTACTTGGGGTTTCTTCCTCTCTGAAGGTCACATTTTCAAACTCTGATCATATCCCCATTAAAGCAGTAGAATTGCCAATCACTGGTTCTGAAGCCCAGGGCTGTGTGTTTCCTTGGGCCACACAGGTCGGTGTTTCGTGCTGTTCCATCTGCCCTGGGAGCAGGATTATTCCACCCAGCATCCCCTAGGAGCAGGTTCAATCCATCCCTGCTCCATCCCACGCCCCCAAACAGGCTCTGTTTGTCACGAAAGGCTTCACTTTTCTTCAAAGTGCTGAGAACTTCCCCTCAATTTTGATGAATTTCTCTGCCCTTTTGTGAGTTACCGCTGAGGCTTCTCCATGCACAGCTTCCCTTGGACTGCTGCGATCCCTGGGGTAGGGAAGGGACGACATTTGCACACTTTCACACGAGTCAACCTGAATTCCAAGTGAATTGTGCTCTATTGATGCTGGAAATGGTCAGCCACAAGTCAGGGGCATTAGGTGAGTCTTCCATTCCTGACAGAGAACAGGGAAAAATAATAGGATGGAGTGGTTTGTTGTTTTGGTTTTGGTTTTTTTAAAGTTCATATAATTTTTTAATATAAAATATTTTTTTAATAAGTGTAATATACACACACAAAATGCTGCTGGGTGAACAAGATATGCTCTCCCTTTTTATTCTTCCCTCTTTCTGTAGCATTATGTATGATATTTCCATATTCCTGTATTTCTATAACATACTAAACCTCGTCCTTCTTTTTTTTCTGTCTGCCATAAGGACAGAAAGTTTTCCAACTAAAACACAGAATCACAGAACCCCAGAGTGGTTTGTGTTGGAAGGAACTTGTCCCATGACCACTGTTCCTGATGGATTGTCTCTTTCTGCTTTCCTTGTAGCCCTTACGAACCCTGGAAGGTGCTTTCAGGTCTCCACACAACCTTCCCTTCTCCAGGCTGAACATTCCCAATTTTCTCAGCCTGTCTCCACATCAGGTGCTCCAATCCTCCTAGCTCATGGCTTATTCCTAATCTCTAATTTAAATCTTTTGTGTGTCAGTTTGAAGCCATTCCACCTTGTCCGATCAAGGTTAACGCCTGGAGTGGTAGGACACAGGGAATGGCTTCCCACTGCCAGAGGGCAGGGATAGATGGGATATTGGGAAGGAATTGTTCCCTGTGAGGGTGGGGAGGCCCTGGCACAGGGTGCCCAGAGAAGCTGTGGCTGTCCCTGGATCCCTGGAAGTGTCCAAGGCCAGGCTGGATGGGGCTTGGCGCAGCCTGGGACAGTGGAAGGTGTCCCTGCCCATGGCAGGGGGTGGCACTGGGTGGGCTTTAAAGTCCCTTCTAACCCAAACCATTCTGGGATTTTATGATTCTATGAATCCTATACTCATGATAGATAATTGAAACATTTCAATAAGAGAAATTATCTCGCATTTGTGCAGAGCTGGAAGTGCCCAAAAGCACTTAATAAGCCTAAAGACAAGCCCAGGTATTAAATGAAAGCATTTTAACTGTCACTGAAGTGTCATCTGGTTTTAAACAGGCAGCTTGCTTCCTAATGTGTTGGAATGACTGCAGGGGCTCTCAGTGCCCAAAAGAGGGAAAAAAGCACAGGCTGTTAGGGAGCAGGTGGAATTTCAGTGAAATTGTAGCACACAATGGAAAACTCATGTAAAATTCCTGTGGCTGGATTTGCATGAATGTCCCTCACAGGTAAGCATGTGGTTCACATGCTCATTGCTTTAATGCAGGTACCACAGAATCCCAGAATCTCAGAATGGTTTGGGTTGGAAGGGACCTCAAAGCCCATCCAGTGCCACCCCCTGCCATGGGCAGGGACACCTTCCACTAGCCCAGGCTGCTCCAAGCCCTGTCCAACCTGGCCTTGGACACTGCCAGGGATCCAGGGACAGCCACAGCTTCTCTTTATTTCCCGTCATTTTATTCAGGCTACTCCTGCAGTGTTCCTTTTTCTCCAGCAAATATTTCCAGGGAGTTTCCAGCTGGTTTCATGGTAGTTTGACACTGGTTTGCTGTCATGTCCTTCATAAAGCAGAGCTCCCATGCCTTTTGAAGGGCCCCCTGCTTTGTGGCAGGGCAGTGTTGCCTTTTCCTGTCTTAAAACTAAAGGTCAGACATAGTAAAAGGGGAAAAGGGGGTTTTCACCTCGGTATTTATTTAAGGATCCTTAGGTGCACCAAAATGCACATTGCAATGCACCCCGAAAACACACACACACACCTGATAGATCGCATATACAATTTATAGACCTCACAAATTAGCATGTCTATCAAAGACTCCCCAATGAGACGCTCAAATGGACCCCTCATTCCGAAGAGTCCCTCCCCCGGATGGGCCTATCTCAGTTTACAGAACGTGTTCTGGAGAGGACCTTGGTGTCTGGGGCTTTCTGACCCCCAGCGCGGGGCCTTCGGGATGTTTGGTCTCCTGGCTTAACAGAGTATCAGGTCTCAGCTAAGTTATCAAACGTAAGAAATTGCAAGTATGTGGGATAAAAGCAGTGAGGATACATAAAAGCTATATAGAAGGGTGTATAAAAGGAGTATAAAAGAAAAGGCAGAAAATCATCCTGGCATCAGCAGCACAACTCCCTTCCCTCCAAACACACCCTGGGCTGGAATGCACGGCAGTGTCTCAAATTTTGATTTTTCAAAATGCAATCAAATATTTCAGTTCTGACAAATCAGGTGTTCCAGAGGGTTGAAACTGTTAAATAAATGTGGAAGAGTACAAAGATGGATGCGCTGTGTTGCAGATGGAAACATTCCTTGTGCCATTTCCCTTCTGTTTTGCTTTCCCAGTAAGCATTTGGGGCACCTCACATGATTTTAAACAAAACATATATTCCTTTAATACCAGTGCAAATTTCATGTGCTTTATAATTATTTTTATTTTATTATAAATATTTTATTATAGATATTATATATCTATATAATAATATCTGTTTTATTATAGATATTATTTTTATGGGAATTATGAAAATAAACACTTCAGAATGCATACACAGACCCTTGGACTGGATCTCTCACCATGAAACCAAAAAATGTCTCCATGCGTTTTCTTTATTACAAGTGTAGCAATAATTTCTTTTCTGGTCAGTTCCTTCTCTTTGATGTCTTTTCCCAGATGAATACCCAGGACAGCACTCTCACCACTACCTACATTTGCTTCCTCCCTGATATTCCAGACTCCAACTCTGCTCAGCCACCGCCTTTCCAGGCTGGATTCCCACTCGGAGGTCTTGGCTCCGTGTTGCTTGGCATGTCTGACCAGAGAAGCCAAGCCTGCTAACCTCCCTTCTTGACAATTTGTCAAAAGGCACATTAAGAAATAATTGGAGAGAAAGCACACAGATTTGGAAAATGGATTGAGTCATTTTTCTTCAATGCTTGACTGGACAAGTTACAAGACACCTTGGTCTGTGCTCTCAACGAGACAGAGCTGCTGCTCTAACAAAAGAAATATTACTGTCTCCAGCATCCTGAACTCTTGGGATTTACTCGGGTAGGCTCTTGATTTAGCAGCAAAGGCAGCAGGTAAAAGAGCTGGCGTTTTCAGGTCAATCTTTGAGTTTTGTTTGTCTTTTTTAAAAATTAAATTTTTCACGTCATTGTTTGGCTTTGCTACACATGACCAAAATAATATAGAAAAAAATAAAGGGCTTTAAATCTAGATATTCTGTGAAAATACTTGAAAAATGGGGTATTAGGCAATGGTTGGGTTTTGGAGAAAAGATATATTCAATTACACAAGCCAGAGCTCCCATTATGGGGGAACTGTGCTGGGGGAGGAGAGAGGCCTTAATTCATTGTATAGAAGAAAAATACTGGAATAAAACAAACCCAACCTGCCAACCAAGCAAAATCCTTTATAGTACAAGAACCAGAATGATTTATGCCCCCTGAGAAGCTGGCCTCATGCTGCTATTAGAGATGGGAGGATGTGTTAGCTCTGATAATCACCACAACAAAACAAACATTAAGCCTGGGCCTTCTCTCCCGAGGATTTATGAAACCTCTCATCTGATTTCTTTATTTCTCATTATCATTAATAATCAGAATGGACTCAGCATTTTGTCACCAGGACGTGCTAATCAAACAGAGGAGTTTTCCAGCACGCACAGAAATACTTGGCAAAGGAAAGGAGGGTGGCACAAAGGGAACAAAAGTGTGGAAGCAAATCACCCTTGTCTCAGACACAGAAGATATCAAGGTGTTTTTTCTGGCTCCTCTGCTAAACAAATTTTGGGATGGCCATATGCAAGATTTGTGTCCTGTTAATGAGCTGCAAATCAGGTTTTATATATAAAACACCACTTTGAGCTTCCTCTTGAGATTAAACTTTGCCTTAGTGTTGCATTCAGTTCACCATAACTGTGTCCTTTGGTGACTTCATTTGTGCTGTTTGAATAGTTCTTACAGTTCTTGAGAAGGTAGAGCTCCAAATTTCAGTTTCCAATCACAGAATATAGTGCAAGTTATAAGGTACACGATATCATCATAATTTCATTTACAGAAATTTTCTGCCTTTGCTTGAGAATTCTGCATTCCATTCAGCTTTTGGTGGCTGAAGTATCTGTTTCCATATTAATTTACCAAATCTAACTGTGACAACATTGCTGCATCTGGAACCTTCTGGGGACATTTTGTGGACTGATGAGTTTGTGTCCAAACTGGTACCTTAAATACCAATATGGGCTCCAGCTGTCCCCTGAAATGAATGAACGGATCAGAATTAACTGCAACACACAGAGTTAAAGAGTTTTCAGATTTTAATTGGTGTTCCAAGATAAACACACGAGGTAAACTTTGGGTGCCACCTCTTTGCTAACCAGGAAAGAGAAAATGGCTTCCAAGTTCAAGCCATGGGCTGCCAGTGGCATCAGAGCAACACAGCATTTCCTATGTTCCACACTTATTGAATAATCTCCATGTTCATTACTCTCTTTTTATTATTTGAAAATATGAAAATTGAGCTAATAATTTATCTTAGGAAGAAGCTCTTTACTGCGAGGGTGGTTATGAGGGAACTCTTCTCTGTGAGGGTGAGTCCAAACCCTTCTGCGATTCCATGACTCTGTGGTTCTGTGTTCCAGGGTACAAGTCCACATTCAGCTCCTGGAGATTAAATGCCAGCAATCTCTCCATCATTTCTTGTTTTGTGCTTGGAATTTTTGGCAGATTCAGTAATAACCAGGGCGTCTCTGTAGTGCAGAGGGATCTCTCCTGCTGAAGGGTGGAACCCTTTCTGCTGCAGGAGAAAGGAAGGGGAGGAAGATGGAGCAGGAAAATTGGCAGCATGGAGTGGAAACTTAAAGCTTGCAATCAACCCAGATTCCACGAGCATAAACTGCTTCCAATCAACCCAAATTCCATGTGCACGAGCAGCAGTGATGCCCTTGCTAGCCCTGCAGATGAAAACAAATGTAATTACATTGATTGTGTTGCTGGGCTTGGCACACGACCATCCTCGGGAACATCCCAGGATCATCCTGAAGGGTTCTGTTTGTTCACTCCAGAATAGGGCAGAAGGATGTTCTCTTTCCCCACACAAATTCCCAAAAAAACCTGCCATAATTAAAAAGTTGGCAATACTGCTCTTACAACTTATTCATTCTCTTGGTGATCCAGAGTCTTAAACTTTGGAAAACATTATGTCTCTTTGTTTATATATCGATTTATAAGAGTGCAGAAAATATCAATCTGGCCTGTGTCCATGTGGTACTTAAAAGGAAATTAATTATTAAATTAATAATTAAAAATTACGGGGTGTTTTAGGAATAAATATCACAGGAAGGTGCAGACAACAGAAATTCAGACACTTCTCAGTGGTGGACAGTGATGGAATGAGAGGCAACAGAGACAGTAGGAGCACGATGAAATCTAACTTCATTATCTGAATTATGCAATTAATTAGTTAAATCTAGGTGGGGGTTTTTTGGTCTTGTTTGTTTTTTTTTTAGTTTTGAAGATGATCAAATATTGGAACAGTTTGCCCAGAAATGTTATGAAATCTCCACCCCTAAAGATTTCCAAAACTTGACTGGTCAGGTCTCAGAACAGCCTGATCTGGCTTGACCTGCTTTGAAAAGGAGTTTGGGCTCTGTGAAATCAGAGGGGCTTTTTCATCCTATGAAACCAATGAATTAAAGACACATGACTCTAGATTAGGAATATTTACTAGTTTATATTTTCTAAGGCATTTTGAAAGATTGTAAAGGTGTTTTCCTACCAGTTGCTTTAATGGCAAATAAAGATCATGGATGACATTATGAAAATCAAACATTGTTTGAGTTATAAATCAATCAATCAATAAAAAATTAGATGGGAAATGAGGATAAATGCTTTTTGAGGGCTTAAGTTCTGCATTTTCTCATACTTATGCACAAGACAATTTTTCCAAGGTCTTGAAAATTGAAAAAATTCATATAAATCTGAAGATACGCCTGGGAGGATTTCAGCTACATACTGGGGATGGGACTAACCTCTGCTTAATGTTTAGCTGATGTTTACTGCTTTTTTAAATCCGAGATCTTACAGAAGACTCAATTGATATCCAAACACTTGTGAAAAAAAAAGAAAAATACTGTGATTCAAGTATCTTGGGAAAAAAAGGAAGGAAAAATCTTGAAATTAAGCCACGTTTTTGCTGCATAATAGAAATGCTTTGTAGCCCTTGCTGTTTAAAAGTTATTTGCCTTTATTAAAATAACAACACAGGAACTCATGGTAGCACTTTCTGAAGGATCAATAACCCAATAAAAATCTTGCAGAGGAGCAATAAGAGGAATTAGAGTGGACAGATTAGGCAGACTCCAAAAAAAAAAAAAGTGTTTGTTCATAATTTGTGAGTGCATCAGTCCTGTGTTGTATTTCAGTTCATTTTTAGGCAGAGATTTGGAATTATTCAGCACCTGGGGCTTTTCTGGAGCTGGAAAGACTCCGGCTGCAGACAGATTTATCTTGTGGAAGTTGGAAAAAGATCCTTAAATGCCCGGAAAGTGGAACAAGAGCCCTGCATTGTACTGTGATTTGGCTTTGGGGAATTCAACCCAACCTTTCCTAAAGCGCTTAGACAAGAGCTGTGGAGACGTTACGGGAGCCAGGGGAGGGAATTCTATTGCCTCCTCTAAACTGGAGGGTTTATTTTGCCTACACAAGGCTAACAAATTCCAAAGGGAATAATTACCCATAACCTGGAATACAGTAGCTGCAGATGTTTGCCTTCAACTCTTTTGCAGCTCCTGTTGCCCAGGTTTAAAGGGGTTCTCTGCGTGAGCATTTTTAATTAATAGTTTTCTCTGTGTGCACACATGGCTGGAAGCTGCTTCCCAAAATCAGAAAAACCATGTTTTAGAGGAATTGTAAATATTGAACACCGTATTGCTTTGAATCTCCTGCAGGATGATGGTGGCCTAAATTCTTCCAGTATTTCAAAGGTTTTTAGGACTAAGAGATGGCCTCAGTTTCCTGTGCATGGGTTTTTTCCACCTGCCCAGTCAGACGATTAAAACCCAAGTTAATTTTCCTTAACTTCATTGATGTTTCATTTTATTTCAGTCATGGAAACAGAACTCATTTCCTTTTTCCAACAAGTTCTGGTGCTGTTATAACTACGGCTACTTTTGTTATTCACTCTAAGAATAGGAGAGGTCTTAGACTTGCAGAGCTGTTTTCACGAAATCCAACATTTTTTCCAAACAATAAATCCACTTGCAAGAAGACATTAAGTTTCCTCAGGATGCTCCCTAGTTCTGAAGGTACAGCTATGAGAGAAAGGCTGAACTCACTGCAAAAGTTCCCCTTATTTACTGAAGAGAGGCATTTTTATCCTCAGATACTCACAAAACTCACTCATTCTGGGAAATCAGAAGTCCTTAGAAATTGCCCTCTGTCCACTCCAGAGGGAGAAGAGGTAAGACAACAATATGCACTTATGGGCAGTAATTTTTCCTTGAAACATCAAAGTGGCTCCTGAATTGAGAAGACAATCTGAAGTGCAGATGAACTGGCACTTTCTCCACTTCCAGAAGTTTAAGAACTAAATGCAGTTTAATTTTCCTAAGTTTGTGTTTCGCTCAGTGATTCCATGCAGGATTTTCTCGAGCAGTGAAGATGAAATCAGATTGAAAACGTCTAGAATTTTATAAATATATATATAAAAAAATGGAAATAGGGCTGCAGGTGCTCTCACCTTTTGGCTGCTCCATGGTTGACCTGCACCACCTCAACTGAGAGTCCCTTTTTCTCATGGTTATCCAACCTGACTGGAGTGCAAAGTACAGAAGTAAAACTCATTTTACATTTGTGTCTTGTCCAGGTAGGAGACATGTCAAAATCCCAGGAGATGGTTCGTGGCAGCTTCAGAACTGTCCAAAGAAATCAGGGAGGTGAAATGAAAGCAAGTGGATTCTGGGAGACAGAGGTTTAAGCAATAGATATTGTTGTCTGCTGCAACCAAAGGAAAAGGGAATTACTTTGATAATTCCACTTGGCTTTCTAGACAGTTTGAGCTGTGCTGAGCAGAGACACGACTGCCTCTTCCCACCCCCTCCAAACTTTCCTCATTCTAATTCAGCCACTAACTGTTTCTATCTAAATTAGTTTATTTTCCACTGTCCCAGTTTTTGTACAGTCTCTTCTCATAGCTCTAAAAGTCTCACATTCACAGCCTACCTTCTTGGCCCTCCTAATTTTTTTGAGGACAAATGTCACTGCACAATTTTTATTCCTAGATAATCCCCATTCTCTACCCCTTCAACTCACAGATTTTCAGTCCTGTTCTTTCCTAAGAATATGCACTATACTCACTTTTCACTACCCTTTATAACCACAGGCTGTTGCCTGGGGTTTGAACCTGCAAATCCACAGAAAACAAACTTTAAGGAGAGCAGAAGGAATGGTGGGCTGCCAACCAAAGTGTTTTTGTAGATCTGTAAGTGGAATAACACATGTACATTGTTAAATTGAATATATGAGTACTATATGCATGAGTTTATATATATTTAATATAGCAAATCATCAGATTTTGCACTCTCTGTATTACTTCAAGAATTACCCACAGAAAGCCAAAGCATTTTGATAATATATTTCATAAAATCTCTCAAAGAACTGTGTCTTGTAGATAATACACAACATTATTCCAGCCCAGTTCCCACTGAAATCGGTGGGTGGTGTGTTTTCCTGGCTGCCAAATAAAAAACAAATGTTTGGGAGAAGAAATAAATTAGGATTAAATCTGCAGCAAATACTGAGTGGTGCTGTTTGGCCTTTCAAGTGTAAAATCATTGCAAGATTAAAGCAATCTGGACGTGCCAAACATTCAGACTCCGGGGTTTTCTCCGTACTTTATGAAAAAGATACAATCAAAATGAAAGGCTGTGAACAGAGGGCTTCCATTACTGTAATAATGTGGGATCAGCTCCATTTCCCATCTCCCACGGTATTTTTAAAAAGATGAGTTAACAGGGAGGTGGAAAAAGAAAAACTGCTGAAGGTCTCAGACTTGCCAAGTGGTAGAAGCAATGTTTGCAGCAGAGATGGGGTGTTATTTCTTCCCCCAAATTGCTCTTTTGGTGATTTCCCTGTTGAAATTTAATTAGCCCGTCTGAATCTTTGCAATATTCAATATGTTCATTAGGCATACAGCGTGAATTACGAATTACAAATTTAATTCAAGAAAAAAATTAAATAAAAATAAGAAGAACACTTACAGTGTAGCAAAAACAAGGAGTGAACATTTTGCAGGGCATGTTCCTAAAATCACATGTAGATAAAACAATTTTTACACGTGGTGGGGTTTTTGGTACAAATGTACAATATGCTGAAAATTCTAAATTGCTTTGAATAAGGTTTTTATTAGCAAGGAAAATTATAGTTATGGGACGTCTTCTAGGATAAACTGGCTAAACTTGAGCTTCTCAGTAGACCAGGAGAAGAAGGGCTAAGAATCATTAGCAGAATGTTGTTCACAGTAATTTTTGGCTTGCAAAACATAGATGGAAAAGAGCATACAAAAACTCAAAAATAAATAAAAGGAAGTGGTTTGTCATTAACAAGGTGAAGAAATTTTGGGACTGAATCTTAATTTAGGACCAATTTAAAAAGGAAAAGAGAGGGTTGATGCATACTTGAAGACAGTGAACACTTAGGAAGACCCTGAGATGAAATTAGTTATTTTGGGTGAATAATGCACCATTCCACAGTTGGCTTTCCTGCAGATAGGAAGGAAGTGTAAGTGGACAGGAAATCCTGACTTCACGTTTGAGACACTGCAAGTTTGCGTTGTTTTTTTGATGAAATAGGAATATTCCAGTGTGTCTGTAAAGATTTTAAATGTTGTAAGTTCTGTTTCAATGCAGGTGTGAAATAGAATTGTCAGGATGTCCTATTCATGTCAGGATTTCCTATTCAAAACCATAAGAAAGTATAAACTTTACAAGTTTCCTTAGTCCAGAGAGTCTCCTGCATTTCTGTTTCAATGCAGATGTGAAACAGAATATTTGATACTGGTTTCCTGTTAAAAAGTATAAACGTTAAAAGTTTCAACATAAAAATCGAAGCCCATGGTGACACTTCATAAAACCTTATTGCTTCAGGTCTCTTTTCACCTTGTTGGTTTTCACAAGGGCTGCAATGAAACCCAATTTGATATGGAGGGAACTCAGGGATGAAGTTCCTTGAGGCTTCCAAAGAAAGCAAAGCCTAAGCACATATTAAGGATCAAGTCCTGGCCCATTTGAATGAGTGTGGATCTTGCATTATTTCAGCATTTATGTGAAATGGTAATTCACAGTTCATAACCATGACCATTCTGCCTCTTGGATATGTAGATTATATTGTGCTGTGCTCAGTGTAAATGCAGAAAAATGACTTTTAATTTATGAGCAGTGGACATTGCCCCCCAGTCCCGTTTTTCACATGCACTGGGGTGCCTGTAAAAATGGTTTATAGCAGGTCTGACTTCCCTGATCCCTCTGATCCCAGCTCTGTAGTAATTGCTCTACTGGGACTCAGCCCTGTGAAGATACAAAATTAAATTATTTTGGCCCCTTAATCCCAGAGTCTTCAGAACAATTCTTAAAGCTGTGAACTGTAGCTATTCCTAATGGTGTTAAAGTTCAGCTCAAAGGTGTGTGAAACTAGGAAGATCTTTCAAAGAGTTTGGAAAGTTAAAAACTTTTAGGACACGGACACTCTGATGATTTGCAAGAAATTCAAGAGCAGAAACTTGGCCTGATTGTTCTCCACAGTGTTGTGATCCAGTGCAAGAACTGCTTCCAATTTTAAAACACTTAAATTGCAAATATGAGGCTATGGCCAAAAATATTACAATTAAGCCATAGGTCAAGTCAGGAGTCAAACTGTGGATCACAGGAAAGCCAAAAAGTGGTTTTAATTTGTGTCCTTTAGTTGTCCTGTAATTGTGTGTTTGCACTGCACTAAAGGAATTATGCACCTTGTATATCACTTGTTTTCCCTGGCATCCAGACTCTCCTGTTCCTTCAGTGCTTCTGGAGACTGGGGAGATGGGAATTACACAGGGCAGGATTCTGGAGTGAACTTCTGAGGAGTAAAATCTGTGGAGAGAAGTGTGAGGATTGCTAAAGCCTGATATTTCCAGTTGCATTTCTGACACGGCTGGATTGCTGTTTTCAAGTGTAGCTCCTGTAGCTTCCCGTTTTATTTAAATAAAAATAGTTTACTATTACTAGACTAGAATGAAGGTTATTATTTAATGTAAATTAGAAAGTTTAAATAACTAAACCCAAACCAAGTAAACCTGGAAGAGGCATTTCATTTAGAGAAACAAAAACCAACCAATTGAAACCAACCAACAAAAACCCACCCCAAACCACTGCACATTTTTGTTCTTTTTTGTAAATTCCTCTGAGGTTTTCAAATATGGGCAGAGAATAATAGAAGATTTTCACTTTCATGGTTCTGAGATATGCTGGAAGGGACTTTAAAGCCCATCCAGTGCCACCCCCTGCCATGGGCAGGGACACCTCCCACTAGCCCAGGTTGCTCCAAGCCCCGTCCAACCAGGCCTTGGGCACTGCTGGGGATCCAGGGACAGCCACAGCTTCTCTGAGCACCCTGTGCCAGGGCCTCCCCACCCTCACAGGGAACAATTCCTACCCAATATCCCATCTATCCCTGCCCTCTGGCAGTGGGAAGCCATTCCCTGTGTCCTGTCCCTCCCTCCCTTGTCCCCAGTCTCTCTCCAGCTCTCCTGGAGCCCCTTTAGGCACTGGAAGGAGCTCCAAGGTCTTCCCTTCTCCCAGCTGGACACTCCCATCTCTCCCAGCTCAGAGATCCATATGAACACAATGATGCCCTTCCAGGTCCGGCAGCAGAAGAGGATTCCCACCACTTTGTTCCACAGAAATGTTTAATAGGAGGCTCCTGCTCAGTTGAGGTTGGACACATCCAAGGAGTGAATGTTCATATCCAGTTTAAAGGAGCTCCTCAGTCCTGGCCACTTTACAATGCCATTGGACCCAACAGACTCCTTTTGCTGTGGGATGGAGCCAGCAGAGACTCAAATTCCACTTGAAACCGCAGTGGCCTCATTATTTTTGTAGGGCCTGCCCTATCAGCTTATCTCTAACGTCAAAGCAGAGTGTGCTCTGCCTGAAGAAAAAAGAAAATCATTACTGATTAATTATGTCAACTTTTGCAGGAAATAGGCAATTAGAACTTGCACACAGGGGGAAAAAAAAAGTCGACAGTGCCAGTCAACTTGCACAACAATTAGTGTTGGGAAGGCAGGAGCAGGGACAAGGAGGAGCGACCTGGAGCTGCCAGACGTGCAACACTTGGTGAAACGATGGGGGAAAGGGCTTCTGATTCTCCCAGCCTACAAAAAACCCACAGCTGGAACACAAGGCAGCCAAGCAAGGTGAGCAAATCATTAAAAATCCCTGGGAAAACAATGGTGTAGGATTTTCTCTTAAGGAAATCAGATCAAATATAACACCGTGGCCTGTGCCAGAGGACTGGAAGAGAGAGAGAGAGGAGGCCTAAATGCTAAAATAACTACAATGGTCCTTTGTATTCTTTTTTCATCACCTTGATTATATTCAACATTCTTTTGTTTGTGCTGGTGTTTCAGGAATGTGAATCACAAGCTCACCTACACACTGAGAGTTTCTCAAGCATATATTCCTTGCTATATAAAAATATGGCAAGTATTGCTAGTTCTTTTTCTCTTAAACATCTTTACTCTGTTATTTCCAGCAT
The DNA here is from genome assembly GCA_013400235.1 of Oriolus oriolus. NCBI lineage: Eukaryota > Metazoa > Chordata > Aves > Passeriformes > Corvidae > Oriolus > Oriolus oriolus. Next base: position 190,309 of record VXBT01008749.1, on the reverse strand, counting down.
GCACTCTGTAGCAGCCATTTTTTTTTCATTTTCTCATCCCTGTCTTTTCACTTTAGTACATTATTCCCTCATTTAGTCTCATCTGCACTTTAATTCTCTGTTTTTAAGCAAATTTTACCTCCTTTCTTCATAAGGCTCAAGTGGCAGCTTTGACATAACAGTAATATCACTTTATATTTTACTTTCAAAACATTCCCCTTTGCCTTCCTCTAAGTTTCTTTAAGAAGTGTTTGAACTGATCATTTTTCCTTAAAAACACCCAGAACAGAGACACTGCCAATTTTTTTTACAGAGTTCTAAGAAAATTAGAATTGATAATTGATAAATAAGTGGGAATACATGAATCCTAACCAGATCTAGAGGAAACCTGAAATTGCTCTGGGTGTAGGTTCTTCTAAAATTAAATGATGTATTCAAGCTTACATGTGCCTTTCCACAGGTCTGGACTCCTTATCCTGAGGGCAAGACATGAAAACTTTTCCTTCCTTCCTTCCTTCCTTCCTTCCGTCCTTCCTTCCTCCCATCACTAAGACAAAAATACTAATTTTTATAATTCTGATCACAGCACATCCAGGGATGTAGGGGCATCTATCTGGCAAAAAAAGTAGTCAAAAACATGTAAAATAACTCGAGTTAATAAGGGTGAGGTGTGGAACTGCTCATCTGCATCAGCTTCTCCAAGGATGGTAAATGGTTAATCCTTTATCTCTGGTGATAAGCATTAAAATACATACATTTATATATATATGTGTATATCTTCATCCAGTCCAAAAGGTCAGCACGGGGCTTTCCCAGCTCACCATGTGCCCAGGAAAAATGGATGCTTTTGTTGTCATGGAAAAGAAAAAAAGAAAATAAATTAGGCTTAGATCATTCAGGGGAAGATGACAAATAAAAAATAACAACCAAGCAAACCCAAAAACGAAAAACAAACAGCAGGAGCGAATAATATGGACAAAAAATAATTTTTTAAAAATTTTTTTATCCCCAGAAGAGAAACATTGGGAAGAAATCTGGAAAACGGGCCTAGAGTTGCCTCCTGCTGGACCTGGAACTAGGAGTGCTCACTGGATCTTGGAAAGAATCTGTCAGATGGACACAGAAGAGCACTTACACTTCACATATCCTTGCAGCAAGCAGATATCAAGCGTGTACCCCTAAAGTCCAGGGGTCTGCACACCCTTTCCTAAATATCTGAGTATTTGGAAACCTTTTGCTATAGGAAGTGCCAGAAACTGACAATACCTTTACTGCTACTGGCAATGATATTGATAGATAATATTAATAAGCTGGTAAATAATATTTAAAAGTTGGTAGATAATATTAATAAGAAGAAAAAACATTTTAAGTTATCCAGTTAACAGGTGCATAAAAGGGTGTTGGGGGAAATAGCTGCACATACACCTTCTACACCTACTAAAATGTTTATAAGTGCTGGGAGTATGGAATTCACACTCTGGAGGGGAATGGGTTGTGTCAAAATTTCTCTTTGTCCTAGGAATCTTTTCTTCTTGGACCCAACAGACTTTCCTTAGCTCACTACTCCATGCTAAGGAGTCCTGAAACTCTTAAAAATAAAGAGATAGAGCAGTTTCATGAAGTTTTAGAACTCTTGAAAAGCCAGCGCAGATATCATGGAATCATCAAAGAATCCCAGAACGGTTTGGGTTGGAAGGGACTGTAAAGCTCATCATGATGATGCCTGAAGTGGCTACCTAGAAACAGAGACCAGCCAGGAGTAAGGGAATAAAGGTGGATATTTATTGGAAAGGCCTTCAGAGGCACACCCTGGGCAGGCCAAAGGCTGCACCCGAGATGGACCCCGAGTCACGAGTTCTTCACACTGTTACAGGTTTGGTCCATTTGCAGATCAGCAGAAATTCCCCAATTAAACTTTAGCTAATGATGGAACTGCCCCTCAGCTCGCCCCCCTTCTCAAGGTGCTGGGTTACACATTTTGGGCCCAGGACGGGCTGGGTGTCCTTGGAGAGCAGGCCTGGAGAGGCTTTGTTATGTCTGTGTGAGCATGAGAGAGCAGCAGCTGCCAGGCTGCAAGGCAGCTCAGAGTCACACACTGGGCAGCACAGAATTTGCAAAATATAAAAGCTAAAACCTAAGGCATCAATGATCCCACCCTCTGCCACGGGCAGCAAGACCTTCCACTAGATAATATAAATATTAGAATTCTTTCCTCCTAAAACAATGGGTTGTGTTACAGAAAAAAGAATGGCTCTTGCCTGTGTGTATAAAGAATGACAAATCAAAAGTTCTCCCGTGCAGATTCCACTGTAAGAAAAATGATATCGGGAAGGCTGTAGTTTGGAATACCCACTATCATGAACTTTTGACAGGTATCCGTTATGGAAAATAGGAAAGAATTCATTAAGAATGGAACTTAATGGATAAAAACTATTTTCAGCATCTTAACATAATTTGATTTATTTTTCTCTTTCAAGTGAAGTGACATCTCATGCATTTTAAAAATTATTCTCAGAATGTTGTGGGCCATACAGCAGACGCCGGGTGCTGCTGGGAAAAATCTAAAGCCACTTGCAATCAAGTCGGGAAAATAAATTTTACCTGTTTTTGTCTTCTCTTCCCTATCCCCACCACATCTGGTGTCTGAGAGCACAGCTGGCTCCTCAAAAGTCCAGCTCAAGGGATCATTCTGATGTGGGGTTTTTACAAATTCTAGTTCTAGTTCTTAGGAAGCCACCCCTGAAGTCATTCACACTGACTTGGAATTAACTTCAAAGAGAAAACACACTCAGAGCTGTGCCAGTGGGACCTGCTGGAGGTTTCCCAACACACACCCTTAGGAAAGGAAATCATCCAAGCATGTTCCATGGGGATCAGTGCCTATGGCAGACTCATTAAGGTTCTTAAATCATCTTGAAATAAGAAAAAAATGATACCATCGTAGGTTACTGTTACAGCTCATGGTTCTGGAAATCTGAATCATGGAATCATGGGTTCACTCAGGTTGGAAAAGCCCTTCAGGATCACTGAGTCCAAGCTGTGCCCGATGCCCACCCTGTCACCAGCCCAGGCTCTGAGTGCCACGTCCAGGACTTCCTTGGGCACTGCCAGGGATGGGGACTCCAACACCTCCTGGGCAGCCCCTGCCAAGGCCTGACCACCCTTTCCATGGGGAAATTCCTCCTGGTGTCCAACCTGAGCCTCCCCTGGCCCAGCCTGAGGCCGTTCCCTCTCCTCCTGTCCCTGTTCCCTGGGAGCAGAGCCCGACCCCCCCGGCTGCCCCCTCCTGTCAGGGAGTTGTGCAGAGCCACAAGGTCTCCCCTGAGCCTCCTTTTCTCCAGGCTGAGCCCCTTTCCCAGCTCCCTCAGCTGTTCCTCATAAGATTGATGCTCCTGAGTCCTATCATTGCTAAAACATTTGCAAGAAAAGTTTATCCAAATGTACAAATTCTCCTTTCCAATGTGTCTAAGTTTATAACTTGATTTCCTTTTCCATATAAGTAAGACTTCCAGCTTAATTCAACACCAAAGTCATTCATAAGGGCACAGTTTTGTGCAAATTAAAAATATATATATTTATTTTACATTTTAAAACGGTCAGTGGCAATGCCATTTTAATCCTGGGTTTTCATTTTCCATGCCTGGCATTTCTTGTGCAGCAGGAATGATATTTCTTGCAGCCAGAGGGGTTCTTTTTGAGCTCCAGACCTCTGCTCTGTTCATGTATATTCACACAGCAATGCCAGAACATACACACGCACACACCTGCTTACACACATCCACACAGACATGGGCATATCCACGCACTAAAAGAGAAAATTATTTCAAGAGACAATACTTCATTTGAAAATAAACAAATATATATTTTTGCATACTTTTTTTATCTTTCTTTTTTTTTTTTTTCAAATCCTGATCAATAATTTAGTAGGTTGGTGTTTACACTTTGGATTTATTATCTGGCTGAGGGGAAGGTGGAGGGAAAAGACTTCCCAAAAGACATCTGGATTCAGTCTGTGTATTTTAGACTTACTGCAAGGTGAAGAAAAGGCTGAGGAGAGCAGCTGGAACACATCTGAAGACATTCACATTATTATATTATATTTTATTATACTGATAAAGATACAAAAATTTGGTCTTTAAACCAATAGATTAATGGCCATGAGGACTGTGAGGTATTTTGATGAATCTTGGTTTCCAAAGTGACCCCATTAACAACCCCTCCCCAGGAAACTTTCAGTGGATATCGTGTTTTCTCTGTCACCTTGAGAAAAAGTGATTTTAGAAGACAGTGTCCCTAGGACAAAGTTTCTAAAATTAATTAAAGAGGCATAGATTTTAAAGGCAGTCAACTGTGCAAGGGTAAAGAACAAGGGGCAAGGCAGAAGGTGAAATGTATCATTCCAAGAAAAATTTCAGGGAGTGATAGTTCATAAGAACAGTGAAGAAATCTGTAGCAAACTGAATTATGGCTTTGGATCCCATCCTGGACAAATGCCAGCAGTGAAGGAGACACTGACCTGAATTTGGGTTTATTTGTACAATAAATTTTCTGGCCCCTGTTCCCAACTGATTTTGTCAAAGGAAAAAGTGTTCAACTGAAAACAGGCTTCAAGCTCTTGGATAAGTCAAGAAATGGGAACCTATATTAATATAACCCTTCACTGACCCAAGGAATTCTGTTATCCCATTTTTAATAAATTACTAGGCCAGAATAATACCAATAAACGTTAACGAAATAAATTCATCGAGTCTTGCACTGGCTCAATACTAACATCAACACTGGCTTGAGAAAGGCTTCAAATTATCAAAGAATATAAATAAGAATAAGTATATTTCCCTTGGTTATAAGAATTTCTATGGTTATAAGAATTTTCCCTTTTGTATTGCTTAAGAGAAAATTTTGTAGAGTCTCGACAGATGACAGAATATTTTTATGATTGATGTCACTGAAATCCATAAAAATTATGTCAATTTTTTCACTGACAAGACAAAAACTGGCAAACTTGGAGAAGTTTGATATCTCTCAAAAGGAAGAAAATATTTCCTGTTTGAATAAGAAATATTTTGTACAGAGAGATGCAGCAGTTATTTTCTCATCTATGAGTTATGCTAACACTCCAAATTGTATTTTTTCCTCAAAATTAAAGTTGTTTTTCCTGTTTAACCGTTCCCTCTAGTGTATATTTATATTTATCCCCAGTGTTGGTGATATAGAACAGAATTGGGGTCACTCACGTCCCTGCTCTCACTGAAGTCACCTCTTCTTTCCCCTGTGCAAAACTGGAAAGTCTGAAAGAGTCTGATATGGGAAATTTCATTTTAATGATCTGAACTTCTTCATCAGCATGAAAGTCTATTATTCTTGCAGGTTTTAATGCTTTGGACACTTTGAGTCATTAATTTCACTGTTTTATGGCAGAAATAAAGGAGAAAAAATATGATCTGTTACGTTGCATAACTGTTATAGACTTTACAGGAGTTATTTCTTCCTTTCCGACCTCTGTGGAGATAGAGAAAGTCACCTGAGAGCTGAGATTTGATTTTAAAAAATCATTTTTAGGAAGAATTTGTATTTGGCACATATCTGAGAAGTTTGACCAAAGGTCCTTTGCAACATTTAGAATTCCAGAGTCTTCTTTAAAGAAAAACATATGGATATGTACACACAAGGTCTGAAAGGAAATGGCCTCAAGCTGCTCCAGGGGAGGTTTAGATTGGATATTATGAATAAATTCTTCGTGGGAAGCATTGTAAAGCACTGGACTTGCTTCCTGCTTCCATTTATTCCATCAAATAAATTGTGGAGCTCACCATCTTGCCCTCTTCCTTCCTTTACTTATTTATTTGTCTGTTTATTTATTTATTTATTTATCTTTTGTCTGCAATTAAAATGAGTATCTGTAGCTGCTGGAATTTGTTGTGAGATATTGTTAACAAATAATTGTGAAACAGATTTGTTAGTGAGTTATCCATGAGATATTTATAAGCCATCCTGATATAGCTGTGCACTCCAATGTCCATTTTTCTCCTCAGGTTATATGGATACAGGCCATTAAGGGGAATACTACTTCACTGTGAGTAGAAAACATAATTTTTCCTGTAATTTACTCCCTAGAAGTGTGTTTTTCAGCAAACCAAAGCCAGTCAGCACTTTAAACCCTTAGCAGACATTTGCTCTGGCATCACTTCTCCTTGTCAAATCATTAGACTGAAAAACCCCACCCAAGAATATGCCATGTCCTTGTCAAATAATGACACCAATTCCCAAGCATGAATTCCTAATTTCCCCTCTAGAAACTCTGACATCTCAGGGTTTTCTTTTCAAAGGTGCTGGTCATTCACAGAATGATTTTCACTGCAGGATGGAGACGATAAACTAAGATCCACAATCAAATCCCTTCCTTCTTTGTCCACATTTTGGCTTTGTGGAGGTTGGATTGGTGTGGTACAGGGTGCGTTTCACGAAGCAAAGGGATGAGAAAAGCCCAGGCTCCCCATCACCTTTCTGCTCCCCTCCAGAGTTCCTGCAGTAAAGAGATTCACGGGTAGCCCAAAAAATGAGTTTTCTGATTACTTTTTGTGGTGGGACAATAGCTTTTTTATGTCTTGCAAACAACAGCACTGACAGGATTCCTTTCTTACAGACTCAGCTTCACTGTTTGTTTATGTGATCTGGTTCCTGCTCTCTGAGATGCTACAGATGCCAGACAGCATTGCTTTTTAACCAAATTAGCTTTGTGTTTTACCCCCTGGAGTCATGGAAGGTTGGAAAAGATCTTCAAGATGATCAAGTCCAACCTTTGACTGCCTGCCCACTAAACCTTATAATGAAGTGTCACACCTTCTCATTTTTTGGACACTTCCAGGGATGGAGACTCCACCACTGCCCTGTTCCAGGCTTGACAATGCTCTAAGTGAAAATTTTTTCCCTAAAATCCAACCTGAACTCCTCCTGGCACACCTTGGGGCTGTTCCCCCTCTTCCTGTCTTCAACTGCCTGGGACAAGAAGCCAACTCACAATCTCCTTTCAGGGAGTTGTACTCCCACATCACCATTTCCACTCTGTTTTTGAGTGGTACAGATAACCTGGAAAGGAAAGGAATCCCATTTCCATTCCCCTTTTTTGTCTGGATACATTAGGTTAGAAGCACTTACTTATCAGCTCTACTTACTTTCATATTATTGCTTGTGCTCAGTGCAGGATAGAGGAAGAAATCAGGAAAAGGATGGAGTCCTTCCCATGCACAGTTCCCCGATGGAGTAGACTCAGGAGAATCCCTCATCGCAACTTCACACCCTCAGAAAATGATTCTATCCAAGTGCATCCGAGTATCACTATCCTGATACAATTTTCTTGGTCCGCAGGGTGAATATTTGATTTAATGGAGCAGCAAATTTAAAATGCCAAATGTCATTTCCTTCCCTTCCCAATAGTCCGAGGCTCTCTCGCTGCAGTTAATTTTCCTTTCTGTTCAAATGCAGTGTAACACAAATCGGAAATCGAAGGTAACATCAAGAAGGAAACGCAGAGCAAACTTGAAACCCAAGAGTATCAGTTTGCTTAATCCAGATGCGTCTTTACCAAAAAGTAAAATTTTCAAGTATATCTTATATTTAAATGTTTGAATTGTTGTTCCTCCAAAGAGAAGATGCCTTTTGTTGCGAAATGAAGGGAAAATGAAAAAAATCTAAAAAGACTGAGAGGAGGGAATAAATAAACATATATGTGTATCTAAATATACTTCCTTTCCTTTCCTTTCCTTTCCTTTCCTTTCCTTTCCTTTCCTTTCCTTTCCTTTCCTTTCCTTTCCTTTCCTTTCCTTTCCTTTCCTTTCCTTTCCTTTCCTTTCCTTTCCTTTCCTTCCCTTCCCTTCCCTTCCCTTCCCTTCCCTTCCCTTCCCTTCCCTTCCCTTCCCTTCCCTTCNCCATTTCCATTTCCATTTCCATTTCTGTTTCCCCTTCCTTCTTCCCCTTTCCCTTTCCCTTTCCCTTTCCCCTTTCACTTCCCTTTCCCTTTCCCATTCCTCTTCCCTTTCCCCTTCCCCTTGTCCTGATTTACAGCTGTCATTTTCAGTCAGTAATCAAAATCAGTCCTCTTGGACTTTTTTTTCCCCTGAGAGAAAAAGACTTTCACAAACTTTTAAAAAATATTTGAATACTTTTTGCTTGCCCACTCAGCCACTCTGAAGAAGGATTGCAGCCAGAGCCCTTCCTCCTTTTCCCCCAAGATCTAATACTGAAAAAACCCCCCCAAACTCCATCCTTGTTTATACCAGATGCTAAAGATTTTTGAAGTGCTTCTCAGATTGCATTTCCCTGTTCTTTACTCACAAACCTGGCAGCTGGATTCTCCAACTTCATGATGAAAGTCATGCCCTGCCTTATTATTATTCAATAGCACAGCATTGTTTATTCCTTGACCTCACATTGTAAGGTAAAACTGATTTTCCCACATGGATTTTGAAGCACCTCCCTCCAGCAATATTCTGGACATCAAAAATTACGTTCCAAAAATTCCCAGTGCTGCGAGGGTTATAAAATGACATTGGGAATGCTGATAGTACCTTTAAACAGCCAGGCTGTGAAAGGAAAGCTCTGAGCTGACAGCTCTGGCACTTTCCAAAAGTTATGTCTGGAAAGGGGAGCAAGAAAAATCCTGCAAGGCAGAACTGAGCCTTTTCTTAAGTTATGCCAGGCTGTATTTTCACCTTTAATTAACTGTGGCTTCATCTCTGGGAACAAAAGCTAAAGATATTTTTCATTTGTCTGTTCTGAGCAGCTGAAACACAACCAGGAAAGTGCTAGAGGTCCCTGGCTCTGGTGGTGAATTTGAGGATGTAGGAGATCCCTCCCGCTGTCCTGAGCAACAACCTGTCTATGCATGACCTTCTCTTTCATCTCCTTTTCCCTCTGTTCTCCTTCCCAAATCCACCCCAATCCCTCTTTTCCCTACTACCGGCCCTTTTCCTACACATCCAGCGTGTCTTACACAGCCCCATCTTCTTGGTATCATAAAATTTGTTGTATGCAGTCTTGTACAACCACTGAAACGCCTTCTGTTGACTCATCCCTGAGCAAGGGATTGATGAGGACTTCTTCCTCCAGCTAGAGGAGCGTCCTGCTCCCAGGCTCTCATCCTGCTGCACGACTCCAACCCCTCCAACATCTGCTGGAAAAGCAGCTGTAGGGAATCCAGGAGACTCCTGGAATGCATGAAGGATAACTTAACCCAGGTGAAAGACCACCCTACCAGAGGGAATGTGATCCTGGATGTGTCTGGCACTACAAGCAAGGGACAGTCACCCCTGGCCTACAGCACAGGCTCTTGAACACCGAGCTCTCATTGTCTTGTCCTGAAAGGACCCATAAAACAGGACCAGCCCCAGCACAGTGTCCAGTCACAGGTACAGGCAATGATTTCTCCAAGGCAGTGGCTGAGATTGACACTGAGCACCCAAATCAGGTCATGAATTGTGTCTCTGTGTGTTTGTCTCCTTCTTTCCCCCTGTAATCCCATGTCTTAGGTTACAATGTAAGATGCAACCAAAAGTATGTATTCTATCTTCATAAACTGTTAAACTGGGTGGGGCAGCGTTCTTTTATCTCCTTCATGACTCATCCCTGATAACTCCCTTCGAGAGGATATCTTCTGCTAATGGGCCATCAAATCTCACTGCTTGACTCCTAAATTACATCATCCCACTGCGAGATGCTCCGCCCAGGGGCAGGAACCAAGCATTCCCACCTGGATATAATCTGAGGTTTGGAACACCACAGTCAGCCCTTACCTACTGGATTCCCACAGGACAAGAGCTACATGACCACCACTGGACCTTCAGAGGAAGACCAGACCCTCCTACAGGTTCGCCACCCCAACAGAACCACATCCATCACTTCAACAGGGCTGCAGCCACCATTTAATCAGGCTGCTACCACCCTGCCCAACAGGGTGTCCGGTTGTATCCTGACTCTGTCAATTTAAACCAGTGTTTTCTGCCTTTATCTTAATTTTCCTACTAAATTGTAGTTCTGACTTGGAGCCTCCCACTGTTTTCTTTTTTAAACTAGTACATCCCAGTTTGGCAATGTTTTTCCTTAGATAATCCTACTGCAAAACAAGCCTCCTCTCACTCCACACCTCCTCAGCAGTTGTGTGACAGACTGGGTTTGTTCTGCTCACGGGCAGGCTTTTCTCCTGAATGTTCTTGTTTAAATCTTCCTTCTTTAATTTATTCTTTTTTGCATCGAAAAGGTCCTTGACCAGAAAGCAGACATTCTCCTTCCACACACCCTTACACAGCTAGGGGATTTTCCCAGTGTTCTCAGTTTCAGGGAAGAACTGTGACTACTTCAGTACTTTGAATAGAACTGATTGTTTTATTCCTTTGTTGCATTCATTCAGTTCAATAAAATCATTGTTGGTAAAAAACCCTTCATGTACAAATTGATAAAACACAGCACAAATTAAATTTTTTTCTGTAATATCTATCAACTTACATCGTTTCTGTCTAAGACACTCTCTGATAAAAAAGAAAGGAAACAAAGAGGAAAAAAAAAGATTAATCACTAATTTTGCCTTTGATTCCTCATCTGTAACTGCTACTGGTTAATGATGTTTTATATTCAGAACTGATCTCAAATTGTCTTCAGGGGCAGCTGGTGAAGACACTGAAAACACCAAAGGTTTCAGTGATATATTAAGAACCTAAGGCTAAGATAGCAGTAAATATTCATATAAAGAAATTAGTGTGAATAGAGACAATTTTAAGCATTTAAAGGTTATCCCATAGGGAAATTGTTAATGCCAGATTACTCCAGGTGTGGCCTAATCTCTGAGCTATTAATAGTAATCATATCAAATAATCCAAGGATAGAATCCATGGAAAAGACATTAGAAGAAATTCTTCCCTGTGAGGGTGGTGAGGCCCTGGCACAGGTTGCCAGCACAAATTATTACACAAATAATCCCCTTGCATGATGAAGACACAAATTTTCAGGTGCTAAAATGCTAAACCTTTGCTCGTGAAATTGTGTATGCTCTTTAAAATGGCAAAAATACTCATTTAATTATAATCAGTAAATCTATTTTGCAAAATTTTTGGGAAAAGCAGAAGGGCTTGGTCGCATCTTGCTTCATTTTTTCTCAGGTTCTACTGATTCCATTAAAGAATCTTCAGCACCCACACCTTAGAAAAGTAAATTCCTCCTGATGCAGCTGTTGCCTTACTTAAACCTGATCCTACTGCTCAGTCCTGCCTAATTAGGCAGACTTAGTCCTTGCATGTCTGAACGCTTAATTTTGAGGTTGTAAATTCAGTTTTAATCAAAGGCAAAGTAAAAGCAATACCCTAAAAGAAGCAGAGCACATGCATAAATGAAACATCAGCGAACAGCTCCCCTTTTGTGCTGACAGAACCTGAACCTGCCTCAGGACTGCTCCTGAAATAAACAGCAAATAAAAAAGCAGATGTTCACAGACCTGTTATTGCACTAATAAACGATGGAATTTCATGAGAAACTTCCAGTGCTGATAGATAAATGAAGGAAAATCTGTTGAAAGACAAACATAATAATGAATGTGCTGTGCTAATGAATCATTGCTTGTAAGAGGCCATTCAATCTTGACATTAATGATATCAAATGAGCTGTGGAATGTATATGAATTAAATTATAGTGCAGTGACAGTTGGAGTATTTGGAGCTACATGACTCTCTAAATTAAAAAGGAAGAGGTAAGAACGTGGATTTAGGCAGAAAAGAAGGCAAAAGCTATAGAGAGGTGGGTCACATTCTTGGGCAGATCAGATCACCTGGGGTATTTCAGATTGTTAGCTAACAGAGTGCCAAGTTATAAAGTGTGTTTCTGTTTAAGAGCGTGCAGGGGTGGTAAAAATGTGAACCTTCCACTGAACTGGTCTGGCTGTAAGTTTTGTAACTTGTAATTTCCTCAGAAGTGCACAGAAAGGTTTCCCAGCCAATATTTTAATATATGGAAGAAAATGTTGCATTATAAAAAAAACCATATATATATAAAATCCGTATGACCAGTTTGTGGGATGCATTAAGTTGAAAATATTAAATGGACTGTTAAATGCAATTGGAGTCACAATGTCAAACTCCTGGAGCACTCTGTGATGCCAGAGTCATTCCATGTGCACAACAGGAACTCCACGTTTGCAACAACTGCGTGTGGCCACGGCTGCTTGATTAAATCCTGGCACTACCCTCAAACCCTTCCCTACATAATAATTTTAAGCTATAATTTTTAAGGGTTTATCACCATCTAAGGTCACCAGGATGGTCAGGCAAGGCCTGCCCTTGGTTGAAGCCCTGTTTTTTGATGAGATCTGATATTTAGTTCACAAGTTTTTTGGATGTTTATTAAAGCATTTAAAACCTCTCAAACATTTCCAAATAATAACAAGCTTACTTTAAATGAGAGTTGTCTGGAGTTTTTTTGGAGAGTTCTACATTATATTTACATTTTACATTGCATTAAGTGAAAACTGAATTCTGGTTGCAAACATCAGCAGAGACAATACTGGGTGACAACCAAAAAGGTCAGTTTTCCGGCTCTAAGAGAATAAATCTTTCTACTATTAGTATTTCTATGTGCTGACATTTAAGGATTTCACAGGATCATAGAAACATGGAATGGTTTGGGTTGGAAGGGACCTTAAATCTCATTTTTTCCACCCTGTGCCATGGGCAGGGACACCTTCCACTGTCCCAGGGTGCTTCAAGCCCTGTCCAACCTGGCCTTGGACACTTCCAGGGATCCAGGGGCAGCCACAGCTTTTCTGGGCAGCCCTCACAATATTTGTCGTATTTGGGAGTAACCATGAGGAATAGTTTTGATGCTGGTAAAGCAGATTGCTTGGGATGAGAATTTGAAGGAAACACCTACTTTGTGAACCTTTTCCTGGTTCTTCCTTTAGAAGAGGAATGTAGCCGGTCTTTGATGTTCATAAATTTATAACACTTTAAGTACCTATAACTGCAACACTTCACTCAAAGGCTGCTCAAGATGGAAAGCATCAGCTCGTTTTGAATAACCTCATAGTTTTTTTTTTTCCTCATTGTAGAAGGCTTTAACAAACATTTGTTCAGCAGAATTTCACAGCAGAGCAAAAGTCAAAGCAGAGCTGAGGTAACAGCACTGGGAAAGGGGAGACTGTCAGCAATCTCTGTCGGTCAGGAGTGTTCCGTACAGGAGCAGCAAAGCACCAGCACAGGGCTTGGAGATGCATTATGGAAGGTTTTGACTTTCATGAAGAGTTAATGAGAATCATACCCTTGAGTCCCTCAGGCAGCAGTGCACTGGAGCAGGCTGACAGTTCAGGTATGACATGATCAACCACTCTCTTACCACAGGAAAGTGAGCTGCAGGACATGAAATAATAATGTTGTGTCCAAGGCGAGCTCAAGGAAAGGGTCACATCCTTGGGGGCGAGGAGCAGACACCATTTGTCAACAGATGACTTTTCAAAGGAAGCTTCTGCCAGCATCCAGAACACCCAGCTACTGGCAGCTCTTTAAAAGCATTACTGAAACCATCACCTGACACAAAAGTTTGAAGGTTTATTTTTTGACAGTCTTTCACAGACGGGAAGAGAGGCTATAGAGCAGGTAGACTGTGGCTGCTGCAGCAAACCTATTCTGTATTTTAAAAAAAATCACATCCTGCAAATCTCTTGAACGCTGAATTATTGTTACTTTGAATCATGTCAAGTAGGATTTGTTCAGTCTCTTGTTTTTTAAATATATATTAGGATTATTTGTACAGGTACTAAACAATGCAGAGGGCTGAGGAGCTGAGACTCCTTTCTTGCACTTATTTCATTTATAGCTAAACACAACATGATATAAAGCACCACTAAAAGTGGACCAGGCTCGGTAATAAACCTTGAACCTCTAAGTAAACTGGCATATCCAGGGAAGAAATGCTTACTCCAGGTGAATTGCTCTTGGATTTTATCTCAGCAATGTCACATTGGGTTACTGTGGCAAGAGGTCCTGTTGGTATCACACTCAGTGGCTCATTTTTACTTCATTAATTACTGTCAGCCTGAATGTGACCATGATGATGTAACAACCCCCATGTTCACTGGCTGATTAAATCACGTCATGACCTGCAGCCAATCCAATCACTTTACAGCGCACTGAATTTGCTAAATTAACCCCCAAATTCTACTGCACCGGCTTTTAGGAATTCTTCAGTGTAATTTTAATGCGTGAGCAGTATGTGATGTGCGGTGGCTGTGTGTGTCAGTAAAATTCAGCTGAAGTCAAGTGGCTCACGGGCAAAAGTCTTCCTATGTCGCTGAAAATCACAACAGGATGAGAGACAAGGCAAGGCAAACACCAGATGTGTGGCTGAGGGTTTTGTCAGAGATGTGTGTGTGCATCCTTACACCACAGCCAAGGGAAAATATGCAGATTCCAAGGATGTTCATGCCTGTGCACGTGGAACAGAGCTAACTTTGGGGTGGTGGGACACACCCTGCTGAGACACGGATTTCCCTGGCTCCTGGCCCGCAGTGACATAAATACAGCAAACCTTGCTCCCCCTCACTTCATTATGAGCTAAATTAAGCTGGAATTCTTAAATATTTCTATTTTAAAAATCAGTGCTACTAACCAACAGAAAGCTTCCTATCAGAGTGTGATTTTTGAATTAGAGTTCCATTTTTTTCCCTAATAATGATTTGAGGTCACTGTAGACAAGAATACAGTAAGTATTGGAAGCACCCTATGAGACACTGATAGCTGAGCACAAGTGCCATTAAGGAATTCTAAGGATTAGCCTACCTTATTCTTGTGGTTTATTTTAGTTAAATATTGCACAGGGTATTTATTTTCATGGGTATTTGTTCACATGTCAGCAAAGCTGGGCCACATGATCACTTATACCGATCATTAGAAGACTCTTTTTAGTCTCCAAACTGAATTTCCTTGGTATTAATACATACTTAAGGCTAGGCAAAAACAATCCAGTCATGCCTAGAATTAGGATTATCCTCCTTCATAAGACAAAGAGACTTCACTTAGCAGTTTGAGTGAGGCACCAGAGAGAGTTTGCTGCTTGGCTTGTCTCTTTCGAGCGTATTTTTAAGATAAAGCAGGTGTTACAATGCCAGATATGTCTTAAACCTTATTAGAAAGCTCATCCACTTAAAGTCGCTCCTAAAGGCTAAATAAATGAAAACCTCAATCCTGCAGTGCACTATAAAATGACTTTTTCCACCCAGTGGAAGAGAGCAATTTCCAGATAATGCTGGATTATGGCACCAGAGCACTTGAATCCTCACTTAACATGCTTGGTTTTGCTGGTCAGTTCTAACATCTTGTGATAACTGACTTTGATATCGGAGTAATTCTCTTCCAGAAGTTCTCTATCAAACTGTTTCAGATAATGAAATTCTCAAATGCTTTAATCGATTCTGTAGCAGATGAAAAAATGTGAACAATAACTACTGAACATCGTTATATGCACGAAGCTTTATTTACTCATCCCCCCCTTCCAAGAAGATCCTGTGGAATGTGGACTTTCAGAAAGGAGTGATGAAAGCAATTACTGTGAAGAAACATTCATCAGATTAACATAAATCAGAGAATATGAGAAAATGAGTGTAAATGTAAAATGCTAGAAAAGCAACAAGGTAGGATGGCAATGAACTCCATTAAGAAATTAGATTAGGAAATTAGTAAATTAAGAAATTAGATTAGGAAATATCTGTTTTTCAGGTTTAATAGTACTACTGAAGGAGCAGTCAGTGAAGGAGCTTGAAACAGGGAAGCTCAACACTGATAAAAATATTCACTATCAGACAGTTGTGGGACTGCCACAAGGAGTCAATACTGTATTAAATTTGAAAGATTGGACACTGAAATAGCCAAAGAGAATATCATTCCCAAATTTGTAACCATATTTTGGACACTCTTTTTAATTCCATGTTTTTTGTTTAAGCTGACCTAGTTGCTGGAGGTCCCAAGGAGACTTCTTCCAGCAGGATTTCCATAATACTTTCTTCCAGCAGGATTTTTAAATGCCCTCTGGACCATTTAGGATGACACTTAGTCAAAAACAGGACACCGCACAAGCCACAAGTCAGCCTGCAGCTCTACAGGAATCTGTATATGGGTTTCTTTACTTATTTTTTTCTGACTAGATTTGACCACCAAATCTGGAGTAAATTTGCTAAATACCCCAGATTAAAAATAGCTTCAAATAAGCCATCTGAGGCTGTTTTACTTGGACTGATTTCTGCCTATAAGGACTAATTCACCCAGATGCCCACCTAGATTCTGTTACTGCATAAAAAAGCCAGAATGGCTCGAAAGTGTGCAGTGCTCTCGGTTTAACACAGATTTCTGGATCTCCAGGCTCTGTTCGGGTTCAGCCGTGTTACTGAGGCACTTGTTCTGTGTGCTCTGGGCACCTGTCAAAGTTGAAAACCAGGAATTTTACACTTTTAATATGCCATTGAGTTGGATTTTTCTTTTTTTTTTTTAGATTCTACTCCCCTGGAGTAGAATCTGATTAACTTTGCCAGGGCTCCTTTTGATGCGTGAACTCGGAGGGAGGCTGTCGCAGAATCTCAAAATGGTTCAGGCTGGAAGTGCCCTCAGTGGCTCCTCTGGTGCCACCTCCCTGCTCCAGCAGGGCCATCCCAGAGCCCAGGGCACAGGATTGTGTGCACCCAGCTCTGGAATATCCCCAGGGAGGAGACCCCCCAGGCTCTGTGCACAATCTGTTCAGGGCTGGGCCCTGCCCAGGGCAGAAGCTCTGCCTCCCGTGCAGGGGAATTGCCGGGCTCAGGCCCTGCCCGTGGCTCTGGGGCCATTGCTGGGCCCCCGGAGCAGAGCCCGGGCCCTGCTCGGAGCCCTCCCTGCAGCCAGGGACAGCCAGGCCCGAGGGCCCCTCTCAGCTGGGGCTCCTCTCGAGCCTGAGCAGCCCCAGCTCCCTCAGCCCTTCCTGGGCACCGAGATGCTCCAGGCCCTTCCTCAGCTCCGCAGCCTCCGCCGGCCCCGCTCCAGGAGCTCCCTGGCCCTGCTGTGCTGAGGNCACTCCAGAGGTGCCCCCAGGGCTGGGCAGAGGGGCAGGATCACTCCAGAGGTGCTCCCGGGGCTGGGCAGAGGGGCAGGATCACTCCAGAGGTGCTGCCAGGGCTGGGCAGAGGGGTAGGATCACTCCAGAGGTGCCCCCAGGGCTGGGCAGAGGGGCAGGATCACTCCAGAGGTGCTGCCAGGGCTGGGCAGAGGGGCAGGATCACTCCAGAGGTGCTCCCAGGGCTGGGCAGAGGGGCAGGATCCCTCCGTGACCTGCTGGGAATGCTGTCCCCAGGATCCCATTGGCCCCAGGCCACACTGCTGGCTCAAATGCCACATGTTCTGTACAAATATTCACTCCAAGCTTCCCAGAAGGGGAGCTGGCCGCTCATTTTTGCACAAATAATTGTGCTGTTGCAGGACACCAATGTATTTACTCGTCACAGAACATAACCACCCCTGTGGGATGTGTTACTCAGCGTGTAACCTCAGAGTAAACAAACTGCACTCAGAAATAAAGCTTTATATAGGAAACCTCTCTGAGGCAAGAGCAGGGGGCACTGAGGCAGAATTAATATTCCTCTTAGCTACACCATTTATCCCAAAATAGGGCCAGTGATACTGGAAAGACACAGTGGAAGAAATTGCCTTCCTCACATAAATCTCCAAAGGAATCCTTTTAAGTTGTGGAATTAAAACCAGCAACAGGGGAGATAAAAGCCAGCCATTTTGTTTCAAGTTAATCTTGCAAACCTCAGAGATAAGGCTTGACAAAAGAATGTCTTAATTGGAGTCTGGCATCTCCATCCTTTAGTAGCTGCGGGACTTTGTTCCTGCTTTCATTCCTTCCTGTATATTACACTTTGGAATCCCAATTACACTGCTAATGTAAATTAAAATGTAAATTAATCTGTTTACTAATGCAATTATGCAAAGGAACTCTGCTTCCACTTTAATGCATTGAAAGGAGAAGAATTCTTTTAAATTGTTGCATATGTTAGTTTTTATTATCCTGAAATAAATAAAAACTAATTAAAGAAAAGCTGGTTACATTGAAATCAGTGAGAAGCTGCTTCAGCAGGATCCAGTCCTACCTGATGATTGCCTTCAATAAGCACAGGTTAGAAAGGGAATTTTTCCTCCTTTAATTTACACGTGTAATTGGCTTCAGAGCTGTCTCATCCACCACCATTCCTCTCCTCTAAGAACCCACTTATTTCTCATACTCACATTCAAAATTCAAGATATGAGGATAAGGGAAAGGATGCAGTGACACGAGTCAAGCTGCTCAATAAATAAATCACAGCTTGGGATATTACAAAAGAATAATTCTAAAGGTTTATTTGAAGGTATTATAGAGTCATAGAAACATTTAAGCTGGAAAAGGTCTCTAAGATGAATCCAACTATTAACCTAATGGTGCCAGAACCATATTTTAAGCACCACTTCTACACACTTTGAGCACTTCCATGTGTGGTCCATAGCATTTTTTCATAAATTAATGTTATGGATATCATACAGAAGTTATTACCAGGTATACTAAAAACGAAGAATGGATTCCATTGTTAATTCTAAATATCTTCAGATCTGCAAGATGGGCGCGTAACTGGCTGGACTTCTGACCTGTGACTTGAATTTCACAAGAGCTAAGAATTTACAGTCTCATCTGAACACCACGATCTAGGAAACAAATAGTTCCTCTCAGTCTGCTGATGGCATTGCAATTGATGAGAATTTTTTCGTTTGTCTATTTTCATAAAGACGTAGAATTTTGGGGGGCAAAAGCCAGATTGATGTAATTTCCTCGCTCCAAGGTGTGTCTGTTCTTTCCTTCCCTTCTGGAGAACCAACTTTCCTGCAAGTTGCCATCCACGCACAGGAACGTTCAGCAGGACTGCGTGCAGGACCGCTGCTAATGGTCAGGTCTCTGAGTCATGGACTCATGGAATCAGTAAGGCTGGAAAACACTTCCAAGACCATCAAACCTTTGACTAAAACCCACCCTGTCACTAAACCAGGTCCCAAATTGCCACATCCACTTGTTTTTTGAGCATTTCAGGGATGGTGACTCCACCACTGCCCTGGGCAGCCTAGTCCAATGCTTGACCATCCGTGAAGAAATTTTTCCTAATATCCAACCTCCCCTGGCACAACTTGAGGCCATTCCCCCTCTTCCTACTGCTTGTTATGTGGTCAAAGCAGTGAAACGCTCCAGGTGGAAGAAATCGTGAGATTAACTGTTCTGGCCACCCCGTGGGAGACAGCATTTACTGCTTCCAAAGATCAATGAGAAGATTAAAATGCCTCCAAGGCTGGAATGGGTTTAATAAATTAAAATGTGGTAGTTATAGGTAATTTTAGCAGTTTGCTTCGTTATGAACATCTTTTCAATCTTGCCATCATCTTTCTGTTGGCTTTCTTTAGCTCGTGGATTTCAATTAATTTCAGAAAGTGGAAGACCTGTGTGAGGAAGGCGACAAATTAGGGAAAATGATAATAATAATTAAAAAATAATAATAAAAATAAAGCAAAGTTCTAACAAAATATTTTTCCATGATCAAAGCAAATAGTAGCAGGTGGCTGACCATGCATCCTCAGCCTTTTGCTTTTATTAAGTTTGATTAATTTTGCTTTGAAACAAGAGTTTCTTGTTTTTCCGGGCATTTTAATACACAGCTGCATATTTACCAGAATCAGTGAATGTTAACAATTGTGAATAATTTTCTTATTGAGGCTTTTAATTCCTTAAGTTGAATGCCCTTATTATGAGATAATTCTGTGTATCCTGCCCTTTATTAACCTCTTACATTAATCAGCATCTGCACTGCTGTTTCAAATCCTCCCTTCCTGGCCCCCAAGGTAATGAGATAACCTCTGGTCTGCTCCCATTAATTCTTCTGGACTTTTTCAAGAATTTCTGCTCATTTTCAGAATACAAGAAAAACGTCAAAACACCGAGGATGTCCCCATCTTTTAAACAGCGGCCTGGTATCTCCAACCTTCCTGTAAATCAAATCCAGAGCTTTGCTCCTGGAACTTTATGTTTGGAGAAAGGAGCAGACATTTCTCCATAAAGTCAAGCACATGTCTATATTTCCTATTATGAAAGGTTTATTGTGAGATATTCCTAAGACTTTTCCTTTACTCAGGGATGTAGAAAATTCCTGTGCACCTCCAAATTCCTACAGTGTGCTAGTTTGAGTGCAAGAGCAAGGAAAAAGAGAGTAAAGAATACTGTGGATTGCCTTCTTCCCATTTAAAATGTACTGTGCACACTGTATGGAATTAACCAAACCAGAATTTATGAACACTACAGGGCTTAGACAGCCATCCCAGAGTGGCAGAGCTGTGCTCTTCTACCTGTTGTCTTTGCCTAATTCACTCTCATATTTAATATTGATCAATTTAACACGTTTCATTAAAAAACCACTTTTATAGTCAAAGAATGATCTGAAGTACTCTGTGCCGTTTTGTCTGCAATTCACCACCGATTTTTTCATGTTAGATAATTTGGAAAAAAAAGTTTAAATAGCTCTGATCTGACCTCATATTATTGATCAAAATTTGCAAGAACTAAACTATAGACACAGTTTTAGTTGTATTTTATTTAGCCGTTATATTTGATGTCAGGTATTTTTTCCTCTTGGAAATGTTTAGGGTAAATCTTCCCAAAACTTGGGCACATTTGTACTCCATGTATTTATTACTGAGCGGAAATTCTAAGCACAGTGAAAGTCCTGTGAAATAATTGAGTCTGTACCCCTGCCTTGACTTGTGTGGTGGGAATGGCAATTAATTCCCGAAGCATTGTGTCCTGTGTGCCTTCTAAGAGGTCATTATTTCTCCAGGATGAGCTGCTAACAATCCTACAAGAAGGACATCTACATGATTAGACTGTGTAAACAGAACATTATTTAAGTGATCAGCAAATCTCTGCAACTACGAAGGTCAGCATTAAAACCCACCTTGATAAAACCTACAACCAAACCAGACGGGAATGCTACAAAGGCTCCCAAAAATGCCTACACAAGAGACAAGCCGATGACTTAAAGTCGGAGCACAGCGTGATGCCATGGTCCGGGGGCTGTAAAGATAAATCACAAGTGGTTGCATGCATAAAATATGTAAAATAGGCAGTAAATTTGGGGCATAAGGAGCAGGCAGCACACCTTGGCACCCGTACAAGAGTGACCTCAAGCAGACTCAGCAGGAACAGGAGGAAGTCCCAAATATCAGCGTGCTGGGCTTGGGAAAGCCTTGGGACTACTTGCTGCACCCCCACCTCTCCCTTATCCTCAGGAAACTTCTCCCACTGACCTCAGGACCCCGAGGAACAGGTGAGAGAGGTGAACAAAAGCAGAAAAAATGGTGGAATTGTAAATGTTCCTGTCCCTGTGAAAGAACTAATAACCATTCTTGGATTAAACCTAAAGGACTTCATGGAACCTTGGAAATTCTAGTCTTAGCATGGGAGCCGCATCTCTTTACCTCACGTGGTTTTTCATCTGGATTTGACCTCAAGGGCTCTCTTTAATAATTGCATCCAAGTATTGGTGCAGAATTTGGACAAGCTGTAATTTCCAAAGCGGCATTATGCCATAATCCTTCAATCTTGGAAATTAGCTGCCTTTGTTTCCTGTTATTGCTCCTATTCCAACCCTGACACTCTCCACCACTCCGTGGCACCCAATATTACTTCATAAATTCTGCTTTGCTGAAGTCTGGAGCAGAGTCCTGCACAGTCTCTCCCAACTAACCCCAAGGTTAGGCAATAACCAACTCCAGCTGCTTGCTTCCCAGTTTGTTTTTGAGCATCCCCAGTGAGCCCGGATCTCTGCTTCCAGAGAGCTATAGAAACACTGTGCCCTCCAGAAAGCTGAGCAGCTCGGTGTGGTCTTTAGAATGCACTGCCAGCTAATCAAAGTTTAATAAAAACTACAGAAACAGTCTCGGAGTGAAGACCAGCACAGCATCACAAGCACTCTTGCCTCTGGGTTGTGTTATATCCCTTGTCTTTTTCTCATGGATCACATTAATCTTTCACTACACAGCAGCACAGCTGCTGACAGCAACGCTGCTCTCCCAAAAAACTTAATGCCTATGACTTTATGCACTCAGGGTGGGCATGGTGGCATTCATTCCCTCAGGTAGATGAGAAAATTTATCTCCCAAAGCAGCCAATGCTCTTGTGCGTTTTCTGAAAGCCTCAGAGAAGCTTTTATAAAAACAGGACAATATCTAAAGCTGTGGTATGGTTCCTCTTCCCCTTGGCTCTGCTGTGTATGACACAGTGCTTGAGGATGCATCACCACATTTCCCCAACCCTTCCTCCAATCCATTCACTGAAGGTGGTGGACTTCACCTTGAATAAAGGAAAAATAAGCCTCAGTTTGGAGAAAGAGACTTAAAAGAGAAAAGCAGTTAGACAAAGGGTGGTGAGAAATTATTTTCCTATAGAAATAAAGTATTTCCTTTAAAAGATTCCATAACCCCTAAAATACTGGCAATAAAACTCTCTAGATGTCAGGCCCTGGCACAGGGTGCCCAGAGAAGCTGTGGCTGCCCCTGGATCCCTGGCAGTGTCCAAGGCCAGGCTGGACAGGGCTTGGAGCACCCTGGGCTAGTGGAAGGTGTCCCTGCCCAGAGCAGGGGGTGGCACTGGATGGGCTTTGAGGTCCCTTCAAACACAAACTATTCCATGTTTCTATGATTCTGTATTTTACTATTGCTCTATGAAGAGAATGAAAAATCATCTTTTAGTTCAGCCCTTGGGCTTTTTTCCCTTTTATAATAAACTTTGTTGATTTTTTTCAGTCAACAACAGAGTTCTAATCTGGGTTTAGGAATTTCACAACTCCTACACTCTTTTCCACGCTCAATATCCTCTTCTAAAGGGTGAGAGACCTGAGATTTTCTACCACTTGTTGGAAAGACACCAGGAGAGAAGTCAGTAGAGAAGCCTTGCTGAAGCATCAAGGCATTGAAAACCAGAAAAGCTCAAACAAAGAATTACAAATTGTCAGAGGTATAGCTCTTCCCAGAAATTAACAAGCTTTGCAAGGGCTGGGCACAGGGGATCCATCTGAATCCAAGGGGATGCATCCGAAAGGAGGCAGATCTTGGTGTTTTCTGGGCCTTCCTCATAACCTGTGCTCATTGCACAACCAGAGCCAAAATGATTTAGGGAGGTAACTCAAAGAATGCTTTTAGCAACACCCAGGGCAATCTCTCTAGAAATGTGCTGCCTTCCCTAAAGACCAAAATCCGCAAAGCTGTTTTAACGTAATTTCCATGTTCTTTAAAGAAGAGCCTGACGGTGGAACTGTTCCAGTTGGAGCTGACCTGCAGTGCCCATCTCCAGAGCTGCCTTACAACCTCTATGTCTTGTTCCCTGCTCTAAGCAACACCTCCAAGCTCCTCCGTAGACACAGGCTGGAGCGAGACTGGAGCATCCACAAAAAGGCAGCCTTTCCTCAGCTGTTGTTTATCCTGCTTTTCCCCCATCTCTGTTTGTTCTGGCTGTCTGTCACGCTGTGCTCAAATACCTTGCAGGCATATTTAGCAATATTTCACTTTGCCATCTGGAACAGACTTTCCCCCGGCTCTGGGCTTGGGTGCCCCATCTGGTGTCGTGTCTCTGCAGGATAAACAGGGCAGAGAACCCCATTTGTTGTAGTTTTAGAGGGGAAAGAAACCCAGAAATGCTTAATGAGAGAAACAAACAACCAAAAAACCACCCAAACCAAAAGGAGCGAGGGTTTTTCACAGAGTTCACCTGGCTTGCAGTAATCAGCTCCCAGCACCTCCTCTCTTGTCAGCACGAGGTTCTGTTCCCTCTTCCCAAAGATGAGTTTTCCAGCCCTGCAAAACTGTCCGGGATCTGGCACCCTGTTCACACATACATGGAAAACAGTGTGTGCAGCTTATTCAGGGAGACACGATTCATGTCCCTATCAACTGCTCTGATACCACAGCTGCATTTTTATGGAGGACTGTCAGCAGATAAGGCTGAACATTTATTTTGATAGTCCACATTTGTGACAGAGAGCACTGGGAGCAAGCATGAAGGCCAAAATCAGCGAGCAGTATCCCATATTGCATCTCTCACAAAGAATGTTGAAATTTGTTAAAATTAGCTAATCACAAAAGATAAAAAATCAATAGATGATTTTTTTTATATCTTTGGTCATGTGTTTTGTTTCAAGACCTCTACTCAGTGATTTAACAGTATTCTGATTATGTCATAACTTTCTACTGCTTTTAGGAAGAGATTTTGACTATCCTATTGTGTCTCTTGCCTCCTATCCTAGAAAATATTTCCATTCCCTTCAGCTTTTTTTTTTATTTTTCTTTTTCTTTTTTTCATTTTGTATTCACACGTTGAAATGATTCTACACTATTAACAGCCTTCTTGGTACAGTCTAACTAGAAATGCGTGGAAAACAACTTTGCATTGCGAGGAAGAGCCATCTGTGACTATTGATACAATCACAGAATCCCAGAAGGATCTGGGTGGGAAGGGAACTTAAAGACCATCTTGTGCCACCCCCACTGCACCTTCGGTTGAGTCTGCAGTGAAAAGATTAATCAGTAAATGTGTTTTTATTCAAAATATAAATATGCCAACAACAGGACTACCCAATTTAGTGACTTCAAAATATTGGAAGTAGCTGAGAGTTTCCGATTTCCAAGTTTATTCATAACTTTAAGTCCTTGACAGTTTTATCAAGGCTCCTAGCACAGATTATTTCCCTCATCCTTCAAACCATTCCTGTGGACTTCTGCACAGGGGCCATCTCGAGGGCATTAAACAACAGGCTGGTGTCACGCTCCTCCTGAAACCAAATTCTGTATCCCAACAGGCAAGAGAATCAGGAAAAAACTAACCGAAATGCTGCAGCTGATAACAGAGAGATGTTAATTGTGACTCCTGGAGATATGCTACTGGACTAATTGGCTTGATAACTCACCTTCAGCCACTCCCTCTTTTATCTAAGTTATTCCAAGTACAAATGACATTTCTTTCCACGTGTTACCATTGCCATGTACATTTGTTGTTCGAAGTGCCAGCAGGATGTTTGGAGGGTACATTTACAGCTGGGCTTGTGAAAGCTGAAGCAAGAGGTTGTAGGCAGCTAATCTTACCTCACTCCATAAACTGCTCAGCTTCGGGGAGAAAAGAGTAAATAAAACCTTCCAAACTGTGGTGTTCTGCATAAATAAATAGCTGTGGGTTTAGAGTTCCTGTAACTGCAGCCCCATGAACAGAGGGTCTTTTCTGCTACATGTTTTAGAGGTGATGTCATGTGGTGATACGTTTAGAGGTGATAAAGCTCCTCAGCATGTCCCCAGGGAGCTCCAAGAGGGGATGGCAGGAGGAGGAGCCCGAATGCAGCCTTCAGAGGCCAATCCATCCAGCAGAGCTCAGGGATGCACGGCGGAGGTGGGGCTCCAGACAAGGACTCCCGAGGAACAAGCACCTTGTCCTGGTCCCTCCCAGGGCTGTCCTGGCAGATCCATGACCCCGGGGTCCCTGGGCACACCCAGCTTCTCCCATGAGCCATGGGGAGAAGCTCTCTGGGCCACCTCTCTGGCTAAGGGGATGTTGCCAAGGGTGGGACACACTCTGGACAAAGCAGTTCAGGATGGTGTAGTCAGAGATCACTCAGATAAATGTGATGAAGTCGATAGATTATTGAACTCTTACCAGTAAATTTCCATATGTAAAATATTGAATTAGTAAGAACAGGTGGGTTGGTGGTGAATACTCAGCTATTTAATACACCTGAAGTTAGTACGGGGTACAAAGATTGCCACGTGAGCTTACTGTGAGTATCTTAAATGTTACATGCGTGCCAAAATGTCACCAACCTGTCGATGCCTGGTGTGAGGGGTGGCCTCCAGAGGTGTCTCTGCTCAGGGGCAGCTGCTTTCGGAGGAGAACCTCAATGGGCCCTGAGGGCTGCAGATATTTATAAAGAGTTTGCTGTGTAGTCAGGTTTTTCTGCTGTGTTCATGCAGTTTGGGCCACTTATCAGCTGGGGGGGTGCTCCTGAGAGGCCAGTGTTGATATCAGGTGTGTGTGTGCAGGCCAAAGATGCCAAACACCAGGCCAGGCTCTGCAGGACGGAGGAGCAAAGTTTTGGAATCATTATAAATAGCCATGGGGCTGTGGAAAAGCAATGCCTTCCCAGGTTCACTCAGGAGGCCAAATACCTGCTTCAGACCATCACTGGCATCCTACTTTGTCTGCAGTTTCTCCCCATCAACCCAAATCACCCCCATTCTGTCCTGGCTGACTCTGCAAGGGCTCCTACCTGGTGTTTTATGGTTGCCCTCGAGCCATTTGTGGTGAATGGGAGTCACTTTACCAAGCTGCTGTTGAAAGTCACTGCTCCCAGCACAGAGCTGAATGTCAGCTTCCCCCAGGGCTTTTCTTTCCTCACGAGCTGGAGGGAACACTCCTGTCTGTGATGCTTTTTTTAGCTTTCTGTTCCTTGGAGCAGCTGATGTGCTCTCCACAGGGTGAATGTCAATTATTCTTGGCCCTTCCCTTGCACTGCACCGGAGTGTCTGTTTCACAAAAAGAAGCTCTAAAGTGCTTTTAATTGGAAAGAGAAGCATCTGATGGATGTACACACTACTCCAACAGCTCGAATGTTTACTGTAGGGCCTCTCCAGAAAAGCTAATATTTGCTGAACTTCTGCAAGCAAAGCTTTTAGCACAGTGAATACATTCAACAATAGGAGTTAATCATGGACCTTGTTCAAGCTGCGCTAGGGCCAAACCCTGAAATTACAGCCCTCCAAAGCAAAGGTGGCATTAGCACTTCCTGCAGCCTGATAGAAAGACACAGATATATTGTTTTAATTCATGGCAAGGATTTCTGCATAGTATGATTCCAAGCTGTGTTTTGGATAAGAAGAGACATTTATTGCAAACAAAAAAAAAAATCAATCTAAGAAATGGAATAGCTTTTGTTGTTGTTGTTATTGTTAGTGTTGCAGTGGTGAACATTTTTACAGGGTATTTCAGGAATGGGCTCTGCTGCTGGGGTTTTTTGGATGTTTTCAGTGCCTGTAACAAGCTGTCCTCAGAAAGCAGATATCAAAATGATAGGCAGCAGCCCTGAAGAAAAGTATCATCCCACTCTGCAGTGGAATGCAGAAAGAATTATCTTAGTGATGTATTTTTAAGAATCCCAATCTCAACTCAGTCTTCTTCCTGACAGGAATATGAGGGGCCTGCAGACTGAGGAGGTGAACTGACTCAGTCACAGGAAGGGTATCGGGCTCTTGCGCTGTGCAATATCCATTTTCTGAAAGGAAAGCTCGCTGAGGTATGCCTGGAGCTCTCAATTCATCACTGCGAACTCAAACCACTGAACTCCCTGGTTTTCCCACAGCAGAGCCCTTTGCAGAGTCATGCTGAGCCTGAACATGCAAAACTGGCAAAAAAGGGTTTAATCCATTTAGGAAATTTCAGAAAGAAGTCCAGGATCTATTATTATACCAGAGTTGTCCAGTTCAGACTCTGACGGAAAGTTCCTCAGTGCCCTCAAACAAGCAGAAAGGAGTCAAGTTGGCACAGAAAATCTGGAAACTCTAGAGCAGAAAAAGCTGGAAGAGCAATCACTTCAGTGCTCATGTTTTAAATGTTTCCCTGTCAGCTGGAAAAAAGGCACAGCTGTAAATCTGGTGATCAGCAGTGAAATACAGTTCCCAAACTGAATTTCTTATCAAGCCACAGGGATAAATAGCAACTCTTTCCTGGAAGAAGAGGCAGGTAATAAAAGACCTCTTAAAACACTTTTTATGCTGCTTTCCCTGCTGTGTACAGACCTTTACAATGCCACCTTGAAGGACCATCATTCTCAGACAGCATTCGTGCTGTGAGAGGAAAGAATTCTTCCCGATCCAGATTTCACTGGGAAGGATGAAAAGATTTCACAAAACAATGTCTTAGTACTTAGTTCACCCTGATTTTGCTGCTCAATAGTTATATATTTTTTTAGATTTTGTACATTTGATCACAAATTAAAACCTAGAGGGTTTTTTTTTTTTTTTTTTTAATTCTAACTGCACACAGCGTGGTCTTACTTACTAAAGCCCTGCTTCAGAAAATCCCTGGAATCCCTCCTTGTGGCTGTCATCCAGGCAGCACATCCTTGTCAGTCTGGATCCATCAGAACAGGAAGCAACTCAAAGTTCTTGTGCAGTTGTCACCCTCTCATTTTATCTTAAAATACAGATTGAGTCAAGGAGGAAAAGAAAGCCAGATATTGCAGTGGCACCTGATAGAAAACACACATTTTCTAATTAGAATGTCAGGTTTTCATTGTCAGAAAATTAGAGGTTTCTAGTCTGTGGGCCTTTTGGTTTTTTATTAAAGACATTTATTTAAGAATGTTCTATATTTTTATAGTTCAGTGTGATTACAAGCCACAGTAATATTGTTTAAAGTGTGGGAAAGGAACCAAAAATAAAAGAAAACTTCAAAATAAACTGCTGCCACTAATAAATAGGACATTATTGTTTATCTTTAGTGATTGCATGCTGCAGGTAGAAAAGAGCACCTTGTGACAAGACAGTTTGATAAATATTTCAGTGCACATGAGCACAGGTGCTTTAATACTTAGGTTACGAAGTAAAATCAAAAAGGTTTCTTGGGTTTTTTTCGTTTTTATTTTCTAAACAGCAAATTTAACTGTGGTTAAAATGATGTTTTATCTACCTGTGAAAAATCAGGTTGACTCCAGAAAGACATTTCTGCTCTCTACCCACTAAAAGATATTTCCAGGAAAGGTACACACTCAGTTTCTCCCAAAATGAATCCTGCACTTTTGAGCAGCTCTCTTTTGATATACTGGAAATAATTTGTTAAAAGATTTCCACAGAATGGAAGTAGCATGGGTGAAGCAATAAAAGGAAAAGTGGAGCTCATTTAATCCTGGCCTACTTTAACCATGGTTCATCTGAAATTCCGGATCTGAGAGCAGATTTAATGCCCATTTCCAGTCCTCGGGGTATTTATGTCAGGAAGGTGTCCCAATGTGCAGCAATGAGAAAAGCACCTTCCTGATGCTGACATAGATCAAAGGGAATTCCAGTGAATCTGCATGATTTAAAGATTTAATTTGTTTAATAACACGTTAATAGCGCAGCAGTTACACCACACTTGGACTTTTCCTATTCCTTAATCCTAATCAGCACAGGCTGCATTTTGCCAAATGACAACAGTAAATTTGACTGTAACATGGAAACGAGGCAAAATATTAGGATTTTATATTATGCACTAAGTAGAGGAATTTTTTTTATAGGATACAGAACTTGAAAAACATATAATGAGGAGAAAAATGGTAGCTAGGAGATAGAGGTCACATCTTTAGGTGTTGCTTCAGCAGTAAGAAATATTTTTCACTTTGTAACTCATGCAGAGGATTCACAGCAGCAGAAAGAGCTCAAATTAAAATTCACCCCCCACATCTCCTATCTGCAGCTCAGTCATCTCTTTTTTTGAGTGAGGATCTCATTTACTGAGAGATGCATTTTTCCTGAACATTTCTGCAAACCAACAAATAGGCTGCTAAATGCTGTGGACTATATCCAGAACGAGGAAGACTGATATAAACTGGAATTTTTCTCTCCAGCTCCTCTTTCCTCCTCCAAATTGCATTTATAGTGTATGATATTAATAAAGGAATGAAGTCGTATCTATGCTGAATTTTTGCTGTGAACATTTTTAGTCTTCCTGTCTTCTTTCCACGCTGAGTACGTGCAAAAGTTCGTTTCAAAAATGAGGAGGTAATGAAGTACCATTTGAAACAAGAAGAAATAAGAGAAAACGCAAAAGAAACCCAGCGCAAAACCAGCACTCGTGGATTTCTAGCTATTTTGATAGCTACTCCTTGTCTTGAATTCATATTAAAAACCTCCAGTGCAAGGTTTTCCACAATCTTGTGTTTATTTCTGTACTATCCCAGGACTTGGAGAAATTTAGCTAACACCCAGGCAAAGCCAGTGCTGCCACAGGGGTGTAAAATTGCTGCAAGAGAGAGAAGGATGATGTCTCAGCAGGTTGAAAAGTTTTTACACAGACACCTGTCATAGAACACCTCAGAATAATATGAGGTCGGGGAATCAGAATGGTTAAGGATGGAAAAGATCTTTAAGATCATCAAGTCCAACTATCAACCCGGCACCACCACCATGTTCACCAGTAAATCATGTCACCAAATCACAGAATCATGGAGTGGTTTGGGTTGGAAGAGACTTTAAGGCTCATCCAGTGCCACCCCTGCCATGGGCAGGGACACCTTCCACTAGCCCAGGCTGCTCCAAGCCCCGTCCAACCTGGCCTTGGACACTGCCAGGGATCCAGGGGCAGCCACAGCTTCTCTGGGCACCCTGTGCCAGGGCCTCCCCACCCTCACAGGGAACAATTCCTTCCCAATATCCCATCTAAACCTGCCCTCTGGCAGTGGGAAGCCATTCCCTGTGTCCTGTCACTCCAGTTCCTGATGAATTGTCCCTCTCCAGTTCCCTGCATCCCCTTTAGGCCCTGGAAGTTGCTGTGAGGTCTCCACACAACCTTCCCTTCTCCAGGCTGAACGTTCCCAGCTCTCCCAGCCTGGCTCCATAGGGGAGGTGCTTCAGTCCCCTCAGCAACTTCACAGCCTCCTCTGGACTTGCTCCAACAATTCCATGTCCTTTTTATGCTGGGGACAGCAGAGCTGGGCACTGTGTTCCAGGCAGGGTGTCCCAAGAGCTCTGTGCAATGTGTAAATGTATGTATTGTATACACAAGAGCTGCTTTCAATGTCGAGCTCGCTAAACCTCTTCACTTAAGCAAGTGGAATAGACAGTTTATAGGCAATTAAATTAGATTTTATTGAAAAGCTGACCTGCAGTTCAGGCATAATTATCAATCCCTTCTCAGAGATTTTCTATTTTGCTTTTCGATAGCAGCAACTGAGTTTTGAAATCCACAAGGGCACCAAGAAGTAACAGTGCCATTCACGGGCTGCGCTTTGACTTCTACTGAGCACTTGTGAAGCTCTTAAAAAATCATGTTCCTTCATTTCCTACATTTGTAATGCCACCAAGAGCTCACTGTTCTCTTCAGGATGTCACAGGTAATGCAATAAAAATTACTGAGCAAGATTCCAATATTTCCTATCAACTCAAAATAATTTGAAATGCAATTCAGAAGGCAGATGTAAAAAATAATAAATGGTTTTTTACCAGCAATCTGAATAAAGTGAAAGGCACAATATGAAAGGTTTTTCTTTGTTTTGGTTTGGGTTTTTCTCAGAATACCATCTGAAACATGAACAACTCTTGACAGATGCCAGTGGAGTTAATGTGGGGTTTATTATTTTGTTGACAGTGTTTCAATTTTGTTTTCAAATTATCATTTTGCTCTCCTTTGTTGTGGCTTGATTTGCCTTTGAAATGGCTGCACAGTTTGGAAACATGTAATTGTTGTCTACATTCCAGGGAGGAAAATGTGCAAGAAAAATATTCTCTCTCTGTGCCTTTGAAGGGAAGAACCATAATTAGATTGGTTAAAATCTGGATACTTGCACTGCTTGAACAGTAGAAATGCTTAATTAGGATTCACAGGTGAAATTTGATATAAGAATTGGAATGATTTGGAGAGGTTCACACTACACAGAGGAATATTCAGCATTTAGTACTTGCTGTTTCTTCTACTTAAAAATGTAAATTCCATATCTCCTGTAAAAATTGAAGCTTTCACGTCATCCACTCACCAAGATTTCCTTGAAGGACTACCACTACCTGTAACATCGTGGTTTGAGAAGAAAATTAGGCATATCTCAGAAAAAACCATCTTCTTTCTCATTATTCCTTTGTAATTGTCAGTGAATTAAAATCTTTGTTGTTTGGGGTTTTTTTATTAACCCAGGAAATCAGTCACAATGACAAGTAGAACAAATTATTTTATCACTGGGACATGTGGCAAGTTGACCCTACTGAAAAAAAGCCATCTCTATATCTTCTCAAAAATGGCATTAAGCAGTGGAGAGGAACTTGTTAGAAACATTTCAAGGTTCCTTTAAAATTCTTTCAAATTCTTTCAAGGCTTCAAATATGTTTTCTCTACTAATTTGTTAAGGTCAGTAATGTATAAACATTTACTTGTGGGTTTGTTTATCCTATGAAACATATTAATAGAAAAGCTTGTTATTAACGCATCAGTTGATACATTAAGATAATTAATTACACTAATACATTAATTGAATTATATTGATATCAGAACATGTACATAGATCACTGGAAATTCACAGCTTTTAATGTAAACTACTTCAAGCCAACGAATTGATGCTCAGCTGGAAAATATGTACAACAAAAATTATTGAGCAGTGACAGATTTAATTTATCCCAGCCAAAGTACAGAATTACAGTTCAAAATAGTTTCAAAGGTGCTAAAGACACCTCAAAAACAGCTGCTACTTATTAATTAGTCGTAGTGGTATTATTTTTAAGTGAATTAAAATGGAAGATGTCTGTATTGAAAGTATGGTGGTGGTGCTGGTTTGATGATCTTGGTGATCTTAGAGTTATTTTCCAGCCTTAATGATTCCATGATTCAGTAATTTGGTGATTCTAAGACTTACACTTGTCCAGAAGAGACAAAACTTTTCATTTCCCAGGGTCACAGTGCAGCGAGGAAGGGCAGAAGGTTCAGATCTGGCTGAAGCTTCTCTTGACAGCTGCTCTCACTTAGTGCTGGTTTGAGCCAGAGAAAGCAGATTTAGAATATTCCAGCAGCACACAAATCATCAGGAAGGTGAGGGAAGGATAATCACACATTCCTCTGCAGCCAGCATCACTTTTACTTCATCCCACAGTTCACAGGACGGGGTTGTACAGAGAGTCCAAGCGAGGTTGGAGCTGTCACTTTGGGTACGTTGTGCATGAAGACATCTCCAGACTTGTCACTTCTTCAGGATCAGAAAAAAGACAAAATAAAAAATGGATGAGGCAGTCATCTCCCAGGAGCTTATCAGAGGTTACGAGGCTGTGTGCTGATGTGACCCAGCACGGCTCAGAAAGCTGGGAATGAATGGAGATGATGACTGAACACCAACCTCAGTGCTGGAGAGCAGAGGGTTTGGTCATGGAAATACAGCTCAGGTCAAGATTCCTGCACAGAGAACAACCTGAGAGCCTGAGCACTTCTGCGCTGTCCACAGCAGGGGCTGTCTCCGCTCTGGGGCTTCCTGTGCTGCCCAGTAACAATCCAAGCAATAGAATCACAGAGTCCTAAGGCTGGGAAAACCCTCCAGGAGCACCAAGTCCAACCATCGACCAACACCACCACCATGGTCACCGCTAAACCCTGTCCTCTATGCCGCATCCACGCTGGTTTTCAGCGCTCCCAGGGATTCCACCACTGCCCTGGGCAGCCTGGTCCAAAGCTTGACAAACCTTTCTGTGAGGAAATCTTCCCTAATATCTAACTTGAGACTGTTTCCTGTGGAGAGTGAAGACAGGGGGGATGAGACAACTTTATGGATCATCTTAAGCCAACTGGACACAGGAACATGGAAGATGAATCAGGGGTTAAAAAGATACGAACAACTCCTCTTTGGATCTGTCCAAACATTTGATTATTCACTTCAATGAGAAAACAACTGTTTAAATGATTCTTTCAGAACAAAAATTCAATCCTTTTGTTGCTTAAAATCCACTTTAGGTTTAGTGATGTTTGTAGAAATTCTAGTAGGACATTATGTCAATGTCAAAACAAGCAAACTGATTTTTGTTTTCAGTACTATTTTATTGTTAAAGCAATTTGGTGAATTGAACATGAATTAGCAAGTAATTTGATCCACCAGAAGTGACATTTTTGACAAAGTCAATACGCATAAAAGAAGGAATTAGATTTTTAATAAAAATGTGAGGAAAAAATACAATAGTAACATTATGCCTTTTGAATAACTTGTATGAACTCTGACTTGTCCTCTTAAGAGCAGAAGAGGAGTTGTTTGTTCTCTATTAGTGGTTAACATTTCTTTTGTAAAAGCTGTATCCTCACACTAATACTTTGTAGGAGGCACGAGGTTAGTTTCGTGAAAAATTAAGCCCAGCACGTTTTCCCTTTTAAGTCTAAATCTTTTCGCACTGATCAACTCAAAGTCACAGAAAAAAGAATCCTGAATTCTTCTCCAGCTATCCATTCCCTTGACTTCACTGTTTTCGGTAGAATATTTATCATTGCCACTCATCTACAGCCAAATGTGCAAAAAATGTAGAAAGAACAGAGGGAGAGAGAAAATTATCTGCTTAGTCTGATCACTGAATTAATTAATTACTTGCACTAGTCCTTTCAGCACATCTATTACTTAAATAATCAATAATTTATGCATTTTTATTCTATAATGCTTTTCTTGAGTTTAATATAGGAGCAGTTTTATCCTTTTGATTGTTCTGCAAGATTGTTGAGAATTGCAGCACATTTCTGTGCCTTTCTTCTTTGTGCCTCAGGATTTGATGAGAGCTTCTTGATGCCACAGCAAAAACTTCTCCTGATCCCTACATGAACTGCACCTTGCAGTTATTTCTCCTCATGTTTTCTTCCTTGGTGCCTTCCTGGGTTATTTTTCACCTGCTGCAGGAATGTGTGAACACTTTCACTATCCCAGCTGAACAATCTGTTGGAATTTTTTCATCCTGTGCATGTTTTTGCCCTCTTTTTCCTTATCCCACATTAGTTTATTTTCTTCAACAGCTATTCCCTTCTCTTTTCCAGAGGAGTATAATTTTAACAACATTTTCTATCTGGTACTGCTTAAGCACACTGGTATCCACTGCCCTTTTTAACTATTCACACTTAATAGATTCATTTTCCCCACGTTCCTTGTGGTGGTTTATTAAGTATTAACTACTTTCCTGCAGTAGATGGCACATGCAATTCACTGTAGGATTTCTGTTAACACTTCTTCAGGTTTTCTGCATTCCCTGAAAATATTGGCAGAATTAAAAACAGGGAAAAGGAAAGAAAGAATCACTTTGAAAGATTCCTTCACTGTGGGCAAATCCTCTCACTGAAGCCGTTCCATTTTGACTATCTCCCATCATTAAAGACTCATGATTTTTTTTTCCTAGAGAAAGAGATGTGAGCCTAGATTTCAACCATATTCCATTTCAAGAAAATACATTTGGCTTACTTAGAACGTCTTAAATCCTTTGAATGAGGTTTGATTATTTTCTTTCCTTTGAGTTTGGTGTTGAGGCCACCTTTAAAAAGATTCCATATTCTACTTGGAGCCGAGGTGATTCCTCTCTGGAGCACTTTGGGATCTTTATGGATGGGAGTTGCCTGATACAATAACTTTGAGTTCTGCTGCTGTTCTGAAAACTTGATTTAAAGTCAGAAGTGAAAAGTTATCTTTCCCTGCAGCCTCCTCCAGGAGGGTTTGTGTGGCCTGCTGAGAGCTGTGGATATTATTGTAAAGGATTATCTGCTACCTGGAGAAGCTACACAACCAAACACATTTCAGGAGTTGTTCCTAGGTTTGAACCATTTATAATTCCAAAAGCTAACTGAATATCTAAGGACACACCTAGAAGATCAGAGAGGATCTCCAAAGCAGGCTTTACACAAATCATTTGCAATAGGCACACTGAGCATCTGAATTTATCCCCAACACCTGGGAAGGTGCTGCTTAGAATTGGCAGGGGCTGCCCAGGGAGGTGGTGGAGTCTCCATCCCTGGAGGTGTCCAAGGAAGGCCTGGAGGTGGCACTCAGAGCCTGGGCTGGGTGACAAGGTGGGGGTTGGTCACTCAATGGTCTTGGAGGGCTTTTTCCAGCCTCAGCGCTTCTATGTTTCTGAGAATTAATGATCCAAACTCATTGATTTGATACAGCCCCATGTGGGTTTTCTAAGGGCCAGGCCTTCAAAATTAATATTTGTTGGTGAGTCCATTTGATTTTAAGTTGGAGATAAATCTGATCCACACCACTGAAGATTTTTTGCTCATTTTGAAATAACCTCCATCAATACTTCACTCAAATTAGTACCAAATTAATCACCTGGACAGTGTCAGTGCAGGCACGTAATCATTTCTGTGCAAACTGCTGACTGGCAGCTGCAAGAACATCTTCCCTCAGAAATGGTACCTTCAACACAGACCCACAGAATCACAATCACAGAATCAGAATCACAGACTATTTTATGTTGGAAAAGCCCTCCAAGACCAACCATTCCCCCAGCACTGCCAAAGCCACCATTAACCCGTGTCTCCAAGTGTCACATCTACACGTCTTTTAAATCTTTCCAGGGATGGGGACTCCACCACTGCCATGGGCACTTGTGCCCAGGGCTGACAACTCCTTCTCTGATGAAATTTTCCCTAAGCTTCAATCTAAACCTCCCCTGGCGCAACAGGATAAAGATCAAACTTTTAATGACACTGAGCTGTGCTTGGAATGCTGCTAATCCCTGCATTTCTTGTGCCTTTTCCAGCTATAAATCAATACTTCCTGGGAGCCTGATTGTCTGACTGTGACATTCGGTCTGTTTGCAGATCAGGCTTGGGACGTTCAGTAACTGTCCTGATGACACAAGATGGATTTCTTGATGTCCAGGGAATTGCACTTCTGGAGAAATGGATCTTCTTTAGCGTTGTTCAAGCCGAGATACAATGGTCTCAGGGGGAAGCTAATTTGAGTTGAATTCCCCAATAGAATAAACAGTACTCTGTTTATTTTTTATAGTAAAATTCGTGTTTAAAGTGCTGGACACTTTTATGTTTCAGTATAGATGTAAATATGTACAGGACTTTTAAAAGAAGATATTAATATGTATTGGAACATGTACTGGCACAGGGTGCCCAGAGAAGCTGTGGCTGCCCCTGGATCCCTGGAAGTGTCCAAGGCCAGGTTGGATGGGGCTTGGAGCACCGTGGGCTAGTGGAAGGTGTCCCTGCCCATGGCAGGGGGGGGCACTGGGTGGGCTTTAAGGTCCCTTCCAACCCAAACCATTCTGGGATTCTGGGATTCCATGTAGATATTCACATTTGCAGTTCAGGAAGCTTTCTAAAATGTTACTATTTAGGGCTCTTAACAAAAGAATTGTTGCTATTCTACTTACTTAGAAAATATAAATGGAAATAACAATAAGGAAAGTACAGTATTGTAAGCTGACTCTTTTTTATTTTCCTTCCTTCCAGAATCTTCCATCAAAGTGCAAAAAACCTGAGAAATGTTTTTCAGCTCCTTCAAGGTTTCCTCACAGGAACCATTTACTTTTATTCTTCATCTTCCCTACTTCACAAAATACAAGAGCTTTTCTCATCATAAAAAGAGAAATCTGCAACTCTCAATTGCCTGATTAATCTCTGGGGCTGGATTTTAATACTCTGAAAATATCACTGATAATTATATCCTGCAAGATTACATTTTCATTTTCTACATTCAGGTCTTTTTAACTTAAACCTGTAGGATTAGATCTTGTGCTTTCCAAAACTTATATAGTGCAGCTGCTAGTATCCAATGGAATATTGTCAGGGCAATGGAAAATGAAAACAGGAAATATCTAAGCATGGATAAGGGTGAAGTCCCAGTAACATTTTACAAGATAAAATGTATTCTCCTGTATTAACTATCATTTTACACAGACACTGATGAGACAATAAGAAGGTTCATCTTCTAAAGACAGTGGGAGCATTCAAGGTTTATAGAATTAGCAATTAACCTCTGTCCAAATTAAAATAATTTATATGAATGACTCCTTGAACACTAATAAATGATGCACAAATTAAAAATCACTGATGTCTTTGTTGCTGATCTTCTTGCAGAATTATTTAACCTGGGAATTTTTTATTGTTTGTTTATTTGGGGGTTTGTGCAGACAGTATAGAAATGATGAAAAATTAGTCCATGACTGCAAGAAATATTTTTTTAGCCTGATTTCTCAAGCAACAGGTGTTTTTCTGACAAATGATTGGGGATCTAATGGAAAGTTCTTAAAAGTAACTGTAAAAGATTGTAAGTAACCCCACTGCGCTATTTTTGTACATCATTGTAGAATAGTTTCGTTATTCTTCTGTGTACATCTGCAATACAGAATAGTAAACTTTGATTATTTTCACTACTTGTCCAATCTATAGATAATTATATGGTTAGTACAATGATTTCTCCAGCAACTTTCATCCCCAAAATTAAATGCAACCGTGTGCTCTATTACTTAGTCATTTTAACAACTGATTTGAATTTAATTTAATCTTAAACTGCACAATGTGCTATATTCATTACACTTTTTAATTTCTTGTGTTTTCTGCAATTTAGATTTTAATATTACAGCCTGTACTCCGTAATGAGTTTTTACGCTTTTTTTCAGCAAGGATGTTATGATAAGTAATGAAAATCGACCAGATGGCTTTTTATCTCGAGACCTCAATCCGGCAACGCCTGACATGTAATTAATTTCATGTATGTATAACCACACCACTGTCAGAAGGAGCTCAAGTTTTCCTCGGAGTGTCTTCAGGCATCCCAGCTTTCTGTTATTCCTTACTTTAGACGGGCATTGATTTTCCAAAGGTTTTCCAGCGGATCTGCCACCCCACGGAAGAAATGGGGGAGTGGGAAGTGCAATAGGCTCAGGAACTGGGTCATGTGGGTCGGGAAAAAGCATCCATCAGCTCAAGTATTTCCTCTGTTGTTTATCAAAATTGCACTTAAGGACTGAAGAGAATGTGAAGGACACAACTCCATAAATCCCATCAATTTGCAGATTACTGCAGGTGCTGTGTGGCTGTAACATGGTGCATGCTACAAAGGTCTCCTTAATCTTGGTGAGAACCTCCTAGAAAACGTGTTGAAAGTTCTTAACATGAGTCAGCCCACATTTTATGCGTTGTATATTTTCCCTGGAATCAGGGAAGCAAAATAAAGAAGTAAAAAAGTTCCTGAAAATACACACAGTACAATTCCCTTGTGTTGGGAGTAATCCAGAAAAGTGCTGGAAAACTTGCCAAAGCATAAGAAAGTGAGTATGAATTCTTGACACTTTACTTTTTTTTAAATACTGCCTGCTTTTTTCACTTTCACAAAGAAACATCAGCAGCTTGCAGACAGCATCCTTAAACACCTAATTTCTAGGTGATCTATTTGTGATTGGTAATGAAAACATAAATATAAAAAGATCCTAAAAATTTATTTGGGTTATTTTTCAGCCAGAGGAAGCAAAAAGATTTGAAATATACATTATAACCTTGATCATTTACAGAAAGAGGGTGTCATCTTTCTTGGAATTGTGGATTAAGATGTAGATTTTTTTGGCAACAGTTTCTCAGTGACAAAGTGGGCCATCGTAACTCACAGGAGATGAAAGCTTGGAAATTATGAATTTTGCTTTCCTAACTTTTGCAATTTGATTCATGACAGTTCATTTTATTTAAAGGGATAACGCAATAGTTAGAACTCCATAATAAACTTTCATGCAAAAATATCAAGGGATAGTTTAAAATACACATTTTGTGATTTTACAGATGAGTAATGGGAACTCAGAATTCCATTTGATCCCACATGACCAACTGTGTTTTTCACATGGTTATGAAGACAAAGAATAGCTAAATATCATTTTTTCTTCCTGTGAGATGGGAAAGGATACAGAGCAGGTAGAGGGCTGGATCTCCCACTCTGTGTGTATTGCATGCAATACCAGAAATAGTAAAATATCAAAATTATCTTTTTATTTTTCCCCTAATAGCTCTGGATTCTGGTAAACAGGTTACCATGTGATATCACACAAAGCAATTGCTTCTTAATATCAAAGTACTGACAGCATGTTCTATTGCTGAGCTTCACCATCTGGAAAGTTTTTCTCCTCAAATTGTCATTGAGGCTAGTGGCAGTTTTTAATGTATTTATTTATTTGTGCTGCCGCGTGGTCACTGCTGCAAATTTTCTGTATCAGCCCCTCAGGAGCACAGGGTGCCCAGAGAAGCTGTGGCTGCCCCTGGATCCCTGAAAGTGTCCCAAGGCCAGGCTGGACGGGGCTTGGAGCACCCTGGGACAGTGGAAGGTGTCCCTGCCCATGGCAGGGGTGGCACTGGATGAGCTTTGAGGTCCCTTCCCTCTGTGACTCTGCGGTTCTGTTAAACCTCAGAGCTTTCACTCCCAAGTTCCCTGGGAAGTTCTGTCTTTCAGAAACGAGACATTAATTTTTCACTTTGCCTCTTTTCAAAAAGGACAAACAAACATCCACACGCTGATCCTTCAGGAGCAGGAAGCACAGTGCAGAGGACAGCGTGGCCACGGAATCCCAGAATAATTTGGGGTTGAAGGGACCCTAAAGCCCACCCAGTGCCACCCCCTGCCATGGGCAGGGATGCCTTCCACTAGCCCAGGGTGCTCCAAGCCCTGTCCAGCCTGGCCTCGGGCACTTCCAGGGATCCAGATGGGAAGGCTGACTGCAGTGAGCTGTGGTAAGGTCAGGGCTGACCTTGCAGAACTGGAATCACTTTGGAGATCTCCTTCCTTCTGAGCTGAGCTGCAGTCCCAGGCAATGCAGCAAAGACGTGGAATCAAAAGGGTCAGTTTTCTGCAGGAACAACATAATCGTGGGTTAACCTCCAGAGATCTCCCTTCTGCTGAAGCTTCCTGTACACAAACTACAGGGATGGCAAGGGAAAAAGGATATCAGAAACTCTGCTGCTCAGGAAACGAAGATTTCAGCAAATTCCCTGCAGCCATGGGATATGCTGAGAGGATGACAGCAATTCTGGGCCTGGCAGTGACACCAGGGCTCATTTTTGTACCTGTCCTTTGCTTGAGCCTTTTATTCTGCACTGGCTTAGTGCTGACATTGAATTGTATGAGGCATCTGCCATGGATCAGGAATATCTGATGGAAAACAGGAACATGTTAACATGCTAACAAGTGCACTTTGAATTTCTGCAACTTATATTCTCCTTTAATGCATAAGGAGATGTGGGTTTTTTTCCTTTTCATTCTAAGGGATAAAATGTAACCCTTTATAGGCATAGATATTTTACATGGTTTGCATGTACCCTTAAATTTTAAAATGAGCATTTCACATATTATTTTCCAAATTCAATTACTGATCAATTTGACATATTTCTTGTCTTTAATGGGATGATCTCTAACATCTCCCTGTGATGAAGACACATTCACCTACACTAACAAATTCCCTCACATTTATTCTTTTCCCTTTCCTTCCCTCTTCACTGAAATTTTCCTGCTTTAAAAATTCCCTTAAAATTATTTAAATGCATTTATTGTTGTTCTTGCAAGTGATTAACACACAGAACCTGTTTTTCCCTGTGACTGTAACTTCAGGTTTTATCCAAGATATCAGTTTGTGAGCAGTCAGGTTCACTTGGTCCCATCTGAACTCTGCAATCATTTATTGCTTGAACAAACAGATTCTCTGTTTTTATGTTAGAAAGCAGCTACTTCTCCAGGAGAGCTTCCCATTCCCCACATTTTTCCTCCAGGAAGGTGAGCAGCTGAACTGAAGCATGACTATTTACATGTATTTAGAAATCAGTATTTACATGTATTTAGAAATCTGCCTCTTGAAGTCATTTTCTCAAGCAACCACAATTTATCCTTATTTATAGCCACCCTAAATAGGAGTTATTTAAATATTAATGAATTAACTTGCTGGCTCAACACATATTTGTAGGATGAAGAATTACAACAGAAGAAATCAAAGTATTCTCTATCAAGGGACTGCTTGTGTGTGTTTTCCTTCCTTGGTAGGCAAGTCCCAGACAAATCCCAAACATGGATCTGGCATGTGAGTCTGCAGGTGGCAAAATTTGGGAATGAGGAGTGTCCACAGTGTGGAAATGGTCACATAACTGAGTCTGTGTGACAGCTTAGAGTTAAATCCCCTGCTAATTAACCTTGAGAGGGCTCGGGCTGTGATGAACTTTAAAAGCACTGCAGCAAATGACCAAAGTGGGTTGGGGTTTTTTGTTAGGTTGGTTTGGGGTTTCCTTGTTACTTACTCATGTATTTATTCTTTTTTTTTTTTTTTCTCCCCATTCAGCAGCTATGGAATTTCTCAAAATCACAGAAGAATGCTGGGACAGGAGCTGGGTTTTGTAATGAAGATTTATCACAAGAAGTCCAGGATTGCTTACTCAGAGGTGTGAGAATTCCTGGCACTGGATTTCTTGAGGGTTACACGTTATGAATAAAAGGGTGATTATTATGATTGGTTTACCAACATGAAATTATTCTTTGGAATTGTTTCTGTTTATTAGCATAATAAACCTATGCAGAAAAGAATGAATCCCTTTGATATTTTATAGTGTGCTAACGTTTTTATGCCTTATCATTTCTGAAAACTCTACCCCAGCATTATAGAACAGGAATATTTATAATTTTGTCCCACATTTCTTTGTTCTTATGGAGAAGAAATAAAATTAGGATCTTCTTTTCTTTTTTTAACAAAAGGTTATCAATACAGGAGAACAAAAATTGTATGATCCATTTTTGATGATTCTGATCTGTAACTCTTCAAATTTTAGGAATATTTTCAGAAGTTACTACTTTTCCAGGAAGCTGTTCTCTCCCAGCCTTTGTGGCTATCTCATTTCGTACAGTTCACTCTCATTCAAAATCAGAAAACACAAATTTTAACATGTTAGACCCACCTAACATGGCTATAAACAAATGCAGGGTGCAGTTTACAACACGTGTGAACCAGCACTAACTCCACTCATTCATGTTCCCTCACAGAAAGGTTTTATTGTCTTCTTTTAATCTTCATATGTCACATGTGATGAAAAAAAAAGATAAAACACTTCAAATCTTATTTGATTTTCCCTGGATTTCTCTAAGTTTGCAGGTTTTCAGTATGTTCTCAAATATCTCAAATATAAGAAGACATAAACAAGCCTGACACAAAAGGAAAAGTCAATAGCAATGAGGCTTTAAGCTCCCATAATTAGCCTGCCCCATGGAAGCTAATCTGGCAGAGATAATAATTAAAGAAGGCAATATCTGCTCCCTTTGTTCAATTACTTCAGGCAAACAGAAAAAGTTTTTACTGGGGAGAAATAATTTTAAACTGTTCCATTTGGATTGATTTCTCCCAGGGAACAGGGACAGGAGGAGAGGGAACGGCCTCAGGCTGTGCCAGGGGAGGCTCAGGTTGGGCACCAGGAGGAATTTCCCCATGGAAAGGGTGGTCAGGCCTTGGCAGAGGCTGCCCAGGGAGGTGCTGGAGTCCCCATCCCTGGAGGTGTCCAAGGAAGGCCTGGACGTGGCACTCAGAGCTCTGGGCTGGGGACAGGGTGGGCATTGGGCACAGCTTGGACTTGATGGGCTGGGAGGGCTTTCCCAACCTTTGATTCTGGGGTTCTGGGATTCTGACCCCAATGAGTGTTGCCTGTCCAGGTGTCAGAAGCTGCCACAGTGAATGAGGCACTTTTTTTCTCACTTTATTGGCTTCCTCCAGAACAACCACCCCGGGTATCCCCACAGAGCCTCCCCAGCACCTTCCGGAGTGAAGCGAAACCAGCGTGTCTCAGGGGCAGCAGAATCTACAGAGGGAACAGATTTCCAGCAGGGAATGTATAGCCTGGAGATGGAGGAGACAGGGGCTGGGGAGCAGTCATGGCTCTGTTTGGCCAAATGCTGCTTCAACAAATAGCTGGATAATATCATGGAGGCTGCTTTATCCTTACAGCAGAACACCAAGCTCCCGGGGCGTGGAGAAGGTCTGAGAGCTCTGGCTTTTAGAGTCACTTTGGAGCTGCTCAGGGAAAAGTATTGCTCACTCAAGGCATGTTTGGAAACACCCACTGTTCTTCGAATGTCTTCCAGAATTCATTGTCTGCCTTTTCATTTTCCTGGGGCCAGCTCTGCCAGCTTGTTGGGAACTGTGATGTCCCCCAGACACACTTCCATTGATTATGTTGGGAAAAGTGGCAGGATCTCACCTGTGGGAAGAGCTTTATCCAGTGATGCAGGGAGCTGAGGGTTGTGAATAGCAGAGGTAAAAGTATGAGGGCCAGAAGACAGCCCAGACTTAA
This sequence comes from Oriolus oriolus, assembly GCA_013400235.1. NCBI lineage: Eukaryota > Metazoa > Chordata > Aves > Passeriformes > Corvidae > Oriolus > Oriolus oriolus. Next base: position 146,230 of record VXBT01008749.1, on the reverse strand, counting down.
TTCTCTTCCAGAAGGAATAGGATTCCTTCAGATTTCATAGCTTAATGAATGAAAACTTTTAGCCTTCCTTATGACAGGAGTCACATTTACACAGAACTTTACTGGGCACAACATGGAATTGTGTGGATCCACATTTCCACTGTAGGAACAGTACCAGGGAACAGACAGAATTCCTTTTCAATGTGAAAATTAAATGGAAATACATTGAAGGTGTTTCCTGTGAGGGATGTACTGAATATTTTTATCTAACATCTGGCTGCATTGTAAACAGGGAAGAACTAATCCATGAAATTCTTCTCTCCAAAGATGAAGTTGTCAATTAAATTTCCAGTTTAAAATTCTATTAATGGATTTGAAAATGGAGAAACTTTGTATGAGCTCTTGCAATTTTACAGCACCTACATAGCGCTTTTAAGAAGCATCAATAATTAGAAATCCTTATATTCCTCATCAGTTTGGCATAAAATAAAGGGATTTTATATAAAATACAAACCTAAAGCAGTTCTACATTGCAATGTGATACATAAACAAAATTTCCCAAGGTACTAATTTTCACTGTCTGAATTTTGACATTAGATGTAGATATATTAACTGTTCACTATGAATGATACTCCAAGTCAAATGAAATAGCCTAGAGCAGGGAATATCAAAACTCTAGCTTCAGCTCCCCAAAAAATTCTTCTTATGTTATAATGTTCTAAACTAAATAATGTACATCTGCTTTTTTCCTTGCATTTTTCTGTGTGGGGTTTGTTCTTTGTGCCATGATTTTTCTAGTAGACCTTATGTGTCTGTCAAAAATAAATTTATGAAATAAAAAATCAATCCAGTATTGTGTAGAACAATAAATACTCTGTTTGTGTGTAGCTACAACAGTTTCAGAGACATTTAACATTTTTATTTTTAAAGAGTTCGCTGGAGATGGGTCTTCAAAGGAGGCGTCATTTAAGAACTTCTGTGTCATTTACCTAAAATGTGCCAAAATGTAAATATACTAAAAAACAGCTCGTTTAAGAAAGTTGGAATTTCAAACCCATCAATACAAAAGTAGCTTAGAGAAGCTCAGCCATGTGACAGAAAATTCTTAACTTGGACACCTTAGAAAAGATATCCCTAAAGAGATAAGGAGGTCCTATTAGGTGGGATTATAACGCTTTTTAAAATAAGGTCACTTTTAATTCTGAAAAGATTAAGGGAGGGAAAATAACTGAACTCTTTCCATAAAACTTTATCAAAACCAGGCAGCTCTGGAGTTTCACACAGCATAAACAGAAAGGCAAGAATTTTATGGTCCTGTGATTATTTTCTTGTAACACCAGCCAAACCTTTTCATAGTTCTCTGACTCGTCGCAGAAAAAGTGGGATTTCAGTGAGTCTGTGGAACTGAAATGGTTGGCTGAGTTTAATGAATAAAACAAAAAGCTCTGGATGAAAAGGAGACTGAAATGAAACAGCTTCCCTGGACTTCCAAGGTTTCTCTGGAAACAAGGTCTCTCATTAAAAGGTTTTGAATCCCTTACAGCGTCACTCATCAAGGAGGAGGATAACAAGATAAGGCCCATTACAAAGAGAATCAAACAGCAGGTCAGGCTTTGCAGTTCAAGGTGATGGCTGCTGGTACCTGTGGTTTTCAGCACAGCCCTCAAGAAACTGAACAGGAGGATGAGTGGTGTGGAGACAGGCTGAGGGACACAGTTCCACTTGCCAGGTTTGGCCCTGATGCCTTAGGTTTTAACTCTTATTTTTTTCAAAATTCTGTATTCCCAGTGTGTGACTCTGAGCTGCCTTGCAGCCTGTCAGCTGCTGCTCTCTCATGCTCACACAGACATAACAAAGCCTCTCCAGGCCTGCTCTGCAAGGACACCCAGCCCGTCCCAGGCCCAAAATGTGTAATCCAGCACCTTGAGAAGGGGGGCGAGCTGAGGGGCAGTTCCATCATTAGCTAAAGTTTAATTGGGGAATTTATGCTGATCTGCAAATGGACCAAACCTGTAACAGTGTGAAGAACTCGTGACTCGGGGTCCATCTCGGGTGTGGCCTTTGGCCTGCCCAGGGTGTGCCTCTGAAGGCCTTTCCAATAAATATCCACCTTTATTCCCTCACTCCTGTCTGGTCTCTGTTTCCAAGTCGCCTTTTAGGCATCAACCCCACAGACAGAAACACATCCCCCCAGGGGACACCGACTGTGACACCTCAGTGGCCCCTCAGTGGGACTGATGAAATCTGGGGGTTGTCTCCAAGCTTGTTCTGTCAGGTTCATCCCTCTGTTCCTGTTTCCCAAGTGACAATGTCTCTGCTCAGATAAACTCACTGCAATAAACCTCCTCCCGTGCTCCTCAGTGAGTGCAATTCACCGAGTTTGTTCTGCCTCCCTGTCGCTTGTGTCATGTTTGTGTCCCCAACGTGTTTTGTTGGTGGCTTCTTCCTTTTCTTAGCGTCCCTTTTTACACTGAAAAAAGTCTTTGGCCTGATGCCCCTAAAGGAGCAGACACTCCCTTTCCATGGAACTTTACACAGTCCTCTTTTTGGCTCAGCAATCCCCTGGGGCTCACACTTATCCTGTCGCCTCCTCAGGCATCAGTTTGGTCACATGGAACACAAGATCCAAGAGGAGAGAAAACTTTGATTTTGATCCAATGTGGCCATTTTTATAACCAGCTTATAGCAACTGATAAATTGGGGAGTTCTTGGTCAGACAGCAGGAGAACAGAACCCACAGACTTAATTTGGTGATGATGCGTCCAGTTTATTCCCCTGGTTCAGCCAAAAATGTGAAATGCTGTTTCTTGGTGCTTCTTTAAAATCTGCTGAAGAAATCTGCTCGTGTCCAAATCTCTGTCAGATGCCAATAGGATGATATTTGCTTTCTAGAGAGCATTTTTCCTCCATCTTCTCAGTTTGTTATTTCTTCCAGTTTGTAAACAGATCATAGCAAAGTATTTTTTTAAACTCATCTGAATAAATCCTGCAATAGAGAATTAAATGCTTTGTGCCAAACCCAGGATCAACTAAAAAAGAGAGAAGATCACTCAAAACCAACAGTGTTATTACCAGATGATAATTCTGCTTTTAATGAAATCCCTCCCCTATTCCACACTATTTCAGCCAATGAGGAACATGCCAATTCCAGAGTAAAAAATTACTAGATTTTTACCAAGTGGTAAATGTTGTCTCACAAAAGAAGTTCTAGAATTTAACACACCTGGATGCCATTTCTATATAATGCCATGTAATTCTAGCTCAAAAAAGCATCATCTGTGAAAGTTCTAGAAATACTAATCCTTGGAGGTAAATAATGGCCGGAACTGAGCATTTTACTGAAAAATAAGCTCTTCTTCCCAAACTGAGAGGCACCAGAATTACCTACAAATAAATTGGACCAATCCTTTGATAAATTCTTTGAGGAAAACCAGAATTATAAACTGGTGATGGGAGAAATAAGGGGAAACTGATGCTCTGAAAAGGATTCCTGAGGCCTGTGGAGCACTGAAGGACAACTTATTTCTAAGTAGGGGTCTGGATAAAGAAGAATCCTTTTCCCGGTGTTTTTAGTCTCCCTTCCTCTCTTCATTGTCATATTTTCATCACCATTTCCTGAGACTCCCCGTCTACTGGGGCTGGAGAGAACAAAAGAATTCAGACTTCCAAAATTAGTTCATCAAGAGAAAGAAGTATCTTTTGGACAGATGAATGACCTAGTCTTGGTTGGAATCTTAGTTATCCCTAGATTTTTATCTTGTTGTAATATTAATATTTTTGTTTCCTAAACTTCTGGTACTGAGCACCAGCTGGCTTAGGTTCAGTATTGGATAAAGCAACATAAAAAAGAGGCCTTAGAAACACAAATGGAAAAAAAAAGAATTTACTTTGCTTATCAAAAGATAGAAATAGTCAGGAAACAAATTCAACAGGACAAACCAAAAATAATAATGTGGCAAGACCTGGGGCTGGCTGAAGCTAAAATCAAAGGGGTTTTTACTCCTTTATCTATGACATCTTCTTTAAAGAGTAATCTGTGCCAGAACTGGCAGTTGACCAGCACTTTCTTTTATGTCAGAAGGAAAGGAACGGACTCCTGTACAAATAGGGATATTCAGAGTTAGCTAAGATAAAGAGTATTCTGTGCTTTTGCATTCATGTGCATTGTGTATTCAGCAGTGAATCCTTTGTCTCTCTACCTTTATTCCTTCACATAATAACAGCATTTTGCTCAGATCATTTTGATAGATTATACAAAATCTTGTTGCATTTGCAGGCTGAAAAACAAATTGAAGAAATGTGCTTTTTTAAGGAAAATATCTATTATATTTGCTCCAATCTCCACGAGAGCTATTACCAGGAAACAAAGAACATCAATACCTCTCTCTCTTCTCATCCCTCTCATTCCATGTCTTTTGCTAAATAAAGAAATAAATAAAAAACACTGCTAAGTTTTGGCCTTGCCATTGGTTACTGGAGGTTTCAAGGAGAGAGACTCTGTCAAACCTTCCACCACCCATAACCTCTCTCCTTATTAAAGCCACAGAATCAAGGGACACCTAGATATTAAATGAGAGAAAGAGACTATTGCTAAAGCCTAAACAATCAGCCAGGTCATTTGTTAATGAAAGTACAACCCCAGATCTTCATCTGTCTTTGAAAATACCATCCATCTTCAGGCCGTATAATTTTAAAGTTGTGTTCATCTTAAAATAATTGGTTTGAATATTTCATATGAAAGGTAGGAAGCATCTCCTTAATGAAAGAAAGGAATTTGCAAGAGATAACATTGCCATTAATGAAGTCTAATTAGAGATTCATTTAAAAAATAATCTCCTGTGCTAATTTATCAGGGAAGGCTAATAGAGTTCTAACTTGAGACAAAAATAGTTCTTTGGAGTTTTATAAATGTTCTTGTCTAGGTTAACTATTTCTATTATTCACAACAAAAAACAATTAGTGTGTTAGAATTCTGACTGTTAAATAAAGAAAATTATTATGTGTTGTACATTATTTTTTCAAAGTTATTTTTGTGAGGAGGGTTGTGGCATTTTCCACCATCGTAGGTTTTGAAATAAAATACTGTGACTTTTGTTCACATCTGAGACATCAAATTATTCTCCCTTAATTTCTACTGATATAGAAGATTCTATGTTTCTTTACAGATGACAGGGACTGGTCCCATAATGTATAAAGCCAATTTAACTTCGTTCCCAGCGTTTCATCTTCCACGTTGGCTTGATGACAAAACACCATTTGATTCTCAGATTCAGGCTGCTGGAATTCTCTGCTGCCCTGGGCTGTGGCTCTGCACAGGCCTACGACAAGCGAAGCTCTGTTGGAAGGTAACAACTGCTCTTTGCTGAGTGAACACGGCAGAGATTGCTTTAAAAAGCCCTCAAGATTAAAGAGAAGGACCAGCTTGTCTTAGGTCAAGGTGATGCCATGATGATTTTTTGCTTTTATACCCTTTTTTTATACTCTCTTATATAGCTTTTATGTGTTCTCAGTGCTTTTAGCCCACACAGTTATAATTCTTTAAGTTTGATCACTTCCCTCACACCCAATATCCCGTTAAGCCAAGAGCCCAAACACCCTGGAAACCCCAGACCCCGAGGGCCTCTCCAGAACACATTCTGTAAACAAAGCCAGGCCCAGCCAGGGGAAGGTTCCTCGCTGAGGGGTCTGGCTGGAGTCCCTCCCTGGGCAATCTTTGATAGATGTGCTAATTAGCAAGGCCTATAATTGCACACACATCCCATCATGGGGGGCCATTTCCGGGGGGCATTTCGGGGTGCATTTTGATGTGCATTTCGGCGCCCCTGAGGATCCTTCAATAAAAACTGAGGTAAAACCCTTTTTCCCTCTTAACTGTGTTCAGCTCTCTTAATTTTAAGACCAGGGAAAGGCGTCAAAGGGGCGCTCTGGATGGGATGGGATTGGAGACCAGGAGTATCAGAAGAACAAGGACGAGTGGGGGAATGCTGGGACCCAGTGAAAACCAGCTATCCCCAGCTGATCCACTTCCAGAAAAGGGCTGGATTAGCACATCCAAGGAGAAGGATTCCTCCCAGAAGAGACAGGAGATCTGAAATGTGAAGTGAGGTGTCAGCTCCAGGTCCGGGGGCTTCTCATGGGGTGTCTGAGGTGCTTGGGAAGAATGTTTGGGGAGTGTGTAAAAGTGACTGTGAGGTTGTGGAGGTGGATGGGACTTTATATGGAATATATGGCTGCCCCTGGATCCCTGGAAGTGTCCAAGGCCAGGCTGGACAAGGCTTGGAGCACCCTGGGCTAGTGGAAGGTGTCCAAGCCCATGGCAGGGGGTGGGACTGGAGAGGATGTAAGGCCCCATCCGACACAAACCAGCTCGGGATTCTGGGATTCTCAGAAAATGGACCAAAGGTGGGGAAAGGGAGGGATCAACGTGGTTTGCCAGTACCAAAGGTGGGAAAAGAAAGGGGTGAGGGGTTCCAAGAGATGATCTGAGGTTGGGGAGGTTGCAGGAGAATGTGGTTCTCTTACTAAGCCCTAAATCCTATATCCTAACCTATATCCTCACTCATCCCTCTCTCTGCCGTCTGGGGGGCTGTGGGGAGTGAGCTGGGGCGAGCTGGAAAACCTCAGGCTGAATCAGCCAGCAATTCTGAGAGCCAGAAGCTGGAGTGGGACCATGGACAACCAGTGCTGCAGATCCGTCAGGAACAGGGGATCCTGGACCAGCTTTTGGAGGGTGTTTGGCTGGGTAGAGTGCTGCTGGATCAGTGGTCAAGGTGGCTAAAAGTTGGGTGGAGACTGGGGGTGGTGAAGGCACCCCTTTCTGCCTGAAGGGACCTGTGTGTCTGGTCATGCCCACATTCATCCTGGGGATGTGTGTGGGGGCCTGCTGGGAGGGGGGTCCTGCTGAACTGGGAACTGGGATTCCCAACAGGATTGTGTCTCCCTGGAACTGCTGGGCTTGGCACCTTCTAACACCACTCAGGAGCCTTTTTTGATGTGACAAATTACCGTGATCAGAACAGAGATCTCCTCAGCCTGGCTGATGTTTTCGGAATAATTTCCATAATAATACTGTCTGGCAAACAAAAGGAGGAATACTTGAACATCCTATTGATTATTCCTGTCTGTTCCTGTATTATCTTCTCTAATGGGCTCGGAGATTCTTTGTGAGGTAACAGATTTGGGATATGATTAGCTGATTATAAAGAAAAGAATTATAAACAGCCTCCTGCGGAATAGAAAATGGATTTCATGGAGCATCAACATCTTCATTCTAGGGGGAATTTTGCAGGTGGATAACTTTTGTTGTAATATGAAGGAAATGGAGAAAAACACATCCTCTGGGATCTCAGTGAACTGGTGTCTGAATGCTCAGGTGAGCTATGGGTCTGTGTATTTTAATTTATATCTCCATATTCCAATTGGATGGCCTTGGAGCAACCTGGGGTAGTGGAAGGTGTCCCTGCCCATGGCAGGGGGTGGGACAAGAGGGGTTTTAAGGTCTCTTCCAACCCAAAGCATTCTGTGATTTTATATTTATGTAGCTATTCATCACATAGGGTAAATTAATGTTTTAAACAGGAAAATAGTATTCCCTCCATATTTATATACCTTTTTTTGGTAATTTATATGCTTCTTTTTATCTAATATTGTGCTAACAGTTGTTCTCAGGACTACACATAATTCAAGTTTAGGATGAATCTTACAACAAATTTTCAAATGATGGTTCTGCTGCAACAAGTTGTTAAATTAGAAAGGAAGTGCACCACTTACCCCTTTAAAACACCTGCTTAAATGCTAGATTTTCACTTTTAATTTATCTTTTAATGCCATTGCCATAAAATTAAGGTACCCACACAACAGTTTCCTGGTTCAACCCCTAGAAACTTATTTTATCTTCATTAGGTGGGAAATTATGAGATGGCAGGAAATCCATTTAGGGAACAAAAAATGGATTTTATTGAAATTCTTCTTTCCCTGTAGCTTATCTCTCAAAATATTGTCCCCTCTGTGATGCCTCCAGAGCAGTTTGTTTGACTTAGGGCACACTGAGAGCACGGTTATTGCTGTGCAGCACAGCTACAAGCCAAGTTTGTTGTACTGAAATATTCCTGAATCAGTGCTGGGGCCGGCAGTGCAGGGCCCTGCAAGGGACACTCGCACACCCTTGGTTCTGCAAATGGCAAACTCACCTGGAAGTCAGTCACCAGCAAATAATCAGCTGTCAAAATGTGGAGTTTAAGGTGCAGTTGTAGACTATTAAGCCATTTTTTTAACCAGCACGTCTTCCATAATTTGCTTCGGCTTCTTCTTGCCATTCATCTTCCAGAGAGTTTTGTTCTTTCTGGTCTGTGAGTTTTGACTCTGTTACAGCCAAATAACTCAGTAAGAAAGTCCTGGATTGGGTGTCAGACTTGTAACTGGGAGCTGCAGTGCAGCACAAGGGAGAGCTGGCACATCCTTATCCTTTCGGAGAGAGAATCTTGGGATGGCCTGGGTTGGGAGGGACCTCAAAGCCCATCCAGTGCCACCCCCTGCCATGGGCAGGGACACCTTCCACTATCCCAGGCTGCTCCAAGCCCCGTCCAACCTGGCCTTGGGCACTGCCAGGGATCCAGGGGCAGCCACAGCTTCTCTGGGCACCCTGTGCCAGGGCCTCCCCACCCTCACAGGGAACAATTCCTTCCCAATAGCCCATCTAACCCTGCCCTCTGGTATGGGAAGCCATTCCCTGTGTCCTGTCTCTCCATCCCTTGTCCCAAGTCCCTCTCCATCTTTCTTGTCAGCTCTTTCAGGCCCCACAAGGCCACAGTGAGGTCACCCCAAACTTCTCCTCTCCAGGTGAACAGTCCCAGCTCTCCCACCCTTTGCTCCCAGCAGAGCTGCTCCATCCCTCTGATCATCCTGGTGCCTCCTCTGGACTGGCACCAGGATCTCCACACCCTTCCTGTGCTGGAGACCCCATATAAACTTAGACTGGCCTGCAGGGCTCTGGAGTCCACTTAGTACAGGAAAACTTTGCAGATCCCAGCTCTTAATCTCTGCCTGAGGCCCTCTTGAGGATTTGAGCAGCTCATGGCATCTGCATAAGACAGGAACTAAATCACAAAGTTCACTCTTCTGCCGTTCGTTGGAAGAGGCTGCCCAGAGAAGTCACCAACCCTGGAATGTGCTCAAAGAACCTGTGGATGTGGCACCTGGGGAGCCTGGTGCTGGCTGGACTTGGTGATCTCAGAGGTCTTTTTTCCAACCTTAATGATTAATCATTCTGTGATTCTACAGGGCATGGATAGAAAGGAAAAAGGTGTTGCCAAGTTGGTGAAATTTTAAGAAAAAAAGACAATTAAAATAGGTTTTCATTATGTCTCTTATGTTATGTTGCATAAGCCACACATACCTGGTGTTCAGAAAACATTAGAGACCAAAGCGGAGCCTTGTTTTGAGTTGCATGAGTAAAATCTTCCCTAATAATTACACGGGATGAAAGGAAATCCTCGGATCTACCACTGCTTCGTAATTTGTTCCATGCCAAAGACATAATAACATCATAAAAGAAGACATAAAACGTGACACGTGAAAGACATAAAACATCTTAAAAGCAGCATAATTCTTAAAGCTGCAAATTCAAACTAAAATAGCCTGAAGAGACTGCTCAAAAAACTGGCTCCCATCATTTTCCTGTATGTGTACCATGGTCCATAAGCCATTATTAACCTTGGAAGAAGCATATCAGGAGTTCTGCTCACAGGTGAGTGAGCAGCACGTGGGCAAAATGCAGGGGGAGAGGGGTTGTGTTTGTATGAAACACAAAATGTTAGTCAGTGCGCTCAAATGGGTATTGAAATATGAACTTTTATTCAAATTCTGTTTTAATTAAAATAATAATGGTTAATGCAACAAAGAAACAGCGGTTTTTACTCAAGCTGATCATATTCTTCCTCAAGGAGCTCGTTTTTGAATATGTCAGGGATGACAGATTGGAAAAAGCTAGAACATTGTTCTCTAACTCACCCCAATTTGCAGCACTTTGGGAAAGAGCTTCTTCTGACAATTTTTTTCTTTCAATGGACATCCAGGACAGAGAGATGTAGGGCAGAGTTTCAACCCAAAATATTTGTTCCAAAATACTGAGGAAGAAATATTTGCTGCAAGTCGCATCAGACCCGTGACAGAACAACCTCTAACACACGAATTGAAATTTGGATATCTCTCATGTCTCAGGTTCACAGTAGGGAAAAGTATTTAGAGATTTGCAAGGATTGCTTGGATGTCTGCAAGGACTCTTGATTTAGGATTGCTTGAAAAAAAGATGATTTTTTCCTAAGCTGCCTAACAACAGTGCTCTTGCTCCTTAATTAAACACAGTGGAATAAAAAAATCCTCTGGACTCTCTAATTGTTGTCCACTTGTAAATATTTTTGTTGTCCTTCACTGAAGTCGTGTTGTTGATCTTTCTTTGGCGGCAGAAGAATTTTATTTTTTTGGCAAATAATAATGTAGCTTAATGAATCAGCCTGACTTGGGAGTCATCAGTTACTTTCCCACCACAACCTTTACTATTTTCATGTCTTTAAGCAAATCAGGTAATCTCTCTGTTTTTCTACCTCCCTTATTTACACATTAAGAGTGAGACTCATTGCAGATATATTTGTGCAGCGTTTCTGGATCTGATTCGTTGTAGGAACTATTATACGGTTTGAATCACAAGGGAAAATGACTAAATTACAAAGTAAACTACCTTCAGTTACCAAATAATTGTGCCATTTTCTCCCCAAATGTGAAAGATGCAGTTATTAGCAGAGGAATCTCTCAAATGTATCGTTTATTGGAAAGGCAGAAAGTTTCTTGTTCAGAAAGAAACTATTGTGAATACAGACAGACTGTGACTAATTCAACCTGCAAAATTGCAGTCACTGCCAAGCCTCTTTCTTTCCAGAGGGAATAAGTTTCCCCTCATTTTCCAGTCAGTGTAGCACAGGTAGCTGTTCCCCTTGGGTACAAAACAGAGGCAAACTTCATGGCAGTGGGCAGAGGCACTCGGATGCCTGGGTTTTTTGTATGTACTATATATATTTCATAGCCTGAAGTCCTGCTGAAGCTTTCTGTACACTCTTTTAAAAAAGATTAGTTGACTGTATTGCTTCCAAGTATTGATGTGCAGCAGAGCACTTCTGGAGGGATGCATTGAGAGTGCAGAACTGCTGCTGTCCATCTCACAAGCAGGTTGCTCTTTTATCCCATGGCACAGGAGCGTGGATCCTTCCTTGTGCCTCAGATTTTAAATGTGTCCTGTCATTATATGTGGCACAGGGACACACAGCTCATTTCAGGGGTAGTCTTCCTGCCTTAGTTCATGGGCAATTTCAAAGTAGGCCTGGCAATTTCAGCCAGAGAAGGGAATCCTTTACTTTGAGAAGAATGAGCTTGGCATACACAATTTTGTCATTGTTGCCTACTTTGGGAGAAGAAAAGGAAGGGATCTTGCCAGGTTCCCTCCTGCAGAGACACTGGGACTGGAGTTCAAGGCTTGTCATTCCTCTTGACCCTGATACACAGCTGAGCTTTAGACAAGGCTCTCACGTCATTGCCCAAAGGAATTAACTTCTCAGGGAACATTCTTTTTGCAGTTTACAAGTTCCCTGGTTTTCCTCTTCCAATCCTGCTCCATCTGAAGCTTAAGGGCTTTTTCCCCTCAAACTGATCCATAAACCCATCCTTAAGCCTCACGCCAGCTCTTGCCCGAGCCTTTGCCAGAGATCTCAGCCACAGCCTGGATGAAGTATTTCTCAGGGGAGGTTTTGTTTCCATTTCTAGCTGCCTCTGGCAGCCCTGAATAGTCCTGGTGTGACCTGAGCTCTGCATTTGTCTTGCTCTCAAAACAACCCCTTACCTAAGCTTTAAAACTCTTACCACACTAAGGACAAGATTCCTCAGCCATCGTCCAGATTTATAAATTCTTGGGAGAATTCACAGCCCAACCTTCCTTTTGCAACACCTTTAAGGACCAGCTCTGGTGGACCTGAAGATTTATTTCCTGTTCACAAACTTAACTTTACTGCTCAGATTAGACCCCAAATCATTGACCGGAGAAAGAAATTCTGCAGGGATGACTCTTCCTGATTCAATCTCTCTGACAATGAATCTGGGTAAGCCTACCTGGAGCTCTGGGCTTCCTCTTGCTCTTGCCCTCTCCAAAGCTGTAACCTTAACCTTAATCCCTTAAAAAGCCTTTCCATAAATCCCGAGGAATTTCCCGGACAAAAACCCCTCAGAGTGAACAAAAGGAAGGGCCAGCTTCACCTGAATGATAAAAAGTTGGGAGGTCAAGGACAAGGTACACAAAGTGCTGGGGGTGGCAGAGCAGGATTTCGTGGGTGACAGCGATGGCTTAGAGAGCCAAACCCAAGGTAAAAAATATCCAGAGGCAAGACATTCTCTGGAGAGAGGGAAAATCAGCATAAACGGGGAGGGATGGAGTGAAAGACAGCACAACCCATTTCTCTTCTGACATCTCTGATCAACCTTCATGGCCACAACCAAGACCCAACAAAGAGTGTAGACATCAGTGCTAATTATACAACATTAATAGTGCTGTAAACATGTGACTAAGGTAGAATTTGAGGGTTAAAAATGGACATTTCTCTGTTTGCAGGGATGATCATTGAGAACTTGATGTTAGCAGGAACTGTGGTGTTAATTAATGAACTAATAAAGGTTTGGTCTGGATTTTTAAAGTTTAAACCTGGCATGGCGGATCTAAACCCTCCCTTCACAGCGACCTGGAGCTGATACAAATCTCTTTAATAAGAAGTTGTAACTTGTTATTAAAGCACTGCCAGTTATTTTTTGTGGCTTTAATCCATAGCCCTGTTAATGGGAATCAAAAACTCCTTCATGAGGAGCCACTGTCATCACCTGACCAGGCCTATCTTCAGCCAACAGTATTTTTTCACTCTCTTTAATGGTTTTTTTTGTGACTTGCTAGCACCAGCCTGCGGCCCAGTGGTGGGTTCCTGTAGACTCTTGTTTGCGTTTTTAACTGCAAAAATCCATTCTTTGTGCTGCTGATCAATGTGTGTTTTGTGTATGAATTTCACTGCTGCACTGGCTGTTGTTGGAACCCAAAGTGCACAGAATTATATTCCTCTATCTGTTTTGAAGGAAAAAACCCCTAGGTACAATCCAGATTTTGACCTCTATCCATGGAAAAAGTTACCTACCCTCTGGGAGTCAGTAGAACCCTCACAGGTGTGAACTAGGTGATAGAATATTATGTAAGATTGTCACAGGGTGAGAAGTTGTGTAGTTTTGGGTTTGTTAGCATAGTAAAGAGATAATAGTAGAAACCTCCAATATGGAGGATTGTTGTAGTTTTCTTTACCTCTTTCCTTCTTCTCTACACTCCATGTTCTGCAGCAAAAGCAAGGTTAGGTTGATGGGATGAAAAATTCCGCAGTTCCTGTGTACGTGACAAGGTGAAATGCTGGACATTGGTTAAAAAGAGAAAACATCTGCTGTTTTAAGTTTTAATTGGATAATTTACCTTTAAGAACGATCTGCAATCCTGGTAAGGGGCATTCGGCGTTCAGCTTTCAACATTCACTAACCTGCTGTGTTCCATGCTGTACTTTTCTAAGATAAGATTTAATAAACAACTACCTGAGAACGCAGAGAACGCTGAGGTCCCTTCTGTTTCTGAGAAGTCAAGGCATAGACCTCGAAATCCTCCCCTGTCAGGGGAGGAACACTGGCACAGGATTCTGTCAGCAGTGTGACCTTGCTGGTGACTGGCGCAGAAAATGGCTCTTCAAAAATGCGTGAAGCCTCTCAGCTCTGAATGAACACCCCAACGGGTGTGTCTTCATGAGGAGTGTTTAACCTGGTTGCAAAAATAAGGGGGTTTCCTGTTTTCCTTTTAGATATTTTGGTTGCAGAACCATTGTGATGGGTGAAGAAGCACAGCATATAAAGTGGAATTTAAAGATATGTAATGACACAAAAACTCCCAGTTCTCATCATAACTGGAGGCTGGGAAGTTGGTGAGCTCCAACCACCTAATGAGTTGTGTTCTTTTGTGGCCAGAAATCACAACTGGATACCAAAATTGTTGCTTCATCAGTTATGGTGCATTTGTCTGAATCTTCTGATTTTGAAATCCATTTTTACTACTTCTTGATTTGCTTTTGTAGGCCAATGAACCTGAGAAATATTGATTATGTGGAAAGCTATTTCAGAATGATTCTTCTAGCTCATAAGGAGAGATGATGAGTGATTTCACCACAGGGAAATAAATATGAGAAGTCAACATTTCAATTTTTCTAACGCTTCCAGAAGCCTCATCGTGTCTTGCATTACAATTACATTGCCTTCAGACTGAAGGAGGGTAAGGTTAGGTGGGATACTTGGAAGGAATTGTTCCCTGGGAGGGTGGGGAGGCCCTGGCACAGGGTGCCCAGAGAAGCTGTGGCTGCCCCTGGATCCCTGGCAGTGTCCAAGGCCAGGTTGGACGGGGCTTGGAGCACCCTGGGCTAGTGGAAGGTGTCCCTGCCCATGGCAGGGGGTGGCACTGGATGGGCTTTGAGGTCCCTTCCCCCAAACCATCCAGTGATTCCATGATTCTGAGCTTACCTGCTACCTGGAAAGAGTAGGTTTAAGATATGAAATCAAACTAGAGAGAAATTAGCCGATTCTTTGACTAAAAGTCTTTAATCCCAAAAGGGCCATTCAGTGAAAGCTGCTTTTCTTTTACATTTTGATGAATATTTTTGCTAATACCAACAGAAGTAAGTAAAATACCTTCAATGAGGGATTTTATGTATGCACATGGAGTGCCTTGACTTCATTTCGGAGAGAAAAAACTCCTAATTAACAGTTTAATATTGCTTTTGTTATTTCCTTTATGATGCTCATAATTGCACTGCTGATTTTTAATTAAACATGCATTTTGTGAAATATGTCGCATAAATAACCCTTCTGAGCCGTGCTTTTAATAACTATTCATCATTCATTTAGGCAGTACAAAGGGCACTGGAAACAATTACTGAAATGTGCTCATACAAGGCAGAGCAGAGCTCAGGAGACTTCCCAGAGCATCTCACTGTCTGATTAAACCCCCTGATGGATTTACAGTGGACCCTGTTTTAACAGATAAGATAAATCTACTGTTGTCCTTATTCCTTATTATTAAAACCAACACCCTAATTATTTCTGGCAGGTTGTTTCTAAGGTATTACTTTGACTGTCCATAAATTGAACGTTTATATCCCTGCTGTCATTTTTCTTTCCTTGGGACTTTTTGTTCTGCTTTGTGGTAAAATCTGGAAAATGCAGTGGGGTGCTGAGCTGAGTGAGCAGATATTGACATACTGTGATGGAATCTGTGCTTCTGGTGCCATGCACAACTCAAAGATGGACAGGGAAATTCTCTGTGTTTAGTGAGACTCCATCACCTTTTTGACTGCAGGGAGGAGTTTCTGGGTTCAGTGCCACTGAATTTCCTGTGACTGAATCCAGTGGATTGTTTCATGCTCCAGGACTGTGCTGCTCAAACCAGAAGGTCTCATGAAGGAAGTAGAGGTGGCCACAGAGGTGCTGCAGGGTTGATCTTTTCATTTTAAGATTTAATTTTTGTAAATTTTAGCTATCAATCAGTTATTTTTCAAAATCATTTTGTAAAAAAAAGAAAAATAAGTTCTGGTAGATTTTAGTAGAATCACAGAATGGTTTGAGAGGGAACGGATCCCAAAACTCATCCAGTCCGGCCCCCTACCATGGGCAGGGACACTTTCCTCTGGACCAGGTTGCTCCAACCTGGCTTGGAACACTCCTGGGATACATTTACCTGTCATTCAAGGAAGAGAACATCACAGCCACACCTGAAAGCTTTCTGAGTAAAGAAATACTTCAGATTGACTTTCGCTTCTTTCCCCTTTCCCAGAGCCATAATCACTGTTAAACACTGGTGTTTTCACAGTAGCACTTCCATTTAAATTGATCATTACCCTTTATCCTGATGTGCTGGATGAGCAGCAGTTTCACCCTCAACAATATACACTTATGTTCCTATGTGAATCTATTAAAACAAAAGTATTTAGAAGAATTTCTTTCCTTACTTTTGCCTAATGATAATTATTTTCCAGGGCTCTTATCAGCAGTTCAGCCCAGCTCAGCCCCACCTGGATTACCTGGCAGTGGATATTCCTAGGAAGGCAGCTGGAATGTTGCCTCTTCTTCCTAAAACACACTCAGCTTAATCTTAGTTTGTCTTTTTTTAGGGCCATGTACAGGAGAACTTCTCTTCTTTATGATTTCGGGCTGAAGATCTTCTGTTTAATCTTCCAGTTTCCTGATTTCTTTTGCTTCAAACACATCTAGGGCTGAAACCAGTCCTAAATCTACTTTAGCTTTGTACAGTTGTGTGGTGTAGAACCTATTCCTAATTAACAGACAGGAATAATTATTCAGTGTAGAAACAACTCAGATCCTGGAATAAAAGCAGACGTACATCAGGGAGGTGATTTTCTGTATTTGGCAGGAGATTTATCTGATCTTGAGGAATAAACTATGACCCAGTAGATTAATTATTTTAGAAAATGCTCAAGTTTTCCTTGCAATCTTTGGCATTTAAAATTAAAAGCTTTTTGGCTGGATAATTTGAGAGAAGAATTTCTGGTGGCGGTTGTGTTTACGCTGAGAGGAAGTTGTTTAGAACACACTTCTTGAGACAGAAGCGTTCCATATGGTAAATACTGATTATTAGAAAACAAAGCCTTAGGGTGAAGTTCTCTGAAAGAGATTTGTAGAACCTTTGAAAAAGAGACTGGTGGAAAATCACCTCAAATTTTGGCAGGGTTGTAACCAGACTCCCAAAGCTGAACATTCCTCTGCAAAGGGTTCTACTCTTGAATGTTTCCCCTGAGCTTTTTGTTTGCACAAGTATTACAAATAAAGGGAGTGGATTGCAGCTCTGCTTTTTCTTGGATGGACGGTGGTTCCACCTTTTGTTTAATTGCAGGTGCCTCTGGGAATAAAATGGTGCAGAATTAATTTCGAGTTCCTGGCTCTCCATCCTGCTCTCAACACCTGCTCGTTTTATGGCCTGTCACAAGAACACCCGAACATCTGGTGGCTTCCCTCTGTGTCCCACTGCAGAAAAGCCTCCAAGCCATATTGAAAACTTTCCCTCAGCCTTCCTTCATTCCAGGATCTTTACATTCAAGGCAGAATCCATTTTCCGAACACCGATGTCAAGCTCTGGAATGCTGGGAGAGATGGCTCAATTTTCATCCCGTGTGCTTTATACCCATATAGAAAACAAAACCAAGTTTTCACTCAGATTTACAAAGTTGCTCTGCAACAAAATTTAAAAGCAGCCTTAATTCTGAATTTTGCTTAGCCAACTAAGCCAGTTAATTTAGGTCAAAGTAGAAGGAAGATTTGGGGAAGAAATGAATTTGACTTGGAACATCAAGGGGAGATGAACCTCATCACGCTTTAAACATTTGACAATTAGCAATTTAGGGTTACAATTAGCAATTTAGTGTTACAATTAGCAATTTAGTGTTACAACATGATTATGTACAAAACTTGGATTCCCAAGGGACAGCCATCAGTAGTTCTCAGTCCCCTGAGGAGCAGTTGAAGGTAGGGAAGACCCTGCAGGCTCTCTGGACACTGAACTCTAAAACACTGAGAGAAAACAGATTATTAAAGTCAGTGCCTTTTGTGGAAAATGCTTGCATAGAATTAAATCAGAGAACATCCAGGGTGTAGCTTGAGAGTGCTTTATTATGACTGTAACAACATCAGACAAAAGCTGTCAGATTAGTACCTGGACTCTTTAAATCCTATTCCAGCTGAAGAAAGGGTGTAATGAGGAAGAGGAATTCTTTGCAGAAGGAGAACAATAATTTAAGAAGCCTCCCCCTGCTCATTTTAAAAATAATGTCCCAGAGCTCTTCATAAATTCAGTCATGGCCAGGATACACCAGTTGGAACGAGTTCAGAGGGCAGCTGCTCTTCTGTATTACACCCTGAATTTACAACCTGGGTACTGCCAGGGACAGTGCAGATAATTCCATGGCTTTATCCTGCATGTTTGACTTCTTAGCACTGAGAAAGAATTCAACTCTCTGCACTGAAATGTAGAAAACATCTGCAATTCAAGTCGTTCATCTGGCTTAATATGAAGTGACAGGAAAAAAAAGGATGTTTCTGAATGGACACTTTTTTTTAAAGAAACTCATAGCTGTAGGTAATGTATCACAGGACTTTTATTCAGAAGAATTCCTAAGTGGATATAGGAACTTCCTTCCCAGTTGAAGCATCAGTGCTGCAATAACCTGCAAACAAGTGCAGTTTCCTGCCTGCTGCGGGTGTTTAAGGGGCTGGCCTGTCGTGCTAAAGTCATTTCAGGATGTCACTTTTTAGTGAAACTTCCACGTGAAAAGAATGACTGAAACGAAACTTGGGAAGCAGATCTTGGGCTAGAAGGGAATGCACAAAGTGATTATTTTTAAGTAGTGACCATTGGTCCAATTTTAGCTTAGAGAGAGCTCTCCAGTTCCCAGAATCTCTCCTGGTTCACCATTATTCCCATATTCACACAAAACCATTCCTCTCCTTTTTGTACAAACTCATGTGCTTGAAGATTCCAGAATTCTCTCTCTCTTTTTTTTTTTTT
>VXBT01008749.1:77471-127524 GCA_013400235.1 Oriolus oriolus | reverse complement strand
TCAATCTTTGGGAAAAAAAAAAAAAAAACATCTCTAAAAGGGCTAATGGGATAGGACAAACCAATCTCACAGAACTGGACCTACAGGGTTGGCTCAGGTCACTCCTCGAGGTCCTAAGCTAAACTTTACTGTGACTCTACAGATGTTCCTCCTGTCACCAGAGCAACAGAATTCCTATGGAAGAAAAATCAGAAGCCTTGTTTGGAGAAATGCAAGTGAGAATTCATGACATTTTCATTCACTTCGTCTTTCATTTCACATCACCTTGACTTCAAGACTTTGTTTTCCATTTTCACATCACCTGCTTTTAAGCAAATTAAGAAGTCTTGCTGACCCTTAAATGAGGATTTTACCCTAACTTTTGTTTTCAGCTCTTGAGTTGTTTAACTCCTACATCAGTATTTTTAAAAACACCTCAGAAAGAGCCACTCTGGGATGAGAGGACAAACCAGTGATCTCTAAAATGTTTTTTTCTGCTATTTGCATACGTAGCTAACAGTGAAATAGGGTTAGACTCATAAAAAAGCTGTGTTTTCCCTTATTTTAAAAATGAAAATCTGCCATTTGCTTGAACAGCTGAAATATAACATTATTGGAGTTTGGGAAGAATTGAAATAACATATTTTGCCTGCTAGAATCAATTTTCTAAAATATAGGTAGGCTTTAAAATCATTAGAACAGACAGAGAAAGTGCCAAGTGAAGCAGAACTTCTTTTGGGAAGCCACCAGCAAATATCAGAAGGTGGCTCCTTATGTTTTGAAGAAACATTTGCAGGCTATGGAGAAGGAAACGAAGAAAAGATTTAAATTGATTTAAATGTGGAAATTATGAGGGTGGGGGAAGCTCTGGACATTTCCATTGCTCCCAAAACTCCTGTTCCAGTGTCCCCAGGTGGCATGGAGCTTCCCACACCCATGCCACATGGCATTTATCGGGAATATTCATCTTCCCTCTCAATTCCAGGAGATTATATTGTTAAATCAGGAATGAGTGTTTCAGTTGGATGCAATAGTCCACTGAGCTTCTCTGTGCTACAGCCTTACCCCTGGTGTGGGCCTGTAGAGATGTTTGTGGCTAAGTGAGGGTTTTAGTTTTAAGGAAAGGAAAAAAAAATAACATGAAACTGAATGCTAAATATCTGAAGGTCCCTTAGTTTTGTTTTTGGGGTTTTTTAATGAGTAAATGCTAATATAAATAATTTGTTGCAAGAAATGAGACTGGAAGTATGAACAGTAGAGGAATGATGGTCTGCCCTAATTCTGAATGGATTTCCAGTTCAGCCAGAAAGAATTTTGAGCTCAAGCATTTTTTCCAATTCCACTGAAGAGTTTTCCTCTCTGCCACTGGCAGAGATTCATGGCATGTTTTTGTTTGCCAATCTCATTTACATAATCCACAGATCCATCATTTCCTCTGTCTGATGTGGTTTGACTAAATGGAGACCAATTTGGAAAATACAACAATTTGGGCGCTACGAATATGGTTTATTTTAAAAAGAATATTTTGCAATTTCCTACTTTTATTTATACATGGAATCACAGAGTCATTAAGGCCAGAAAAGGACTCCAAGACCACCAAACCCAACCTTTGCCAGAATCCCACCGTGGCCACGCAGCCACGTCACAAAGTGTTTGGATGATCTTGTGGGGACCAGAGCAAAGATCGGAGTTTTCCCATACTCTGGCACTGTTTACATGTTCATATTTGGGGTTTTTTTTTGAGCAAATTAAAAAGAAAATGCCCTTTAGATGCCTTGGAAGTAGCAATTTTCTGTTTTCTATAAAATAAAATAAAAAAAATCCCTCAATTTTGAAACCATCTGAGATGAAGCTGGGACAGATTTTTTTCATGAGCTCTGTTTTAATTATTGCACAAAGACAATAACTGATGTGCTGAGCATTAAAAGTCCATTTGGACTTGATTATTTTCTCTTTTAATACTTTAGCCTCTGTAATTAATTTTTAAGCTTCCTGTAATACTTGAAAATAAAATTAATTTGGCAGTTTTCTTTAAAAATTGAAATGTGAGAATTTGAAATGCACTGTTAATTTTAAAACTGGCGGGAACCCCTCTGATTTTCATTTACCAGCAGTGCAAAACCTGCCCTATATTATAAATGCTAACGACACCACAGACATTTCAAAGAATTTTATGCCCAAAGTTAAAGAAAATACATGACTTAGTCCAATGCTAATCTCTTACTTTCCATAATGCTAAGCCTCATTTATGCTTTTAAACTTCATTAAAAATAACTGCAGGCCATATTATTTTAAATGGCCTCTCTAACCAAAGGAAGGCTTCCCCCCCCCCCAGTATCATTTTCCTTTTCCTTATATTTAGGACTTTCTATTGATTTTTGTCTTTCACTTTGCACCTAATGTTTTTTTTTCTTAAATAATATTTTTTTTTCTCCCTGCGGGATTTTTTGTAAGGTGAAAATCTGACTGTGTGGAAAAGGATAAGCATTAGGAGACTGTCCATATCTTACTTAGAGCTGCAGAAATTCCTGTAAAAATTATCTGCTGTGCAGGAGGAAAATTCATGCACAATTCCTACACACAGCATGTTCTTAGAGCCCCCTGCACCAAGAGGTTTCCTTTGGCCACACTGAGCCAAGGAATGGACATTTTTAATAGACCTTATTGTGTGATTCCTACCAAAAGAAGTTTCTTGTACATCTCTATAAGTCTGGCACAGTCTCAACATGATCGTGGAGTATCATGGAACCTTTGGAAAAAATATTCTGATGTCTTTTCAAGAATTGGAATTGAAATATTTATTTAGGTACTCAAAAACCCTGGGGATGTGGCGCTTGAGGACATGGCTTAGTGGTGAACACAGTGCTGGGTTCATGGTGGGACTTGATCCTCTTAAAAATCTTTTCCAACCTTTGTTATTCTTTGACTCTGTTTGTCCTTTTTTTCCTTATATATTCCATTCGTGACAGATAAATGTTCTGGAAATCTGGGAAACAAGGCTAATGAATTGCTATGATCAAAATTCCCAGGAAATTCAAGTCAAAACGTTGTAATTATTGATCAAATGATTCTTTTTAATTGTTCAGACTTTTTAAACTGGTGCCTCTCAGTTTAAGTTCCTCAACAACACTAATTCTCAATCGATTTTTTTTCAGTCCTTGTGGTTTTTTTTAGTTTCAATAATAGTCGAACGTGTTTTCCCAGACCTATTTGAAGTGAAAAATGGAAAACAAAGGTATTTGGTACCTCCTTGTCCTGCTGCCAAAGTTGCTGCTTCCATAATTCAGGAAATTTTTGAGGGCATCTCCTGGTAAATACTTGACAACCATAAATATTCCTAAATCCTGCAGAGTCAGAACTCTGGCTCTGAGTCTGATTGGCGTGAGATTGATCTAAATAGATGCCTGACCTGAACCAGGCAAAAGCAGGCAAAAGGGGTGTGGAATTAAATAAAATAAAAGTCCATGTTGTCCTTTCTGCCAATATTGGAATGAGGTTATTGCTCTTGCAGTCAATTGGTGTTTGACAGCAATATATTCCTCTGGGGGGCTCTAAATCCACATAATTTCCTACCACTCCACTAGAAAGATGTAATGATTATGACATACAAGCCCGTTAATAGTTAGTCTCTTATGTTATAATTGAGAAGGAATGAAAATCAGTCTGGAAAATCTTAATGAAACAGAACATTATTAAAAAAATTTAAGATGCAGATGCAGATTGAAAATTAGATGACCTAAAACACTTCCTTTTAATGTTTTCTTGTATACAGAACTGATCTTTGTGCAAAAAAAAAAATCTTCCTCAATTTCCTAAACTTTCAAAAATCAGCTCAGGGGTATCCATCTGTCCATTTGACCTTTCCTTCCTAGAGAACGTTTTCTTTAATTATTCTGAAGTGACAGGAGATGCTGATACTGGAGACGTCCTTGAACCAGTGCATTTCTGGAGTTTCAAAAGTGTTTAAAATATTTGATGTTTAAAATAAAATAGCCCCAAATTCAAACTGCCCTGTTGCAACACCTTTCTTTGGGGGATAGGTAATGGATTAATGATTTTTAAGCCACGGCAGTCAAGTAAACAGATAAATTTCAATCACTGAGGTCTTTCGAAGTTTTTATGGATGATTTTAGGTAATTTTTTCGGCTGTGGGAAATTGCCCTCTTAAAAGAACTGGTTTATGAAAAAGAATAACATTTCTTCTCTAAAGTGCTTAGGCTGAGATGTGCAGAAATCAGTTCCCAACCGAATGGCAAACCAGGGAACAGCTGCTCTTGCTGTCTGGCTTGTAAACTCTGCTTCCAGAGTTTTCCTGGGACTGCCTTGAGAGAAGACAATAAACTCCATTCTCTGAGGTCTCACTTCTTTTTTATCCTCTCTTATCATATTTATCCTGCAGTCTCACAGCCAAAATGATCTCTTGATAATCTGCCTTTCCTTTCGCTGTCAAGCTGCCTCAGTGATTAGATGAGCATGGACAAAAGGCTGGGAGTGGGCATCATGAGAAAATTTGGAAAAAATAGAAGAATGGTACTGTTTCATGGCATTCCTGCTCATGAACACTTAATTCAAGATAGAATTATGTTCAAAAAACATGGAAAAGCTGATCTCTGCTGAAATACTTTCTGCTTTTGTTTCCAATTTTGTAATTCTGGGAAAGTCTCATTTCTAAACATTACCAGCACTGCGCTTTCAAGTCTCATTCCAGCAGATAACTCAGGGTTATTGTGGAACAGCAGATGAAAATATTGCAAAGTTTTATGTGCTTTCAGCAATTTCTTTTTCTTAAGGTGGTCAAGAAGCATTGAAGCTGGATTTTTTGACTATGCATTATCTTATTTATTTCAATTTAAAAGATCCAGAGCAAGGAAATAGTAATTTTCAAGCAATGTTGACTTTAGAAAACTCCTATTTCTTCTAATCAATGCAGGTTGGATTTTTGACTGAAAGTTGGAGTCACTTAATAAAATCACAAAGGGAATAAATATCCTGACTTTCATTATATTCTTAAATAAATTAATGCTCAATGTCGAGAAAGAATATCCATTTATATATCAGGAGTAACACTAAAAGGAACCACAAAGTAAATTCACAAAATAAACTCACAAAGTAAATCAGCTTTTGCTTAAAGCTTGAAGCTGTGCTGGGTTATTCTTTCAGGATATTGGTCTGTAGATATCAGCAGTAAAAACACCTGCTCTGAAATCTCTGGGGCCATTTCACAGAGATAATTTGTGACAAACATTTAAATGACAGCTCAAAAGAGTATTCTAAGATCTTGATGAAATTTGCCACTGGAAAACAGTTTTATTTGCTGACAGAAAATTAACACAGCCCGGGACCTGAAGTTCAAAATTTCTTGTAATACCTTTTGTGCCTAAGAGAACTTATGATAATGTAATATTTTATGGAGATTTTTCTTATGTTAATGATGCAAATCAGGAGCTTAAAGAATTCTAAAACATATGAATATTTGGAATGAAGCTGATAAATGACAACAAATTGAGTGTTTTCCTGAAAAGAAGATTTTCTGCATAGTTCCTATAGGCATGGAAAGAAATGGAAGACCCCAAAATCATCAGGGAAATCAATCCCATTGCACAGATTATCCCTGAAATTTCGCCTGCAGCTGTTACTTTCACATGGAAACTGGAAAAATGCTGATAAAATTTCTCGAGGCCAGAAGGGGTTTCTCCCCCATGAACCTTTGGGTGTAGCTTCATTTCAGGCTGGTGCAGAAATATTTCTGCACCACATGAATCCCAGTTTGGATGTAGAGCTCTGTCTGTCCTCCAAGCGCTGCATCAGGAACAGATCTGAACAGCAGAACAGGGACAGACACTCACTGGAGGACTTGGGGTTAGACTGGTGTTGGAACCCAAAGTGCTGAGACTGATATTCCTCTGTCTGTTTTGAAGGAAAAAACCCCTATGTACAACCCAGAATTTGACCTCTACCCATGGAAAAAGTTACCTACCCTCTGGGAGTCAGTAGAACCCTCACAGGTGTGAACTAGGTGATAGAATATTATGTAAGATTGTCACAGGGTGAGAAGTTGTGTAGTTTTGGGTTTGTTAGCATAGTAAAGAGATAATAGTAGAAACCTCCAATATGGAGGATTGTTGTAGTTTTCTTTCCCTCTTTCCTTCTTCTCTACACTCCATGTTCTGCAGCAAAAGCAAGGTTAGGGTGATGGGATGAAAAATTCCGCAGTTCCTGTGTACGTGACAAGGTGAAATGCTGGACATTGGTTAAAAAGAGAAAACATCTGCTGTTTTAAGTTTTAATTGGATAATTTACCTTTAAGAACGATCTGCAATCCTGGTAAGGGGCATTCGGCGTTCAGCTTTCAACATTCACTAACCTGCTGTGTTCCATGCTGTACTTTTCTAAGATAAGATTTAATAAACAACTATCTGAGAACTCAGAGAATGCTGAGGTCCCTTCTGTTTCTGAGAAGTCAAGGCATAAACCTCGAAATCCTCCCCTGTTAGGGGAGGAACACTGGCACAAGTTTGTGTCAGACTGGCTCTGACCTGATCCTACAGACTGGATTCCAGTTATTGCCTAAGATTTCCCTCTGGAGAGGATCTTCTAGTTTGGAATTTTTCTAAAAAATAATTGAATTCTTCTGCGTTCCCAGGCTTGAAGAAAATGGGCTGAATGGCTTCAAAAGCCAGTGTGTCCATACTCCATTAAACCCACGCTACTGAAGGAAGTGTGAAGTTTGCTCTAAGAGCTCTTCCATGGGGTTTATAAGGTTACCAGAACTTGGGCCTCAAGGACTGTGGAGCTTGGTTGGGCTCTGCTCCCAGGGAACAGGGACAGGAGGAGAGGGAACGGCCTCAGGCTGGGCCAGGGGAGGCTCAGGTTGGACACCAGGGGGAATTTCCCCATGGAAAGGGTGCTCAGGCCTTGGCAGGGGCTGCCCAGGGAGGTGTTGGAGTTCCCTGCACCCCTGGAGGTGTCCAAGGAAGGCCTGGAAGTGGCACTCAGAGCTCTGGGCTGGTTGGGCACAGCTTGGACTCAGTGATCTCAAACCTAAATGATCCTGTAATATAAATAAAATTATGAGTAAGTAAAGTTGTATTAACACTGAACATCCATTACTACTCTTGTAAAATCTGATCTGAAGGAATTCTCGGTACCAGCTGCAGCAACTTTGCATGGATTAGGATCACAAATTACATCTGAACTTTTTCTGTATTGGAGAGTTAATATCTCCTGTCAGAGCACACGGCACAGGAGGACAAGAGACGTCTGTGCAAAGCAGCCTGCAGGCCCAGACTGAGCAGCACAGACAAAGTAATTACAGGCACTTCAGGAAGAACTAATAAACGTTTCCCAAATCCATTTTAAAGGAAATTGGAAAAGGACTTTGTCAGCATTCAGACAGGCCTCCAGGAGAACACAGCCTCTGACATTTTCATTGAGCCGCCCTTTCTCCTGGCTCCCTTCAGGAAAAGGGAGTTTTTTAGAACTCGGAGTCCAAATGTCGAAGATTACTCATCACTACTTCAAATGTGCAGTTCCCGAGAACTCCTTTGCCACAAATGTTTCTCCTAAATTGAAGAAACTTTTTGAAAGATTGAAACAGTCTATAGACTAGAAAGTGCAGTTTCTGTCAAGTTAGAAATATGACAATTTTGTGACTATTTCAGGAACGAACTACATTGACGCTTTACTTCATTTCCCAGATCTCTGTTGGCTGAAGTGAAAATATTACCTACTAGAGCAAAAGCTTGCAGCAGTTCTTACAGAGGCTTTAAGAAAAGTGGATAAAATATGTTTGCAGTGCTGTAAATTCTTCCCTGTGAGGGTGGGGAGGCCCTGGCACAGGGTGCCCAGAGAAGCTGTGGCTGCCCCGGGATCCCTGGAAGTGTCCAAGGCCAGGTTGGACGGGGCTTGGAGCACCCTGGGCTAGTGGAAGGTGTCCCTGCCTGTGGCAGGGGGGGGGAACAAAATAATCTTTAAGGTCCCTTCCAACCCAAACCAGTCCCTGATTTTATATTCTACATTGAGCATCCCTGCAGCCGCTCTCCTGTCTGCAGCAATTTGAGTATTTCAATGCACTTCAAACTCCCATATTTTATATTTGTTCCTTGTCAGACTCAAATGTGCCCCTAATTTAAATGTTCCCTTTTCAAACTGTCTGCATCATCTAAATATTCTTCAGGTTCTGCTGAACATGTGGGGATGTGGCAATCACACGATTTCATTTGTTCTCTCAGAAAGTTGTTACTTTGAGAAGCTACACAGGAAACGTTTTATGACTTTAAAAAGATCTCTTATTTATCCATGGATTCAAGGTACTGTGGCACTCATTAATTTCTTTGCTTAGTTTTCCATTTGATGAAAGTACATTCCTGAGGTTGTGCTTTGTGAGCTCGGGGTGGAAATTAAATTCCTGGGGGTGAAAAAGGGAACAAGTCAGAAGAGCAGAGCAGATGGGGAGCAGGGAATCTTTGTCTCCATGTAGAGTGCATTAAATGAGCTTAAACGAGACAAAAAGGGTAAATGAGCGAAAAACCTGGAAAATAGTAAGTGGTGGAGGTTTCTTCTTCTTTTACTATTTAGGGTTTGATATTTGAGTATATTGCAGATCCTTCCCTGCCTCATATCCCAGTTATCTCCCTTATAACAGTAGAGGGAGGAGGTTTAATTTCAGTTCGATAGTTTTGCTTGTTCGTCTTCAGCTATAACAGACAAAATTAAAGTTTATTCATGTTAGGGAAATAAATGTTATTGTCATCACCCTATGAATTCTTAGGCAAGAGGAAATCCCTTCACAATTTTCAGTGCACCTGATTTGGTTGGTTTTTTTATTGGTGCTCTGGGTCACAGAGGGCCGTAGGTTCCATTAGGTCCTGCTTAATCTCTAGGCCAGTCAGGCCAAGTTAAAAATAGGTTATAAATTTAATTATAACAGGTAAATAACACAGTGTAGCAGGGGAGGAAAGCTGAAAAACTGATTTCATGGCTGTGACTACATAATACATTCAATAACTTATTAGGGCTGTCATTCATTTTTGTCTTACCTCTGATGCAGGTTTTGGGAGTATTTCTCCGACAAATAAATGCTCACTGCACATAAGGGAGAAACAAGAAAGGATTTAAAACTTTGGCCACACTCTGTAATTTTAACATAAATGAAAGAAATTGTACTGGGGACATTGTCAGACATCTCTTTCTGTGACTATGCCCCCTCCCAGGGACAGGGATCTTCACAAACAGCTTGGAACCGGCTGTAGTATATTCATTTTAGCAAGGAAAATATGAGCACAAGTGATTACAAACAGACTGAATCCTGCCAAACACCTAAAAAGATAGACAGCAAGAAAAAAAGTAGTAAAATGTCAGGATTATTTAGAGGAGATGGGATCCTGCTTTCCAGGAGGGGAGGAAGTGGCCTGGGAACAGGGAGACTGTTCTCAGTCAGTAAGAACACAAACGAGGAAGGCGGGAGAAGGAAGAAGTGGAGGCCACTGTGGATCCCACTCCTCATGTCAGAGGGAATTCCAGCACGACCTCCTGACTGAAAGGCCCCGAGGACGATGACCAGGTACTGCTTTTAGCTGGGGTGGAGCTCACCTTCTCCACGGCAGCTTGCAGGGGGCTGTGTTCTAAAATTGTGTGAATAATGCTGAAAACAGTGCAGATACCACACCGACACCACACTGATACCACGCTGATGTTGCAGTTGTTGCTGATCTGTGCTCACACAGCATTTACTCCTCCTCACCCTCCCAGCGAGGTGCTGGGGGTGCACAAGGAGCTGGGAGGCGACGCAGCCAGCACAGCTGATCCCAACCAACCCTGACCATCCGACATCACGCTCAGCAATAAAACTGGGAGGGTGGTGGATGTTGCCATTGCTCAGGGACTGTTTGGAGGTGAGGAATTGTTTTCTTTCTCATCACTCGCTTTTCTCATTTCCCTCTCATATCACCAACAATTCAGCATTACCTCCAAAACACCGTGTACTCAGAGCTGGGTTAGAATTAGTGAGGGTTGAAAGCTACTGGTTTTGCACTTGAAGTCCTGATCTTAATGAACATTTAACTGCTAGCAGGAAGTGTCTTCTGAGTGAATGAATCCACTGAGGTTTGGGTTTGGAGCTTGAAATCAGCCTGATCAGTCGTTCTTTTAAATCCTCCCATCACAGCCACCTCTAATTTCCTCGGTGACAGAAGTTCAGGAGCAGCACCTCCCACTCGTGAAGCACAAAGACCATTAGAAGAGGAAATCTCTGATTGAAGTCATGAAGCCACTTGACATTTGAAAGGCCTGCAAATGAGACAGCTGTTTCCCACTGCTTTTCACTGATGTGCTGGAAATGATCACCTGTCTGAGCTCATCCAAGGAGTATAAGTCCTGGTACTCCCTTGTTTTCTGGGGGCTGACATGAAGGAACTTCCTCATTTTATCCACAAAAGTTTCATTATTTTAGTAATAACTGGGGCTTTTTTGCCATTCTTCTCTTGATTTTGTGTAGCATTAGTTAAGCACCCTGAGTCTTGTTTCATGAATAGAGCTTCATTTCATGTCTAGGTCACCTTTTGTCTGGCTTAGACTAGATGGGTTTGACTTTCTAAGTGTCAGGGCTCAAGAAAGCTTGTTCTACATTGCTAATTATTAATTTAATTTTTCTTTCTCTTTTCTTCCTCAAAAGAAGCTTGTAAAAATATGTATTTGTGGAGAATGTGATGGAGGAAATATTTGCCACAGGGAACAGAATTCAGCTCCCAGTGTGAAGTTTCACCTGATCTTCCCAGCTCACTTTCCAGAGTTTTCTGTTGTTATTGGGGATTTTTTTTCAGAACATTTGTGTGAAACGTTTACATCTGGGAATAGCGTCATTCCAAAATGAACGTGGTGTTACACAACCTGAACGAGCCTTTGGAATCCCTCACACAATTACGTTTTGTGGAATTGAGGATGCGAGCTTTCACAACAGAGAAATCCAGACAGATACAGCTCTGGAGTGAGTTGGCAGAAAAACTGACAAGGGAAGTTCACTCGAACTTTCTGTTCTCTCTCCAAGAAGAAGAAAATAGGGAGACTCCTAATGCCTGTGAATTCTTTCACTGATTGGGATTTCTGCACCAGTCACAACAGAGGATGTGTCTGGTGAGGATGAGGGCACGAGGAGCTGTTGATAAATTATCGATGTCGATCATTTGGAAAGCCTTTTGCTTTCCAGTGCTGCACTGACGATGTGAATTTACCTGACATCACGAAAACCAGAAGAGATTAAATTCACCTTTCTGGTCCCTTTGTCACTAAGCAGAACGGAAGAGTCCCTAACGCTGAAGCTGTGTTGGATCAACTCTATTTACCCGGATTTATCCCTTTCTAGAGCAGCTGTACTGGGCAGTCTGGTCCAGGCTCATCTTCCACTGCTTTAATGGGAGAATAAAAGTTTTGCAGTCTAATGGCTTGGCAAGTGTGACAGTTTTCTTAAAGCTGTAAACTGCCAGTGCAAGAACTGCAGCTGGAGGAAGGGCAGAAGCAAAGATGTTCTTGTAAGAGAATCAACACGTTTGGTATAAATTTGTAGCATTTTATTCCTATGTGCACAGACTTTCTTCTCATTCTATGAAAAAGTTTCCCACCTCACATCAATCCTGAGCTTTCATTAGGAACATTGCATCAGTCTGGGTTTTTTTTCATTTAATGATATTACAGACTTAATTGAAATTCCTCTCATTTTTGCTTTTTGTGAGCTTTAAGCCAAACATAATGATAACACTTACATAAAACTAAATTATTTTCCTTCTCATTTGTACAACCTGTTCCAACCTTATTTTGTCATTCCCAAAATGAGTCTTTAGTTTGAAAACTTCTCCAGGTGAAGTTTCTGTCCCTTATTCCCTAGTACTCCTCTCATTCTGGGGGAAATAAATCATGACATTCTCAGAATCAGATTATTCCCAGTTACTATATAATCCTGTGATTTAGTTTCATTATGTAATATTGGCAGCAAGAAGATTCTTAATTAGTTGTACTTGCTCTTTAGAAAAGTTTTTAGAAAAGTCAGTAAAATCAAAAGTTCAACCTAAGCATGTTCTCCAAACTTAAATTAACCAGATTAATCACTAGAGTGGCTTGAGGTTATAAAATGAGGGAAGATGGGATACTTAGCAAAAACTGCACGTGGAATATTGTGGGAGCCAGAGGCACTTCCAAGGAGAATCATTTCCCAAGGAAATATGGCTTTTATCTGGGGGAGAGCGCTGGCATTCCCTGTTTCCTCCACTGCAGCACTATGGGCTGTTCCAGACGAGCGCCGGATAACAAACAAAAATGAAATACGGCCTCCAGGCTGAGCAATTTAAAAGAGACTCAGACAAGACGTATCAAGCAAAATCAAAGTCTCCCTCATGAATCACCGCTTCTGCAGAAATCTCCTCTTCTTTTCCCCCCGCTCTGGTTATTTACAATGATAAATTTGATTCGAAACTCCTGCATTTAAGTAAGACAGAGGATAAGAAGGAGATGAAATTGTATGGATGATTAATATATGCCCGGTCTATGGAGCTCTGGAAGGAATCGGCAGTTTTTGGAGTCTGTACTTTTTGCTTGTTCATAAGTTTTAGCAAACTTCGTATTTCAGACTTCTGCCAACTGCTGACAGCAAAGACAATCTGTCTTTTTTCTGCCTGTATGGAGAAAGTGACAATAATTTGATTAGGCTGATTTATAACATTAGAAAGCAAGGAGAAGATGAGGAGGGAATTAATCAAATTATGACAAACTGATCCCAGAGAAACTGTGAATTATTAGAGTTCTCTTTTTCAGTCAATAGGATACCTCTGGAAGTAAACTAGACCGTAGCTGATTAGATTAAACTAATAGCTGTGATTTCTGCTTGATAATTGTCACATAGAGCAGATAAATTAAAGGTCCCACAAAGCAGAAATCACCTCATCATACAGGAAGGTGTATTTATAGTGAAAATGTTCTATCAATGTATTTTCATTCTGTTGGAAGGGTTCTAAATATTGTTTCCTTAGTACGTATTGCCAGTTGGAGACTTGGGGTAAGCTTTAGAGGAACTCATTAATGGTAAAGGAGGGGGCTTTTTGGGCAAATTCCGCAAAATTCTGATTACCTGCTTCCTCTTCCCATGTTGGCTGAAGTACATCTCTTATCATGCTGAAATGTGGTGTTAGATAAAGGGCCACCCTGATGAAACACACTGTTTGTAGGAACTGGACCTTCTTGAGAAACCCTCGCCTGTATTTTCCCATCTGAAGTTATCAGTGGTAGGATTTCCAGTGCAGACCCCAGACTGCATGAGCTCCAGTGGGGGGAAGTTTTACTTTTGGTTACTTTTTGCCTATGTGGAGATTTGGACCAAAATTTTGGAGGAGAAATGACTACCAAGAAAAGAAATCAACCCCAAGAGCAAGCAAAGAACCCCTCTCTCAAAATAAACACTTGTGCACGTAGTGACAGGACACAGGGAATGGCTTCCCATACCAGAGGGCAGGGATAGATGGGATATTGGGAAGGAATTGTTCCCTGTGAGGGTGGGGAGGCCCTGGCACAGGGTGCCCAGAGAAGCTGGATCCCTGGCAGTGCCCAAGGCCAGGTTGGACAGGGCGTGGAGCACCCTGGGCTAGTGGAAGGTGTCCCTGCCCATGGCAGAGGGGGGCACTGGATGGGCTTTAAGGTCCTTTCCAACCCAAACCCTTCTGGGGCTCTGTGGACATCGGAAGGCAGGCGATGAGCATTCTGGGATTTTTTGTTGTTCTGCTCTTATAAATTTGCTGACATTGAGAAATAGGAGAAAAACTAGTGAGGGACACCTGTGTGAAGATCACCTCCTGTGGGGAGCTACAAGACGTTGTTGTAAAAAGTGTTGTCAGGTTTTGTCAGTCAACACGGAGCATTCTATAGCCACAGTTGTGTTCCATAACATCCTGAGAGGACCAGCAGCTCCTGTGAGAACATTGTGTTAATAATACCCAAATCTCGACATTATTTGTCGTTCATTCCAGTGAGACTGGAATGAAATATTGTGCAGCTTTGCAGGATTCACTGAATAGTTTAATTCTCTGTCTGGAGCAGTGGTCTGGACACGTGCTGACCTCATCCACTAAAGCTGAGTGTTCTGAGGTGCAGGAACAGCATCTCAGCAAGAGAAGAAAAGGGGGGCAAGAAGGACAAAGAAATCTCATGAGAATCCTGTAGAAAAGAAAGCCAACAGCATCCTTTCTCTAATAGCTGCCCTGAGTTCTTCCTCTGGGAAGGGATTTAAAGCAGGAGTCAGTTTGAACAAGCACTAGCCAATTAGCCCAGAGCAAACGCTCCAAGTCTTGAAATGACAACAGGAAAAGTGGAGGCAAACAGTCAGTAAAGAGTTGCAGTTGTTCTCTTTGTCTCGTAAGGCCAACAAATAAAGTGATTGCCAAATAATTCAGAAGTCAGTGTCCGAAAAAAATATATATAATCTACACGAGCTGCCTCCTCAGGGCAATAAATTTGCTGTTATTGCATCTGCTGATAAATGCGTTCTTGTGCCTGGTTCTGCTCTGGAGGCTTTTCTGGGAATGCTAATAAGAGCATTTCAGGGGGAGGCTGCTGAAGGGAAAATTGCAGTAAGATCCAGGGGATGCTTCTTCAATTCACAGATCTGAGCCAAATTCCCAGAGTTAACGTTGGATTGTAAGGAACAAATTCACAACAAAATCCTAAAGTTTAGTTTTTGGTCTCTTCTTTTGTTCTAATGAATCTGAAAGTGTTTGCCATGTTCTTCCTAACTCTCTCAATTCATAAATCTCCAAAGTGTAGCATAAATATAGTGCAGGATCTTGGGGTCGCCTGGGAATGTCTCTGCAGACAAATTAATCTTACTGATAACAGCCTGAGATTATCAGTGTAAATAGCTCATTTCTCATTGTCCTGATTACACAGGCCAAACAAACATGATTTGTCTTGAGCTGTCAGGACTATTTATTTAACCCAAATGTGATATTTTTACATTCCTACGATACAGGAGTGATTTCCCTGTGCTGACTACAAAGGTGAACCAAGGGACTCTGGGTTGCCTGAGGCCAGTTCACTTTCTGTCTTTCCTGGCTTGGGCACTTGGGAGCAATTGACTGGAAATTTCTCCTTATATGATGAGTGCTTTCTCTGAACACAGATATCACTCTACTTGCCTGGGAGAGAGGTGTCTTTCTGGGGTTTTATAAATTGCTGGAGCATCTTGTTGTATTCCATGCTTGCTGGGTTTTCCAAAGGAGCAGTCTGTGCTGCATACCCTCTCTGGAGAAGAAGCCAAAAGCAGCAGCCTTTGCAGTTATTCCTCCCCTGCCATCTGGAGCAGGAGGATGCTGTGAGGATGCCTCACTCGTGGTGGGGAGTGTGGCTCGATCTCCTCTGTGACTGTGGTGTGAGTTACAGTGCTGGCAGAAGGATAAATTCCATGTGGGACAGGCTGCAAGAAGAGCCTCTTGCAGCTGCTTCAGGTGTGTTTTGAGCATAGACTAAACCAGTCACAGAATCTCAATCTCACGCTGGTTTGGGTTGGAGGGGACCTTAAAGCCCATCCAGTGCCACCCTTTTCCATGGGCAGGGACACCTTCCACTAGCCCAGGGTGCTCCAAGCCCCGTCCAGCCTGGCGTTGAGCAGTGCCAACCAATAAAACACATGAAACACAGACCCATGGACAGGACAAATGACAGGAAAGCAGCAGATTTTACATCAGTTTGAAGAGTTCTGTCCCAGCAGAAGATTTTCCAGAATGCCTGTGGCAGAGTCAGCTGGAGAGCAGGAGCTGGAGTCAAAGTCACGTTTCCTCCAGATTTCCTTTCCCACTGCTGGTGTTTTATACCCTTCTCCCAGAAGAAAAGGGGATAATCTCATCTGCCCTTGATAGAGTCTAAATTATTTTTGAGACCAGGACTTTTTCTGGTTTCACCAGGCTCCTTTCTTGCTTATTCTGTAGAATTACCTGGTCCCAGCACACAGCTCTCCTGCTTCTCAATTCCCTATTTTTATCTTGCTGACTCTACTGTTTCCAAGTGTTTCCCCTGCGACTGTACCACGGGTCTCTGCTGACCCCTTTGTGGCTGCAGATATTTATGTAAATGGATAGAGTTATGCTCAGAGTGTCTTCCTCTCGCAAAAAAAGTGTTGCTAAATGCATTTTGTCTCACTGCCAGCTGCAGTATTTCAGTGTGCTCGTGCCCTGGTGCAAGGCAAGCAAATATTCACTGCCTTTTGCTTCGGCTGCTGCTGCTTTTTGCAGGAAACAGGTCCCTGCATCAGCTCTGCTCCACTGCCCTGAGCCCCTTGGGAACAGCTCAGTCCCCTGATAGAAGTGATGCCACTCCGTCACGTGTTCAGGCTTAGATTTCAAAACACCCCCCCAAAAATTGAAGACAAAGATGATGAATTTTAAAGCATGGTGGCCATGAAGACTTTAAATTGTCTGCTTTGGAGACCCCCTTGAAGCCACACTCACTTGGTGACAACGCCTCCACGTGGGACCATTGCTGGCTCGGTGTTTCAGCCTCTTTTTAATTCTGCTGATTGAAAAAAAATAAAAACCTCTTAACATTTCAAAAGTGGTGCCTGGCTTTCTCTGTAACGCTGTGGAAATGTGTGAGTCAGGGTTTTTCTGCGGGATGTGCTGGTGTTCCCTTTGCTTTTCCTTCGCTGCTGCTGTTTTCCCAGCAGGGTGTATATTTGGAGATGCATAAGTACTTCGGATTGTGTTTGTTTCCAATGAGTTTGTTTTAGAAGAGTGAAGGGACGTGTTCCCAGAAGCTGTTTGCTGTTTCAGTTGTTTGAGTGGTGTGCCAGCGTTCCCCTGACAGGGAGACTGTGGGGAAGGGCTCATCACTCCCAGGACTTTGAAGACAGAGTTCTCACGGACTCTGTTAGCAGTGTTTTAGCTGGGAGGTTTTGTTTTTCAGACAGGGAACTTCATGCAAATTCCTCATTTCCAATGCATTTCCTTGGCTGAAACTTCCTTTTCTGTGTTCTTAAAATCAACAGATCTACTTTGTCTGTTTATTGATATTCTTCTGAAATATGAAGGCGGGGGCGCTTTTATTATTGTTTTTGAGTTTTTTTGCTTGCAATTTTCTTTTAGGTTTGAACTTGTTCAGTGACTGCCAGCAGTAGAACAATAAAACTATTTGGGAACCTTTGTCCAGTGTGTAAAATCTCGTTTTGGCTATTCTGTTTTCTGGTTTGGTTGGTTTAGTGGGCACCATGGTATTCAACGCTGGGACTTGATGATCTCTGAGGTCTTTTCCAACCTATAGGATTCTCTGGTTCTGTGGGAACAGGACAATATCTCTTCAATTAGTACACTCGAATGTACTTTCAAATGCATGTTTAATAAGCCAACATTTCACTCACAATTATCTGTTTCTGTTTCTGAGCAGATCTGGATTAATATTGAAAGGCTATGTCAGCAAAAATATTTCCCGGTATTCCCGATGTTTTGTATTCACCACTTCTGAGAAAAGGCTGCTCAGGATCTTCATCTTTCACTGACTTTAATTGTGAAATTCAAGTTTCAGTCAACAGGAACCATTTGAAAAAGTTTTTCGAGATAATAAATGGAAGCCAGTAGGGATCTTCAACCATTTCTATAGAAAAAAAAAAAAAATTATTAATGAAGGATGGTATAATGGAGTTCACTGCTCGTTTTTTCACCTGTTTGCTCTTTCTTAGACCTTTGACACCATAATAAGCTTCAGTCAGGAGTAAAGTTTGTTCCAGGCAAAGTATTCCATGCAGTGATGCACACCTAAGGAACAAAACTTATTACTGAAAAAATTCTTCACTTAAATCCAGTGTGGGCAAAGTCCTTTTTAAAAAGCAAATTTGAAAATGCTTAACAATACAGATGCAGAGGCAAAATGAAAGGTGAGTTCTCAAAATTCTTGGAACACAATGTATATATATCTTTTATTGGAAAAATCTGTCTGAGGTCGATGCTCTTGAATTTAGAAGTGCATTCCAAATTACCTGTAAAACAAACTCTTATCTAAAGAATTTAGTAGCAATTTAAACTAGTTACTTAAGGAGCTTCCTAAAATTATTGGGGCTTTACAGCCTATGTTCTCATGATAAAAGTGCTTGGAAACCAACTTTGTTCCCAGGAAATCAGTGGCAAGAGTCTTACAAAAGTCAAGTGGGTGTTTTACTACAAATGAACCTCGGTTTGTAGCACAGTAAAGCACTTAGGTTATAAAAGACAAGAAGGAAATAGGAAAAAGAAAGAAAGAAAAAGCCCTGCTTTTATAGGGCTGAAAAAAACGGTTGGTTGTGTTCTGCAGGCCTGGAAGGTTCTTCCACCTTTGGAGTGCCTCAGGGTTTAAAACAAGGCTTTAGATACCTCTGTAAATAAACTTCTTGCTCAAACTTATGTCCCATTAATGCCCACTTAGTCGTTGGCTGAATATCCCAAGTTCCCACGTTCCTTGCCCCAAGTTAAAACAGAAAAGCTGGTAACTTTTAATGATTTATTAGTGTCAAGAGTGTTGGAGAGGAAGAACTTTGCTCTAAGAAAACAGTACTCAACAGAGTATAATTAAATATTTACATCTTTCCCGTTTTTATATATATATATATATATATATAACGTTCATTTGCATTCAGGGACTTAATAGAGGTTTTAGTAAATACAACTTTCCCAGTTATGCTCTCTCAGCCAAGCCACTCACTCCTGAATGCTCAAAATCATCAAACTGAGTTGTTGTAGCCTAATCACCAGAATATATTAAATAATATTACTAGATGGAGAGAGGCTTTATGGCAAATACCATTTCTTAACTCAAAGGCAGCTCTTCAAAGCCTGAATTAGAGGCCCAAAATTCAGCCTTTAAGGCTGTCAAAGTGCACAAAACATTGAAGAAGCCTCCAAAACTATCCCCACTTGCAAATAATTTTCCAGCAAGCTGAAATTATATCTTGAGATGTAATTCACCCCAATTTAAAATTACAGGTTTTATAAATTCAAATGTTTGGAGTTTAAGAATGTTACCGGTAAGTTAGGGGAAAAGCCAATTCTCCCATATTTGATGGATCTGTTTATTTTTTCACTTTAAATTCCAAACAAAACTGTTATATTTACTTTCTAAATACTTCGTCAGTGTTTTTCTCCACCAGAAAAATCAAGGAAATTTATGGCCTCACTTAGAAACTCTGACTTACACATTTTCCAGTGGTGGTTTTGAGGCCGAAACTCTCTATTTTCCCTCCAGGTTTTTGTTTTCCCTTTAATCACAAACCACTACAATGTTGTCAAGCATTTTCAAACAGCTGATGTGCTGGACACTGCCATTTCTTCATCAATTTTTCTTTATTTCATTAATTAGAACACCTGTAGCTGATGACTTTAATACTTGTAGTTTAAGAAACAGACAAACTTTTGTTTGTTTTTGTCTGGTTTTGCTGGTTTCTTTTGTTCCAGACAAACAAAAGGAACTATTGCAAAGGTGTTGATATTTCTGCTGCTGAAAACTTCATTATTCCAAGGCCAGGAGCCACAAAACAGACACAAGATAGTTCAATATGTTTAAAGCTGACTAAGAAAATAGTTTTCTGGCCTGTTTAAATAATACTAAGAGGAAAGTAATAAGCCTGTAGGTCTTATTATAGGCAGCAGAAAAAAGCAGAAAAATAAGTCTCTTTATAAACTGTGAAGCTCAACTTTTTTTATTATGAAGACAAAGCACCACCTGTGACCTTTAAGAGATTTATTTTGTTCCCTCACCCGTTCTCCTGTGCAAAGGATTAAAACATTATTCATTCCATGGCTATAAAAAAAATCTGTCATCGACACTACTTTTGATTTTCTTCTCCACACATCCATTATGTTTCAAATAAACATTTTTTTTTTCCCAACTCTTGGAGTTCTTAAATAACTTCTTCAAACACTCGGGAGAAGTGTTGACAAAGCTGTGAATAATGTTCAGCTGAATTGTATTTGTCACACAGAAACACCTCAGCTCCAGCACGCATTTCCCCTGGGACAACATGTTAAACAATGGAAACTCAATTCCACAGCTCCCAAGGACACTTACCTTGCCCAGGTGTGGTCACAGCACAGCAACCCTCCAGGAGGAAAAGTCCACACTTTAACAGTTACCTGGGTATTTCCACAACTGATTTCCTTGGACCACACTGGGATTCACGTAGCAAACATCATCGTGTTTTAGAGGTGCTTTTAATCAGTGGGACTCACCTAATGTTTATATCACCTTGAGTATGTAGAAGTCATAATTAACAGGTTGTATCAGGTATATAATGCAAGATTTCGTAGTGTCCCTGTTGTTCTTAATAGTTTAGTTATCATTGCAGGATTGTTTCCCCGTGATTGGGTCTTTTAATATTCATTGACTTGCTTACACATAGAATAATGGAATATCCTGAGTGGGAAGGGACCCACCAGCATCATCCAGTCCCACCCCTGGCCCTGCCCAGACACCCCAACAATCCCACCCTGTGCATCCCTGGCAGCGCTGTCCAAACGCTCCTGGAGCTCTGGCAGCCTCGGGGCCGTGCCCATTCCCTGGGGAGCCTGGGCAGTGCCCAGCACCCTCTGGGGGAAGAACCTTTTCAATATAGCCAACCTAAAATTTCTCTGACACAGCTCCAGCCATTCCCTCGGGTTCTGTCATCTTCAAACTGCCATCCCATAAATGATTGTTTAGGATAACAGTGGTTTCCTTCCTCTGTAATTTATTCTCGGCAATTCTTTTCATCGCACTCGAGTTATGAAGGGCCTAAACTATGGTTATCACCAGCCACAGCCAGAACAATGTGGGAATTTAGAGAGACCATTCCCCGAGGAGACAGGCAGCTCTCCTACGTTTGCCAGCTACGTTTGTTGGGCTACAGAAGGAGCAAGAGGAAGCCCTGCTCAGCCCAGTCTCTTTTCCAGCCTTACAATGTCGCTGGCCTGCAGCACTCCTGCTCCTTTGACATAACATTATTACATGTCTTTGTCAGAGCACCGTCAAACTACTTCAAACATACTCTATGCTGCTAAAAAACCCTGCAATTACCTCCAGCTCATGCAGGACAGAGCAGGGCAATTCCTGTGAAGTTTGGGCGGGGGCTTTTCGATCCTTCCCGCTGCTCTACTGTGCACAAACTGCTTGTTGGTGTTTTGATGGGGTTCAAGGTCTTGGTCTTAATGTTTAAAGCCCTTAATGGAGTGGGTCACACTCTCTTGCTGGAGTTGTGATCTTTAGGGATCTTTCATCTCGCCCTGGCAGATCTGAGGGAAAAGGTTAATCGTTGCCAGGGGTAGAGAGAAAGCCTCAGCTCGGCTCTGAGCTTTGCGGCTGTGCCGTCAGATCTGTGAAATGCCTTCCTTGAAGAGGAAGAGGGACTACGGACTTGGGCTCTTGAAAGAGGCACAAAGGCCTTACTTATCTTTGCAGATATTGGGGAGGCACCTCTGATTCCTCTTGACTTTTTCTTTCCCCGAGGCTAAAGGTTGAAGTAGAAAGAGCTCAGCGCGGTTATAGCTGCACATCCGCACTTCTGAGCATGGACTCTGCGGCAGTTCCTCCTCACACACCTGAGACCTCAGTCGCTTTCCAAACCAGAAGATCCATCTCATAGGAAGAAAGTGGCTCCTAAATTCTTTAAGTGGTCCTACACCAACACTAATTGTGGTCCTTTCATGCCATCACACTAGGAGGTGAGCATTTTTTTATCAGTATTTTATGGAGTCGCAGAAGGGTTTCAGTTGGAAGAGGCTTTAAAGATCATCTGGTTCCTACCTCCTGTCATGGGCAGGGACACCTTCCTGGAATAACTGAGCTTCTCCGTTTCTCTTTGCCTCCTGGGATGTGTTTTGATCCAGGCGCAGCTTGCTTTAGGTTGAGAAACCAAGAGAGAAGCCAACTTGATTTTTCCTTTAGAGGACTGGACTGTGTTTAGAACAATCCTGTCTTAACCCCGAGACCTTTGTGATCGGAGCAGCACACTGGCGGCATCATTCTGAAACAGTTAAACTCAAAGCTATGGTTATGCCATTCACAGAGCTGTCATTTTGATAGCACTCTGAAGGACAGGAAGACAACAGTATTTCTATTTCAAAACTTCATTTCTGGGGGACTTTGGAAATTTATTCTGTAGGATTTCTCTTGACACCACTTTTCAACCTGTTAGATTTGGGGTGGACTTGCAATTTTTGTCTTCTGCTCTGATTTTGTCTTCTGTTAAATTTCTAGAGAGGAGACTTCTGTGTGGCCTCGCTCAGAGGGCCGAGAACACACATAAACTAAAAACTGAAAGCCAGCTGACATTTGACCAGGTTTCAGTGGTTTTGGTCAAATACCTAAAACTTAGATAAAGGCTTAAGCATCACTGATCAGAGCTCTTACTGTCCTGTTCCCCTGGTCTGTAGCAGTTTCAAGCACCAGGGACAGGATATCCCCACTGTAAAAGGGTTGAAATTGTGGCGACCACTCACTCACAGCATGTTGTCTTCAAGCCTTGGCATTGAGCTGCAGTTCAGAAAAGCAGAATCCACCATTTAGGAGAAGCAGAACTCTCCTAATGCCATTTGTGTGAAACCAGTCACATCACTCAGGAGCTGTATTCCATATGGATCCACTTTTGGGGAAGCAGTTGTTTAAGATAACCATGAAGGTTTCTTCTATGAACAGAATAAACAGAGAATAGAAGTTTTGAATGCAAGGTTACACCCACCTTGGTTCTTTATATAATAATTCCATTAACTTGCAGAAAATGCCAACTGAAGTGGAAGTGAGAGAGAAATTCTGAGGTCATGCAATGATTGTAATCTGAGCCCTCAGTATCCACCCAGCATTGACTCTTTGGACGCTGTTCAGATAAAATTTTGTGCCAATCGTTCTATAAACCAGCAGTCCCCACTAACCGTTTGTTTACAGTCATTGCACACCCTTTAAAATTAATGTGGTTTTAAAAAAAGAATGAATCTTGCTTTTTTTTCCTTTCCTTCTTATATAATCTTTTTATTGACAAATTATAATTCAGCTACAACTCAGATCCCTGTAGTTTGTGTGACAATTCACTTCAGCCATGGACAGCATGAGAGTACTACAGAGAACGCTGGATAATAAGGCAGCATATTGGAATTAGTATTTCATTGCAATGAGAACAGTGTGCTTATGTTCTGAGTGGCTTTAAAATCAAGTGCATTTCCATGGGTCTGAGGACAGAAATGAAAGCTTACAAGGAGATGATTGGTATTCTTTCGCCTGCAGTAACAAGATTCTCTAAGTTTTGAACAAATGGAAAATGAGTGAGATCAATTTGCATCTTCTCTCCACCGAGCACAGTGTAGAGTGAGAAAGACAAATACCAGACAATGTTTAGAGTAGAGTCTAACATTAATGTTATTTACCCATGGAGTTCAATACCTGGGTACACATGACAAGAGCAGTCACCTTAGAAATTATGTTGGTCTATCTAGTTTAAATAATATTCCAAACCCTCTGCTAATTGTTTTTAATATACTTATGATCTGCGAAATTTTATTTGGTGAAGTATTATTCAGCTAACTCTTAAGCAGTCTGTTAATTATTAACCTAATTATGCATTCTGTTACAGGGCCAACTTTTTGTCAGACTATTTTTTTTTCAATTTCTAAGAAAAAAAATTGGAAGCTGAAAAAGGAGAAGACCATATAGAATTATTTTCTGTATTCAAGGTAGTATTAGGAATGATTTGATCAGTTCCTGGCTTGGAGAGGGGATTTTTGATGGGAAAGGATATGAAACTGAATGCCCAGAAACTAGAATTACTCAACTTCGCTGGAGGAATTGGATGAAAAGTTCTAAAGGTGAATAAACAGCAAGAACTTTAAATTTGAAAAACGGACTTACAGTTGTGGTAGTCTCAGTGATTGAGATTGATTGTCTGTTTGAGATGTCTGAAATTTGCTGCAAGAATCCACGGGGGCACGTAATGTGATGTATGATCCTAATGGTCCTTTCCAGCGTTAAAACCTGTGACAGAAATTTTCTGAAGGCCTGGTAACTCTGTAGTTCCTTCTGCCACAATGCTTTTCCTTCTGTGATCATTTCCCCAGCGAGTTCACATCTCCACCACCACGTGAAATGTGTGTTTGGCAAGAACCAAGCCTGTTTCAGTGAAGGAAGCACAGAGAACCAGCACTCAATACGGAGATGATATTTATTTCGCGTTTCTGTAAGGCTCCAAAAGCCCTCTTGATTAAATAGATTCAATATTTTGATGCTACCCCAGATGCTGCACTCAGATTAGAGCCAACCCTCCAGAGGAGAATAATAGACTAAAAATCTGACGAGAACAGATCAAGTGCAGTGAAGGAAGGTGTATTTCAATTTAATCATCAGAGAGTAATTCTTGTGTTCTTCCTGCCTGAGCTATTGATCTTGGCATCTCCAAGAGGTTGTAAACACACCCTGTGCTCTGTCAGGTTGTGCCCTAAAGCTGCTTCTACCCAGCTGTAACATTTACACCACTGCAAGGATCGGAAAATTCCGATTTCTGTTCAAGCTCTTGAGGATTCAGTATGTTCCTGTCCGTGGACTTTCAAGGCCTCTCCCAGTAGGTTGTGCTTGTACTCTTGGGGGCCTCTGTATTTTAAAAACAGCCTTGAGTTGCCTCTCTGTAATCATAAAGCTAATTTTTAATTAGCACAATGCAGTGACAGATATATCTTGAAAAGTTCGTTACAAAATAGTGGCCAGCAGGAATATACAGTATGCTTTATATGCTAATATCTCAATCATAATTTATTACAAATATCATACTTTGGTAACTACTTGCTATTCCTATTTAATATTTGTATCAATATCACCGTTTTTTAATAAAAATTGTTCACCATGCACAAAGTCACAACATACCATGAATAAATTGAGTTCCCTTATTGAGAAACCATTTCAAAGCTACAAACTTTTAATTTCTGGTATTAATTTGTTCAGTCAGTGTCAGTTTTTTTGTTCTGATTATTGCTCTGTTTATCACAACTTTGTATTTTTTGTTCACTTCCTGCCTCAGTGTGAATATTCCATCTAATTAAAAATTATAATGCTCTAAAAAAAGGCTTGAGATAAGGTGCAAGGGACAACCGATTCATCTTTTTAAGTTACAAAAGACTTTTGCATTTTTTTTTTCACTTCTGGGACTGAAGTAATGAACAAGTAACATTGCCCAGCTTTTTCGGCTGAGACTAGAGAAAAACATTCATAAAGAGTTTTGGGATATTTCTTATGCATGATATCATTTGACCATTTATGGCTATTCATTGTAAATTTTATTTTCACAAAAATATCGTTGGTGGTTTTGTACAGTGAGGAGGTCGAAGGCTGAATGTAACACAGCAATTACTTCAACCGAGATCA
Organism: Oriolus oriolus; assembly: GCA_013400235.1. Classification (NCBI taxonomy): domain Eukaryota; kingdom Metazoa; phylum Chordata; class Aves; order Passeriformes; family Corvidae; genus Oriolus; species Oriolus oriolus. The sequence goes on along the minus strand of VXBT01008749.1, from coordinate 102,180 downwards.
ATTTAAGGGCTCAGAATAATAAGCCTGTTTACAAAAATTTAAAAACTGCCAAAGTTAAGCATACAGCTGAAACTGACAGATATTTATTGGAAAATTATATACTATTACATGGAGAATGTGACATTGATCCAGTGTTGGGGTGCAACAATATCCACACTTCTGATAACCTTGAGAAAAATCTATAGAAAATTGGCAGCTTCACTGAGACTTGCAAGTAGAGACTTTTTAAAGCACCAAAAAAACCACCCCAAAATGAGGGTGGTTTTGGAATATTGAAATAGTGTTTTTAAGGAGAAGACAACATATGACCCGCATCCAATGGGGATTTGCAAGTCAAACTGCATAATGTGTCCTTTTAATATTTTATTTTGCAAGCAATCCTATTATTTTGAAACTATATAACGAACATATCCATTTAGACTTAAATCCCATCTGGGTTTGTATGAGGATTTGACAATGATGTAAAGCAGCATTGCAAGGAAAACCTAAGGGAAAACTTACTAGAAAAATTAGCTGCAGTGATACAGGAAAGAAAATAATTAGAAATGAAAATTATCTGTTTTACAAGAAACCTGGTCTGATAGTTAAAGAGCCTGACCTTTAAAATTTAAATAAAACATTTAAAATTTGAGATCTGGCCTTTTCTGAATGCAATTTAAAGATTCATATTAAAGACAACTGGATTTAGGAACAGGTGAATTCTTTTCCCCATCGCAATAACTTTCCCTGGAGAAAGGATACAGAAGAACTGAGCTGGTCACAGTGAATTATTCATTATATACATGTGAATATGCAATATTAACATAGGATTTGTGCTTTGATTTCATGATTTATTCATTGTGAATAGTGTGTGGGGGCTATTCTCAATGGGAAATTTCTCTTCTCCTCAACCCTGTTCCCATGCATGGTTCCCATCCATCCTGCCAGCTACGGGAGAAAACTTTTGGAAATTTAATGGAGCAGAGTACAAGTGTGAGGAAAACCCACCCATGTGGGCAGCAGCCCATATTTACATTCATTTTAAGCTCTTAGGGCACTGTAGGCATAGGTGCAATGGCTGCTGGGCAATGATTTATGGGATTGTCTCTGGGCTTTTGCAATAAAGATTATGCTCACACCTGGAAATCACAAATGTGCGAAATTCCACAGTCAATCTATTTTCAGCCGGGTTTATTTTTAATGCTAAACTTCCTTGCTGGTACAGAAATTGCCTGAACTAGCAGTACTTCTGTGAGAAGGTCAATAATTCAATATTAACCGAAACAGATTTTCTACGATTAAGCTCTGGAGGTTTTTATTTTGGGTACCAGAGAGTCTTTGCATTAGAATCAGACTTTATTTTGCAAAGAGAGCAATAATTTCTGATAGTTTTTACTTCTAGCACTTCATTTATTTGCAAAGCTAAAGCAAAAGCCAGCAACATTTAGCAGGTAATAGTTCTTCACAGCCAACACAACGCAATAAAAATTCGACAGGAGCATGATCAGTTACTAAAGCTGAGCAGACACATGGGGACGAAGGAGGGGGATGCCAGATGTCCAACTGCAATGCCTAAAAATGTCTGTATAGGTCACCTGCAGACTGATAAATTACTCCTTTTCAGCTTACTTCAGTAGCAAGACTCCTCCTACAACTCCTTTGGTTTGTGAGGCATTGAAAAAAGATGTCTTGGAGAGCGTTGGAGTTGCCATCCTTGGAAATGTTCAAAAAACCATGTGAATGTGGCCCTTGAGGACACGGTTTAGTGGTGAACATGGTGGTGGTGCTGGTTTTATGGTTGGACTCGATGATTTTAAAGGGTTTTTTCCAACCTTTACAATTCTGTGATTCCTCCATGATTTGCAGCGGAATATACGTGTGTGGGACAAAAATGGCTATGACTTAAGATCTATCTCTGGAATTTAATCTCTGAAATTTCTGACTTACTTAATAAATGAGGCTCCTCTACCCTCAATTGTTAACTGAACGTATTGAGCTTTTTTCAAACTATTAACTCCCCAAATATTCAGGGCTTGGGTTGCTTTTGAATGATTTCTCCGGTAATAAGAAACTTGTAGTGAACTTTGGATTTTCATCCTTTAAAACCATTGACTTGCAGTTAGCCTATGAAAAGTGTAATTGATTTCCATTTAGCTGTAATGGAATTTCTGCCTGGGCTATATCGAGTGGGGTGAGGGATGTGGAGTGCAGTGAATCACTGTCCCGAGGCTTGCTCCATCTTCTCTGACGCTCCGAGGGATGGGAGCTCCTCGGGAATAAAATTCCCATGTTTCTCTCCAGTCGATTCACTGCTGCAGTCAGTAAGGGATGTTTTTAAGCAGAAGCAAGGGCTGGATGATCGACCATAAAGCTTCTCTAATGAATTAAATTACACCAGTGATACTTTCTTATTGTTCCAGGCAGGAGTGCCTGATATCCAGCAGCCCGTGGGCAATAACACTGAGGAAGTCACAGAATCTCAGCTGATGTGGGTTATTGCTTTCCCATTTCCCCTATCAGCAAAGGATTTTAGCACCAGAGACTGGGACTACTAGTCTGAAATACACTTGAAGAGGTCAGGAGGTGTTATTGGAAGTCCTCTGGGAAAGATTTTCTACTCCTCTTAAAGACAATACACATCAAGCAGTGCCTTGTTTCAAAGTATTTCACTTTGAAAAGGTGCTCTGAAAGAGCCTGAAATAAATTTTTTGTAATATCTACCGTGTTAGTGTCACAGTTTCTGTTGCTGGGATGTTTCATAGGATGTTTCATATAGGATGTGGAGCTAAGTTTTGAATTAATTTTACTGCTGTGTTTGTGTTGGCTATGTTCTGAGGATGTGTACAATCTTTAATCCTTCTGGGCAGCCTCCTGGTGCTTTCCAGGAAGGAATCTGGTGTTATATTCAACAGTTTCCTCAAGGAGGGGCAGACACTGATATCCCCTCTCTGGTGTCCAGGGACAGGACCCCAGGGAACGGCTGGAGCTGTGCCAGGGCAGGGTCAGGCTGGAGATCAGGGAAAGGTTCTTCCCCCAGAGGGTGCTGGGCACTGCCCAGGCTCCCCAGGGAATGGGCACGGCCCCGAGGCTGCCAGAGCTCCAGGAGAGTTTGGACACCGCTCCCAGGGATGCACAGGGTGGGGTTGTTGGGGTGTCTGTGCAGGGCCAGGGGTGGGACTGGATGATGCTGGTGGGTCCCTTCCCACTCAGGACATTCTGTGACTCTGTGATTCCTCCCTACCGGTATCTTGGACAGTCTGCACTAAAAATCTTCAGTTATCCTGGCTTCCCAACCACCTGAGAGGAACTTTTGTTTACCAACCAGGTATTTTTGTTGGAAACTTTTGGGGTTTTTCTCTTTTATGTTTTAAACTAAACAGGGCGAGCTCCACCCCGTCTCTCCCAGCACTGGCCATGAGGGAGAGTCAGGGCTCGGGAGGCTTTGTACCGGCTACACTGAGAGACATCCTCGCCTCGGGTAACAGATGATGTGTTCAGTCTGTGCAGAGATTTTGCATTTCAAAGGAAAGCACTTAATGGTAATCAACCCCCGTGTTTGCTGCTGCTCACTTCAAGAGGGGAGTGTTACGAATACCTGACACGTGGAATAAATATTACTGAAGAGAAAATATTTTTTGCCACTTCGCAACGCTTACTCTTTCATTTGACCTTATAATGAGGTTTTATAAAACCCTGATGGGGTCTGACTCATGCTGATGTCAGCAGAGCTTCCTGGGGTGACTTTGGTCCTCCAAATGGAGCTCATTCCCAGCTAGAGGTCTGTGGTGAGGAAGCACCTCCATCACCGTCAGGAGTCGGAGTGCTTATTCCAATCGTCTCCTCACAGTAATTACACAGAGGATGGGGTTAATTTTTGATCCCTCTCTCATTTACTCCAAGACACATCGTTTTAATGTACACACTGACACATGGAGATGGACCATTTATGAGGGGTGATGGACTCCACTGCCATTAAGTTTTAATGCATCATTAATTTTCTAGGCAGATGTAAAACAAGACTCTGATATTCTGTTCTTCATTCCCAAGGTTGACTTAAAAGTCAGTGACCTCTCTTGATTGAGTGGTTATTAAACTAGTTTGAACTATAGTCATTTTAATCTTCAGAGCATATAAAAATTAGCAGTTAAAAAAAACCATGCAGATTTTTGCCTAAGACTCCAGCTTTTTAATTTCTACATTAAAATTATGCCTAGACTTCTCTTCAAATGCACCTGAGAGAACCTTTCAGATTCCTCAGTTTCCTTTGTCCATGGTGAAATTCTGTCCAAAACGATTGCATAATGCTAAAAACATTTCAGGAGCTTGATCTGCGGAGATTTAAGCATATTTGATTTTTAGGGATTTGAGTTATGCTCCTCAGCTAAAATTTATGTGAAGGGAGGAAGAAAACAGGGGTGGAACAACAGTGCACCCCTGTCCCTGGAGGGGCAGGGGGTGGAACCAGGTGGTTTTTGAGGTCCCTTCCAACCCAAACTATTCCCTGATTCCATGTGGATATCCCCAGAGGTTTCAGATCCAAGGAGGTGAGGTGCCTTCTGCCGGTGTAGATTTTGCTTCCTGGCCCATTCCTTGACTGTGGGCGCAGCTTCTGTCCTGGGACTGACTGCACAGCTGCCCGTGGACAGGGTGGGCACTAGGGAAACCCACACAACTCATTTTTTTTGGGATCATTGATAGGGTTAACCTTCCCATAAGGAATCTGGCCTCTCGAAGAAGGTTCCCACCTTCACACCCTGCTCCATCACAACTGACATTTTACTGTGAAATAAAAGTTCCTCAAGTTTTGCCTCTGTGTATGGCCAAATTGGCTTTTTCTGTACTCTCTATTTTCTCTAAGCCATCAGGTAGGCTTGGTGTGAACACTTGAACTTAAGTTAACTTCTGCAGATGGATTATTAAATATTTTTTAATTAAAATGGAAGCGGGTTTTGTTTGTTGGTTGTTTTTTGGGGGTTTGTGTGATTTTTTTTTTCACTTGGTTTGGTCTGTTGTTGCCAGCTTGTTTGTGGGGTTTTTTGGCAGTGCTGGAATAAAATGCTGATTTTGGGCAGTGTCCAAGGCCAGGTTGGATAGGGCTTGGAGCAACCTGGGCTAGTGGAAGGTGTCCCTGCCCATGGCAGGGGGTGGCACTGGATGGGCTTTAAGGTCCCTTCCCACCCAAACCATTCCATGTCATTATGATCCTACGTCGTTGCCCCTCCTTGATCCTCTTATGAGTGACTTGGTCATCCAGTGAGTGAAAATTAAAGTAATTTTCAGTGCTGAGCATGATTATTATTTTATCCCTCAGGATCTAAAAACTATGAAGTGTCTTATTAGAGCTGGACAGGGTTGAAAGTGGGCAAATTGGAAGTGGGGGTGGTAGTTTAGTACCTATTATTTGCCCAAATATCTGCATAAAGAGCAAAAAGTAGTTCAGCTTTCACAACTGAAGGAGCACCCAAGCTCTTGCAGTGAGAAGAAAGAGATGCAAAGTGCTTTTTTAAATCTCCCCTGATATTTCAGGATCATTATTTTACACAGACTAATGTAACAGAAAATCAAGCAGCAAAACAGCACCTCTCACAACAGAGTTTTCAGAAACTTGGTAAGAAGTCTCGCTTTCTTATCCTAATCACGTACACCAATTTAGTGTCTGTTCTTGTCCTGTTCCTGAAAAGCATCAGAATCATTTTCTTCCCACAAGTCCTATTGATTGCTGTCCCGTAGAAGTGGAACGCACCTGCGCTATTTGTTTGGGTTTTGTCGTCAGTAATCCATTTTTGTTTGTATTTTTTTTTTCAGTTCTGCTATAAATTTCAAGTCAGTCTTGTTCTGAAACACGGGGAACTCGGGAACAGGCTGCCCTGAGCACTGCACTGTATTTTAACAAGAAGTGTTACATCACTCTTAGAAGCATCAGTTAATTGCCCCTGGACTTGTGTTAGGGAATGTTTCCCATGCAATTTCTAGGTGTACTTATTGGGAATTCTTCCTAAAATTACTGAAGGGTGAGGAGGCAGGAGCAGCAGAGAGGGGCTTTTATGGATTGACCATGACCCTCCATTGCCCATCTCCCATTGGGAGAGTTTAGGAAAGTGTGTGTGGTGGAAGGTGTTGTTTTAATCTGATTTTGTTTTCTTTATCCAAACATATTTTCGCTGGCGATCAATTCAATTAATTTTCCCCAAGCTGAGTCTGTTTTGCCTGTGACTATAATTGGTGAGTGACCTCCTTGTTTGTTTGGGATTTTTTAATCAAAATCTATGAGGTTTTTAATCTAATTTTCTCCCCTGCCCTGTTGAGGAGGGAGATCCAGAGAGCATCTGGGTGGGCTCTGGCAGCCAGCCCAGGTCAACATCTTTATATGAATATATTTACATATTATTCCAATATTGGTATGGGGAAAAAGTGCTGCTTTGGGATCAGCTTCCATAGAACACCGAGTTTTATGGCATTGTCAGGACAGATGAAGGTGGGAGTATCTCGAGGGAGCAATTAGGGGAATATGAGAGTGACGCAAACAGAATTTATTTTGTTTATTGCCATTCTTGGCAATACCTTCCCATTTTAGGAGCACAAAATTATCCCAAATTGCATCAGTTTTCAGACTGCCTTAAGATTATCATTCTGGGCAGGGAGATTTCACCACAGCCTTCTCTGGGTCTGCCCAAAACTTCACTGATTTAGGAAGTGCTGCGTGATTTCAGGGACTGCAATTAGGGCCAGACAGGAACTCCCCGGAGGAGCAGCATCATTTCCCAAGGATTGCTGTCAGATCCTCACCCCAGGACATTGTTTGGTGAACACCGAGTGGACAGGAGCAGCTACCTACTCATAAATATTTACTTACATGTTAGATTACTAATTTGAAAGCTTAAATTGAATTAATTTGGGTTGTTTATCTGTGAATATAGTAGAATAGTTTTGGCATAAGGACTTCAGTTGGGGTCAGACCTTTTTCTGCATTTAAGTAAACACACAGCTCCACATGATGAATTGCTCTGGTTATAATGCTCTTGTTTCAATAATTATTACATTAGATAAATAAAACCTTACCTTCATGTGTAACATTCATTCTAAATTTTAAAAACACCAAAACACAAAATCGAGCAGACATTAAATTTTGTAGTACCTGTTAAATGTAGAATTTCAATGATTATTAAGGAATTCATTTCCTAAGCTGAGGCATTGGCACAGTTTGCCCGGAGAAGACCCAGTAAAATAAACTAAAATTTGCTCCCTTAAATACAAAAAAAAAAATTGAAAATTTAACACTTCTTTTCCATGCAAGTCTGTTTCAGTCAATAAGTTCCCTGTGTAATGACAAACCCTGCTGCAAACAAGAAAGCTGCTTAAACAAGGTGTTTATAACAGGCAGCATATTACAGCATGTTTCATGATTCATGTAGCCTAAAAATGAATATAAATTGATGATTTTCTTCTTTCTTGTGCTCAACTGGAAATGTAAGTACTTTTTTTTATTTTGCTTTAACAACGTACCAATGAGTTTTCAGAGCAAAGAGTCTTTCTTTGTCATTAGAATTTGCCTACTTGTAAATATGTAAACGCTACTATAAATATTAGCAGTTGTCTTGGTTGAAGGATGTAAATACGGCTTTGGGGAATATGGAGGTGGGAGATGAGGAAAGGGAGGAAACTGCAGCAAGGAAAGTCTGGTACAAGGTTTTCAAGTTCAAAAGCTGAAACTCAGTTTTTAGAATTAAAATCTGTGGACGTTTCACTGTACTTGCAGCTCATGCCCATTTTTAGGCTTACACTTGGTCTGGATTTGGGATTTCCAAATCACTGAGCTTGGGTTTGTTTGTTTCATGTGGAAAGCCCTAGAAAGTCTATAAATATGTAAATCCTCTGATAAGGTGTGTGTGCGTAAGGAAATCTTAAGTTGAATAAAAGCACAAAAACGCCAGGGGGAAGTGGGAAGAGATTTGGCCATGCTTCACCTGAGTGCAAACAGTGACTCCGTGCTCCCAAACCTCTCTTCCTTCGTGAAATGTGACATTTCTGTCTCAGCAGATGAGACTCCAGAAATACTGGCTCAGTTTTTGAACAGGGTCATTACAATTTCCTGAATATCTACAAATATTGATGTTTTCTTTTGTATATCACAGAATCCAAGGATGGTTGGGGTTGGAAGGGACCTGAAAATCCATCCAGTCCCATTCACTGCCATGGGCAGGGACACCTTCTACTATCCCAGGTTGCTCCAAGTTTTGTCCAACCTGGCCTTGGACACTTCCAGGGATCCAGGGGCAAGGTATGTGCCTCCTATATGGAGAAAGTGAAAGTGGAAAAATTACACTCGTTCCAATAAAGAATGCAACACTGCTCCACAGATAGATTAATTTGCCTAAAAATACGTGATTTTCTGTAGATATTTAAGTGTTACACAAATGAGTTATTTTAACATTGCATTGTCTTATTTACTTTAATGGCTATAGTGGGATTAACGTTATTTATACCTCTAACAAGCCACAAATAAGCTTAAATCCACCATTATGGGCAAGAATGTCCCTGCCCACTGCAGGGGGTGGAAGGAGATGGTCTTTGAGGTCCCCTCCAACCCAAACCATTCTGGTATTCCAGGAACACCCTGCTTTGACACTGCCTGTTGTGCAAAGCATCATTTGCCAGGTCGGTCTCGAGGCAGATTCCAGGTAACTTATTTTACCACTAAATACTTTATTAGGAAGACTTCCGAAAACAGTTGGGCAAACGTAACAAAAAACTTGTGCACAGCTGATACAGACTTGCAGCGGGAAATTGGACTAAAGGACCGCTAACAGCCTGTAGAAGCTTTGTTTCCTGTGATTGTAATTCTTTGTGATGGTCTCAGAAAAAAAAACAGAGCAGTCCGACCCGGCTTGGGAGGCCTTGGCTTGGCCCAGCATCAGATGGCACAGAAATTATTGCTACACAGAGTCATTTGTGGGCTCGTGTATCAAACAGAAAATACGGTCTAACCTCTGCAGTAATCACCGAGTGAAAAGCCTGAAAAGGCTTCAAACACCAGCAAAAATTGCCAGGGAGGCTGTTGGATTTCCTGACTTGGAGATGCTCCAAACGGGAGTGGGCAAAGCCCTGAGCAAGCTGACATCCACTGGCCCTGTGCAGAGCAGGGAGTGGAATGGAGACTTCCGGAGGCTCTTTCCAACCTTTATCACCCTGTGATGCCGTGATTTGAAAGGGCAGAGCAAATTAGTCCCCACTTCATTCTGGGTTCTGATGTCTGAGGATGCAGGATCCCATGTGCTGCGAGGGACAGGGATGATACTGCAGCAGTTGTGGATTTCCTTCCTAAATCCCGAGCAAGAGGTCATGGGAACCTTGCCTCGAGGAACATCTTGTCTTAAGGAAGCATCCTGACCTCAAAATATTTCAGACAGACTTTGCTGCTGTGTTATTAGCTACTAACTTAGTAAAATATGGTTTTCTTTAAAACCCTGTTTGCTGGGCAATGAATTCTTGCTTGGTGGGTTTAGACATCCTAAAATAAATACTTTTTAATGAGACCAGGGCCAAATAGAGTGGATCCTAATGACTGAGATTTTTTTTATGATTTTCATACAGCGTAAAGTTAAAAACCAAACAAGTTCTGTGGTCATATACATAGATATACAGGATCTCTCTTCTTGATACACTGCAAATATACTTCCATGACCGGGAGCAGAAGTGCAGGATCACTTAACAAAATCATGGAATCATAGTATCATAACCAAAAGGTGTAGATGGCCTTGCATGAAAAGCAATGTGAGCCTTGTTGTCTGATTTTGAATGGCTTGAGAGGAAAAATAATTGTATCCATCTGTCCCTAGAGGAGGGTGAGTGAGAAAAGATAGTATTTAATGGGTCATTTTCAACTGAAATGTAGGATTGGCTCACCTGATGTTGAAATATCATCTACAAATTCAGTCATTGCAATGTAAAGAAAAGAGTGTTGGAAAAAATGACCCTTTACAGAAACCACAAAAACACTGGAAAAATTCCTTTAAAGATTTAAAGAGTATGACCTATTTAGCTTTTCTAAAAGGAGACTGAAATACAACTTAATCAGGATGTCAAATCCTTTCCAATAACGTGTATTTCAGAGAAAATAATTTAGCAGAGAAAGTCACGGTGAAAACCGGGTCTGGAAGCTCAGGGAAGATGGATTCAAACTGGAACTGTGCTGGGGATTTGGAAAGGTCCAGAGATCCATAAGAGCAAAAGTGATTTATAAAGGAAACACTCTGTCAGGAAAAAAGAGAAGAATAATAGGTATTTTTCATTTCAGCGTCTTCAGGATAAGTGATTCAAGAACATATGGCTCTGTTGAGCACAGAATATTGGACTCAAAGAAATATTAAGTCAAAGTTAATGGTCTGCACTGCTGGTAGAAAATTATTTCTCCCACCCTACAAATGCGCAGATGGAACAGTGAGCATTGCATCCATCCCATGCAAGGAGTTGAAAGTCTTTCATGTATTCTGAAATGGAAGCAATTCCTGTTCCAGGAACTCTAAAGAGATTGAAATAGTGAATAAATGTCAGGGGAAAGCAATGCCATTTTCTACTAAAACACACAGGAAGAAATAATTTTGCTGGAAAACATGTGGAAATATTTCACACTTGTGTTTTTCCCTCTCTCTAAAACAATTTAACTGTCTAAAAGATAGATTTTTTCTGTTGTGCTGATCAGGAAGAAATGTTTTGGGTGGTATTTGGTTTGGGCTTTTTTTGTTGTTGTTGTTGTGGATTCTGGAAACTCAAACAGACCTGAAGTAACTTACTGAGGTCATTGCCTTCATCAGTCAGCAACTTTGAGATATGTCATTTATTGTGCTCACCACATTCTCCTTACAGACAACATCTGGGTGATAATTTAGAGAGTAACTTCATTTTCCACCAAAATGATTCTTAATTGAGATAAAAAATATCCCAGAAAACCAAACCACCCTTCTAATCCTTAAAATATGGTTACTTGCAATTCTATTTCTTCTTTCCCTTGGCATACTCTTTTAAAGACAAGGATGAAGCAGCACTTCTGATGGAGCAGTTCTTTTAACAGGACTCTGCTTTAAAGATTGATGAAATAGCCCCCCTATCAAGGATAGATTTCCTTCCCAAGCTGCACTTCCACGAAATCCCTCCAAAAAAAAAGGACTCTGAGTTATGGGGCCTTTGCACAACTCCTCAAATGAGAGGTTTGACATTCAGATTCTGTTCTTTGCTTCTCCCCATCACGTTGTTTTATGTGATGGGATAAGTGCAAGATCACAATAACATCCCCTCATAATAAACAGAAATATTTCCACATCCAGGCGTCCGCGTCTGGACACTGGATCCTTGGGGGCTGGCTGATGTGAGGATTCAGAATCAGAGAATCCCAGAATGGTTTGGGTTGGAGGCACCTTAAAGCCCCTCCAGTGCCAGAGGCAGGGACACCTCCCACTATCCCAGGTTGCTCCAAACCCCGTCCAGCCTGGCCTTGGACACTGCCAGGGATCCAGGGGCAGCCACAGCTTCTCTGGGCACCCTGTGCCAGGGCCTCCCCACCCTCACAGGGAACAATTCCTTCCCGATAGCCCATCCATCCCTGCCCTCTGGCAGTGGGAAGCCATTCCCTGTGTCCTGTCACTGCAGTTCCTGATGAATTGTCCCTCTCCAATTCCCTGCAGCCCTTTTAGGCCCTGGAACTTGCTGTGAGGTCTCCACACAACCTTCCCTTCTCCAGGCTGAACGTTCCCAGCTCTCCCAGCCCGGCTCCATAGGGGAGGTGTTTCAGTCCCCTCAGCAACTTCACAGCCTCCTCTGGACTTGCTCCAACAGTTCCATGTCCTTCTTATGTTGGGGACAGCAGAGCTGGAGACTGCACGGCAGGTGAGGTCTCACAGGAGCAGAGCAGAGAGGGAGAATCCCCTCCCTCGAAACAAGGGAGATGTGTTTTTTTTCTTAAGGGAAAAAAGGGATTTTTTATCTTCGGGGAGGTGATTTCCTTTTCCTAAGAAGGAACAGACTGACAGAATTACAGGGAAATTGCAAAGTGAATTTTCTTTGGCAAAGGAGTGAAATGTCCTTTCTGGAAAGCTGGACTAGTAAACGAACCAGCAACTTTCTCCGTGTTATGCCACGAGAGTGGGAAATGTGTTTTCGCCTGCCCATGTTGTTTCATTACCCTTTTCTGGTAAAAATGGGATGGAATTAGCCATCTTTTTAGAGCAGCTGTTGCAGTGAAGCTCCAGATGGTGGCTGCACTCATTGCATTGCAATATGATAGACTAAACCTAATATTTTAATAATAAAGAGTGCAATAGAAACATCTTTTATTGGCACGATAAATAAAAGGAATGATTGTCTCAACAGTCTTAAATAATAATCTGTCAACACTATCATAGCTATCATCTCAAGAAAGAATTTTGCCTTTACAGATAAAAAACCTGAGGGTTTGCACAGACCACAGGTCCTCAGGACTTTTCTGGTTTTGTCTGAGAGGATTTTAGATTTGTCAGGTTTGATAACAACTGTTTAGCAATCAACATTTTGGTGTAGTTCTGCTTTAGTTTATGGAGATAAAAAGCAATTTTTCCGTGTGAATTGAATTGTCTTTGCCATCCAGAATAAACAGTTGTGGGGAAGGTTTTGTAGACGTGCTGATCCCAGGAGTCTCACTCCAATCGCAACAGTCAGTCTGTGATTGTTGCAGGGATAAAACCTCACATCCTTCAGGTGAAACCACTTTCAAAGAGAACAGAAGGGAACAGCTGGATAATAGGGATCAAAGGAGGAGAAGGAGCGTGTTGGCAGACTCTGCAGGGAAAAGGTGCATAAAAATCCAAGTAGATCTCAAGAATACCAACATCCTCCTCCTCCTGGCAAAGAGGAGGAAGATGCCGTGAACATCCCACTCCCCCCATCAAGGCCTCAGGGTGCCTGAAGTTCCCCATCCCTGAGGGCCTCTGGGTGATTCCAAAAACATGTTCCTATGAGGCTGGTGCACCTCAAGTATGTAATGCAGCACCTCAAATGGAACCCACCAAGACAAGGCTCACGGCTCTCTGATGTACCAGCGAGGTGATTCCTGTGCTAAAGTCGGTGTTTTTCATCAAATCCAGCTTCTTTGGCTTACATTTCTGGACAGGATTTTATGCTACACCCATTGACCACAGTTCCTTTTTGTTTGGCTGCGGTTTTTAAAACCCCTTTGCTCAAGGAAGCTCCGAGAGTGTTTGTAACTGGGTGCCACCAGCGAGCTGCTGCGTGGTGGTTAAACCCGAATGACTCAACCCCAGGGCTTCAGCAATAATCCATTTGTAATTCTTCAATTACCCTGCAAGAAGCCAAGTATTTAATTGCCTTCTCCCTCTAACCCCATTGCCAATGGAAATCCACTTTCAAGGGAGAATAAGAATATTGACCTTTTCTTTTCAGGTAATACCAACTAATTATGACACATTCAGACCACTTAATCGATGTATTGTAAGATAATTGCTCTCTGCAAGGACCAGGATGTGTTTTGCTGTAGGCAAAAAATATTCAATAAGTATTTAATTACTTAAATTGCGGCGTTTTCAGTTCTTGATGTGTCTGAGCTGAAATGCAGCCCCTAGACCATGGACAAGGAGTGGAGCTGGACTCAGGAGAGGCTGGACACGTCAATTACAAACCATTGGAGCACACAGGGCCATGACATGTATTTAAACCCTCTGACAAGAAATGTGCCAAGCAAGGCAAGTGGAAACTTTAATTAGCTGATCTTTAAAGTTGTATCTTATTTCCTGCAGAATAAGTTCTAATCCTCGTACTGTTTTGACAGTTTTTCTGACCTGAACTGAATTTCTTTTGCTGACATGATAATCCGGATTTCATTTAAAATTTTCATTTGTATTTGCTCATCGTTCCTTTTGCTGAATTTAATTAGAGTTTCGCCAGGATTGGCTGAAGGCTGTTTTGGGGAGGGAATTTGTACGACAAGCTGTAACATGCTGGAGAAATTATAACCCTGGGCAGAGAAGGGTAAAAAATTAAAAGTATGCTGCAAAAGTATTAATCTTACTTCACACACAGAAACTCATAAACTCAAACATTATGCAAGCCTTGTTGAAAGCTAGAGAGAAACAGCATAGCCTTATTACTGCTCCTGCATTGTTCTGTCCTTCAGCTATTTCAGATTTAACTGAGCTTTTTGTGTCTGCAGAGAGGCTTGAATTAGACAGCTACCAAACAAATAAAATGTGCGGTGGCAAAACGTCTTTCTGTGGAAAAAGCAGTGCTAAGAATCCTCAGGAATTCACACTTGACTGAGCTGTTGACCTCTACATTAGAGGACAGCACAACACATTGCAAGTGAAACACTGGGTTTTTTTACAAGCACTTTTAACTGCAGAACAGATTTTTATTTGGGGTTTTATTTTTTTCTCTGTTGCTACAACACAGAATCCAGATGTAGTGCAGGAACACAAAATCATCTGAATCAGTAAGTTTGCCACCCTCCTGTGGTGCCTGACTAATGGATCAGGCAAATTTGGAGATTTAAAGCAGGCTGTCCTCAATTCACCAGCTTAATTTTTAGTCTCACCAGCACACGTAAAAGGCAAATTATCCCATTTTTCTCAACACCATTGAAAGTTGAGGTCATGTATGTCCTTTTCCACAACTGGAATGCTGTGGTGTGGACAACACGGTGCCTGGGGAGAAAAAAAGTCTGTCTTGACCTGCACAAGATCCATCTTCCTATTGCTAATAAGATGTGAAAATTTGAACAGGCCTAGGATCCCACAGAAATGAGATTATGGTGGTGAGTCCTGTCACACTGTATGGCAGGAGGAGAGGGAAAGGCCTCAGGCTGTGCCAGGGAAGGTTTAGGCTGGATATCAGGAAAAATGCATTCACAGAAAGGGTGGTCCAGCATTGGGACAGCAGATGGAATCACCATCCCTGGAAGAGTTCAAAACACAAAGCGTGGATGTGGCACTTGAGAACCTGTTGATCTTTTAGGAGAGGCAGCACCTTAAACAAAGATTTCTGGCACTTTTGTGTTTCCTCAGTGTGGCTGAGATCAATTCAGGAATAGCAGATTTGAAAGGGAACCAACCCAAAACCCTTGTCCTTTCAAAGTGACAAGCCATTAACTTGCCCACAGTGTCTGCATCACCCCAAATAATTGAATTACCTGTGTGAGGGGAACCCCACCATTTGCTTGATTGGAAATGCAATTGCAGAAATAGGTGAAAAAAGCAAGTTACAAGTATTACTAGTATCAGTAAGAAAGTGAATGAATGGGAACTTTTTTAAAGGTTTCTGGAAAGGCTGTAATTTGGTTGAGTTTCTGTCGCTTTTAAATGCAATGAGTATGGAATTGGTATAGGAGAATGTAGATAATGGCACTAAAATTTAATGTCTAGATTTTTTTTTTTCCCAGTTGCTGTGAGTGCACAAATCCTTTCTTTATTACTTTGATATCTTTCAATTTTCAGTGGGAAAACTGCAAGTGCTTGGTCTAACACGTGCCACTCACATCTCCAAAAATTCACCAAAGCACAGTGCATCGGAGCTTAGAGCTGACTGCATTTTTTTTTTTCTATTGTAATAGCATTTAAATAGGACAGTGTCAAGTTCCTGGTACCATAATATCTTCCAGAAGATGTTTTGGTAAGTGATTTTTGAGATGGTGCAGAGTTATGGCTTGTTTTCCTAAAATATTTCCCTTGAGCCTGCTGCATGGAAACAGCTCTGCCATAAACCTATCTCCTGGACACCAAAGGTTGGGCAACTGTTCTCAATTTTATAGCAGCCTTTGGAGGCAGATGCCTGGGAAATTGTCTTTCCAAAAAGAAAAAAGCGATTTTTTGTTTTAGGAAGGTTGCAGGAACAAGTGCCTGGGAATCCTCATCTTGAGGGTATTTTCTGAGTGGATTTAATTATGATGCTGATCAGCAGTTGTGCTGAAATTTGACAAGTCCATTCTCCTACGAACCTTCCTGATCAGGGATGCTGACCCATTGGGGAATAACCATGAAATTACTTGTTCTGTGTTCCTCACCCAAACCTGGCCACTGACCGGGGTGTAAAAACATGGAATTAGAAAGAAATTGAAATACAAGTTTATTGGGTCATTTTAGTTCAAAAAATGCCCTTGATCATTTCAATCACTTGGAAAAAATGAAAGCATGGGTGCAGATTAATGACAAGAAAATCCTGATTGCTTCCTGAAGTTGTTTGTGAAGCTCTGAAGAAAATCAACATTGGTCAACCTATGAGAATCACACAGGATGTCATGAACTTATTTCGGCACTGATAACAACAGAGCTGGTTTTGTGTAAAGGAAAACCTCCAGAAATAACTTCCACCCTCAGTCTACTGAACAGCACCTACACATATTTCAATATTGCTCACATAACCCAAAATATATTTCTGTTATGATGGCTCAAGTGATTTGTCAATCCAGTATTTCTAATAAATACTAATTTCAGCCTTTTTTTTATCCCTGAACCCATTGTAATTTCTGCAGCTCAAAGTTTCAGGCTGCCATGACCTCTTCCAAAAGCAGATCACAGAAACCTCTATCCTAGGGCAGAATTTGTCCTTTTGACCCGGTGTAGCACAAACCAAATGAAGTAAGGAAAATCGAGTCCAGATCCAAGTTTCCAGGCACATCTTGAAAGGATAGTAAATAAAAATAAACCAGAGAAGATGAAGAAAAACTGGTAATGAGTGGAGTAATTCAGTGTTGTATTCTTGGGCTTATTACCGTGTTTTATGATGAAGGGGAATTAGTTTGTAGTTCTATTTATCTTTTAAAAACTGTAACAAGAAAACATAGAGAATATCAACAGCCATCACATACTATAAATAACTACTGGCTAACCAGACCATGTGTCTACTAATAATAACAATATTAATGTGTTATAAAGAGTGAGAAACTCTTCTACTCAAATTTGAATTTATCAGAACACTGTGGAAGCTGAGAAGGAAGCACTCTGTTCTCAGTTTAGCTTTAATCTGTATTTGTTTTAGAAAGATATTTAGATGATTAGTTTTGTCCTCAGTCCCTCAGTAAACCCTACACAGCATTATTTTATTAACATACATTCTTTTCACTGTTGAATTAAAATTTAATGTATTTCCCACTAACAAGCATAAAAATGAGTCATCTTTGGTGTCATGTGTGCTTCTGCAGGTTAATACCAAGCATAAAAGGTCATTACTATGTTCTGGTGTCATAAATTCATAAGCACTGCCTGCATTCCTGTGAATTGCTTGTGTCACCCCAGATTTTTAAACCTCTGTGCATTTGTATCTTCATCCACAGATCACTGAAATCCTGGATGAATTTGTGACTGCCCCATCCTTGGAAGTGTTCACGGTCAGGTTGGAGCAACCGGGTCTAGAAGAAGGTGTGGAATGAGATTAAGGTTCCTTCCCACCCAAAACCATTCTAGGACTCTGCGGAAAAGGGAATAAATTTCCAGGCTCTCTCTCAATACAGCATTTCATTCTAAATCTAGAGCTGGGGCTCAGCAGAGAGAAAGAAGGAAATCTATTTAACCCTCTGTAAAAGAGCAAAACCCATTCCTGTAAAGCCCTTAATCCCACAAGCCATTTCAAATTTTAAATTTCCCTAAATATCTCAGGGCATTTACCACAATTTCACAACACTTACCCAGAAAGGGAATTTCCAACTCTGCATTACTGTGAGTCAGTTTTACTTCCTAACAGTGACCCGACTGGTGGTCATACGAATTTGTAAATTTGTAGAAGTTTCACAAATTTTAAAATTTTTTCTAAACCATATTCAAATGGCATGAAGACTGGATTAGCAATCAGATGTTCCCGAGCTCTTCATGATGATCCATGGAAGGGTAAAAATGGTCTGAGAGAAGGATCTTGGGATGAACTGTGTCTCTGTCAAGACCATTACTGATTCCATCCTTAGCACGTAATAGAATTAAACTGTAATGCTCAGTCAGCCCATCGAATGGCTTTAAACTGAAAGAGGATTGGTTTTTATTAGACACTGGGAAGGAATTGTTCCCTGTGAGGGTGGGGAGGCCCTGGCACAAGGTGCCCAGAGAAGCTGTGGCTGCCCCTGGATCCCTGGAAGTGTCCAAAGCCAAGGTGGACAGGTTTTGGAGAACCCTGGGAAGGTGGAAGGTGTCCCTGCCCATGGCAGGGGGTGGGAATGAGATGATCTTCCAGGCCCCTTCCCACCCCAGCCATTCTGGGATTCTCTGATTCCATCATCTTCAGCGTGGCTAAATTCTGCTGTAGATTTTATTACACTGTAATGTGCTGCAGCATAAAAAATGAGGAAAAAAATAAAAACAGACGTGTGCTCCAAGGTCTTTCTGTTCCAATAATGTGCCTGAGTTGAAAAGCCACACTGCATTATTTTCTCCAGTGCCACGTTTATTTTTTTTACCTACCTCATCCTTACTGGCTTTACCCAGTCGTCCATATTATTTATTTCGTTTTTTCCTCATTCTCTTATGGCTCTGGAGTTGCCTTTGCCTCACAGCCACTCCAGGAACCTGTATTTCAGCACTCACACTGTCTCAGCTGACCTGAGACACCTTAGGTCAGAGAGGCACACGGGTCATGAAAAGGCCTGCTCGGGTTTTGATGGTTTCTAAAACAGATGTCTGGATTATTTTTGTGTGCGTGTTTCCTTTGCAACTTTTCCGTCAAATTAATTGATTAATTTTCCTGATTGCTGGTAATTTCCAAGTCTGAATAGCGAGACAGAGTTTTCAGCACAAAACGCTTTTATTGCTGCATTCCAGCATGATCATTTGCTGAAGATTTTTCCTCTCTTAGAAGGTAATAATTAAAACAAAGTAAATTTTAGATTGCCTTGAATGGCATTTTAATGTAACAAACTCTTGACATTCCACCTGTTGTCCTTATTGCTTGTTTCTTCCACCCAAAAAGGAAAAAAAAAATCCAGTTTGATGTAGTTAGAGAAGCAATGCCTGTCGAAGACGAGGCTCTGTAATGAAGCACTGGGAAGATTTGTCACACATTAAAGAGTTCTTGGAAATGTCAAACTTGCCAGCGCTAAATCCAGGATTTGAACACGAGTTCCTGAGTAAGCTCCTGCATTGAAAGAAAGAGCTGGTATAACACTGACTTCAGAACAACACTTTTGAGAAGCATTTTCTCTAAATTGTCTGCCTTTAAATATCTGTCGCAAATATGAATCCTTTCCAATTAAACTCGGGAGGTTTTCCTTTCATCCTGTTTTCTTTTCCAGCAGGAATCTAACAACGACGATTCTACTGCTGGTTTCTATTAAAAACTCCTAAAATGCTTCTGGGCATTTATATCTGCTGAGTGTATTAATTTCAGGCAGAGCCTCAAACTTGAAATATTTGAATAATTTAAAACTGAGATCCCAGTTCCACATGTACTGTACCCTTCACCTGTGGAGGTTTGTGCCCATCATTGATGCCTGACAGAAATACCATTGTTACACGTGAGCAAGTCTTTCCTGTGCTCTCTCTGGCACAAAATCAATGGGCAGAATAAAACCAGCGTACAGAAAATGTTCAGATTGTTCATTCTGTTAACAGTTCTCCTCGAAACCACCTCAGGAATCGGATTGATTGATGACGGGTTCTCCTGAATCAGATCTTCAAATTATCTCACTTCTCCTCTGATTTGTGTCAGTTGAGCTGCATTAAATAGATAAAACTGCATGAGGCAGGGCAAAAGCGTCTACTAAAGACATTAAACAAATCTGGGACTTTGTGGTCACATTCATGTGTTGCTACCATGAGACACTGTGACATTTGTTCTGGAATTAAAATATCCTTGGGTGTTGCAGGTATATCGGAAGCTAAAAATGGCAAGGAAAAATAAACCTCTTCAAAGTCCCAGTAATACTGGTTTTTATAAGAATTTTTAATGTGTTAATAGCTCTGATCTCAGGACACTACATACACACAGAAGTAAGGTCACAGGTAACACCAGGCTGGGTGGGACGTGGATCTGCTGCGGGGCAGGAAGGCTCTGCAGTGGGATCACAGGTTGGGCTCGGTGGTCTTGGAGGTCTTTTCCAACCTTAATTATTCTGTGATTCTATCTAAAGTCACCCATTTTCTTCAATATTGTTACATTAGAACTCGTGAATCAGTCACAATACTCTTTTTCTTCATAACTGGGATAATCCTGAAAATGCAACCTGAAGATTTTGCTATTCAGTATCGACTTCCCATTTGCCCATTAGATATGGAAACTTTTAAAAAAACCCCTTCCTTTGCCGAGTTTAATTCTCCAATGACACGTACATACACATTTATTTATTGCAGCACAGAGTAGGCACATTTTAAAATCCCAGTCTAGGGAGGGATTTGTACAAAACAAAGCAGAATTCTGATGTATTAATGCCAGATTTCTGTGGTTTCCTTCATTCTCTCTGTTCCTGTCAAGATGCCTTGTCAGAGCCTGGCTGGAAAACAGAGTTCTGAAATCTATTGTCATGTTCAGACTTGAAACGTTTGAAGACTTCTGATGTCCTGTAAATCAAAAATTATTTTGAAGCCTTCAAGTGGTTGAGCATTCAGGGAGAGTGAGCAATTTTTGTCTGTCTAGAAGCTGGAGAACAAAGAACAAAGCACTTTCATGAGACATGCACAAAAGTCCGCTCTGTTCATTTAAATTTGTGTATTTTAACCAAATCATTTAGTTTATATATGCTAGAAAAGTGGGAAAACAGAAGACTGTGCATGAGAAGCTTTAAAAAGGAATATATTTTTATCCACTACAAATTCACAGTCTCAAGTTCAATGCAAAATCCTGTTATCTCAAGGTGGACAGACAAAGGATATTAAAAGAACCCAGTTACTTCCTGGGCACTGTGGGTGCTTCCTTTCTAAGTATTGTGAACTTGTCTATTAAATGACAAGTACAAAAAACCAGTTTGAGCTTTGGCTTCAAGTGCATTTGAGACACAGATTCCCTCGGTTTGTAAGCCATAGTCCTGATGTTATTTTTATTTAATTTTACTTTATTTTGTTTTTTGGGGTTTTTGTTGTTGTTGTTTTGGCTTTTTGTTTATTTTATATTCACTCTCTTTGAAATATCCTGGGCAGGGTTCTTTAGTCCTTCTTGTCATATATGCCTCATCATTGTGACAATCTGTTTGCATGGACCCTACTTCTTACCTCTCCTCTCCCACTGAGAATGGCTGCTNGACACTTCCAGGGATGGGACACCTAACAAAATAATCTTCTGATTAAGAACAGGAAGGTAAATAAAAGACACATTTCTACGAGTCATATCTCGTGGAATTGTCTTTTTACGTGATGATGATTGGATGTATTTTGGTCTGGTAGTTATATGGTGTTTTAACCCTTATTGTTGTTAAAATAATATCACAGCTGCATAAAATTGTGAAGGCTCAGACAATACTTTAAGGCAGAGATCCTTATAATTAATAGCAGGAAAATAATTCTGATGAGATAATCTTGGTCTCAGAACTCTTGCAAAGCTGAAAGAGCATTCAGGTGTCTGAATTTTTGATTGTTTTTATCCTCAGTTTTTTCACTGTTTAATTTCAGGCTTCTGTGAACTTAATAAAACCAAGTAGTTTGTCATGAAAGCGCTTTGTTTTAGAAAAACAATCATTGCATTCTCAATCTCATCATTCCGTGTGAGGTAGACATTTTATTCTAAGGCTCTCTCGATGAAATTCTTCAGTTCAAAAATCTGTGACGGCGATCACTGAATTTCCAGCTGCCAGACTGTGGCTGGCCAGGTGTCATCTCACCAGGAGGGACGCTGACATTCCCGAGACAGCGGCATGTGGCAGGCTGAGGCTCCTTGCAGCAAGGCCAATCACGGCAAATTAGGCTTGAAATGGGGTTCCTGGAGGCCTGGCCCTTCCCAGGGGGGATGAAAAGGTGCCACAGTGCTGAGTGAAGTGCTGGGACAGTGTCAGCTCTTCATGGAGACAAGTCTGCTGTCACAGCAATGGAAGTGACAGTGGTAAAACATCAAATTGGTCCACAAAAATGGCAATATTGGAGCTGACCAGTCCAGCCCAAAGGCCATGTCTCTATTTTTTTTCCTAACTTGTCCTGAGTGTGAAAATGAGGCCTTTTTCTTCTCTGAATATCACTGTACATGGGTCTAAACTCAGTTTAATCTCGACAAGATGTTCAGAATCACCAGAGCTTCCTGCAGTTTCTCACCACTGGCTATTGTCTCTCCTACACTCAATACCGAAGTGCCTCAAGGAGACTTTGGTGCTTTCCTAATTCTTCTCTCTTGTAGAAAACAGCAAGGCACAGCAGGATTTTGTTGAGATATTTATGCCAGGTTTAACATTGTGGTGGTCTCAGTCGCTCACAAATATTTTTGGCAAATGCTTTAGGGGAGCTGCATTTCTCTCCGAGTTGGCTGCATCAGAAATAAAATCTGACTCGGAATCAGAAGTGCCACACTGAAATACCACAGGATTTCTACCTATTAGGAATGGAATTCAGCAGTCTCTCTCTGTTACCCAGAATGTTTTTTTTGCAAACAGTAGGGATGACTCTGATCTGGGCTTTGTCCCAGCTTTCTGTGTAACATCACTTGGGAAAGCAACAGCGCTGAAAGGACACATCACAGAGGATTCAGACCTGATGTTCCCCTGGAGATCTGCTGTGGCTTTGGTCTGTAGTGACTGACTGGACCTTCAAAGGCCCACACAGTTCCTAATCCTTAGGAAAGTCTGGTTTGTGTTTTATACAGACACAGAAACTTTGATAGCAGCAGCTTTGTTATTTCCTCCCAAGCTCGTGGTGAAATAAAACCTCACACTCCAAAGCTTGGTACAAGGAGAAGAAACACAGCAGACACGCACATCAAAATGAAAAATTCATGGTTATTCTGATTAATGTTTTAACAGTCTAATAATGCTTTAAGTTTAAATGTTTTAATAGTCCAAATGATCCTATCAGTACAGAAAATCTCACTAGTAACATGAGGAAAATCATTATATAAAAAGCCTTCCTATATAAAAAAAGAAAAAAAATTTGTTGTTGTGTCTCTGTCCTAATGTTTACCCTTCAATCTTCCTCCAGGAAAATGGGATGGGTTGGGTTGTCAGGCTTTACCTCTCCATGTCACATTTACACCTCAATGTCTTTCCTGGGGGGAATGAGATGTTCCTTGCGGAGAGGTTTCCTTCTCAAGTAAATTGGAAATCATTTTCAGAAATCCTCTCATTGTTCCCCTATGGACAGCCTAGCTCTCCACCTTTGGTTGGCATCCAGGGCTCATGTTTTTGCAGTGATTTGTTGCTCCCAGAATTTAAGGCAAGCGAGTTTAGACAAGTGGTCCTTGACCACCGGGAAGTTCTCACAGCAGTCCCCACCAAGGCCAGCTCCCACAAACCTCGAGGTTTTGCACTCTCGTTGCATGGACACAAAGACTTTCTCACCCCAAGAGGTTTTGTGTCCTGAGTGCTGCCTCAGCTGAAGCCACAGCTGGATCCGAGCTGGAAAAAGCAGCAGCATTGCCCAAAAGTGGTGAAGGAGCCTCTCATTGGAAAAGACTGGATATTTTAGGACATTGTCCTGGTGATGCCATGATGATTTTTTGCTTTTTCTTTTATACCCCTTTTATACACTCTCTTACATAGCTTTTATGTGTTCTCAGTGCTTTTAGCCCACACAGTTATAACTCTTTAAGTTTGATCACTTCCCTCAGACCCAATATCCCGTTAAGCCAAGAGCCCAAACACCCTGGAAACCCCAGACCCCGAGGGCCTCTCCAGAACACATTCTGTAAACAAAGCCAGGCCCAGCCAGGGGAAGGTTCCTCGCTGAGGGGTCTGGCTGGAGTCCCTCCCTGGGCAATCTTTGATAGATGTGCTAATTAGCAAGGCCTATAATTGCACACACATCACATCGTGGGGGGCCATTTCCGGGGGGCATTTCGGGGTGCATTTCGATGTGCATTTCGGCGCCCCTGAGGATCCTTCAATAAACACCGAGGTAAAACCCTTTTTCCCTCTTAACTGTGTTCAGCTCTCTTAATTTTAAGACCAGGGAAAGGCGTCACTGGCAAAATCCCATTGTTTCTCCTCCTCCTTGGGCTTCAAACAATGACTTTCTACTGGTGGTCCAGTGACCTGTGCCATAAAGGGCTACTCAGAGCCATCCCAGAGACACTCTGAAAACCTGGCCCGCAGCAGGGAAGGTCTTTATTTTTTTTTAATTTATATTTTTACATTGAAATTGAATTTGTGTTTTATTGGGATTGGCTTCTGTGCGTCTGACTCCAAAGTCAGCTGCCTGCAATCCTTCCTGAAGGGATAAAAAATGAAGGAAAAGTTGGAAGTCAAGCCTCTGTAGATTGTATTTTCAAACAGCTTTGAAGGCAAATAAAGCAGCAAGTGTAATTTTTTTTTTTTTAAATCATATATTTTTACACTTTTGGGGGCGGGATAATTTTGTCTGCAAGGATAATCTCATTACTGGCAAATAACCATGTTTTTTAAAATTTTATTTTGTTTATGGTTTTTTAAGTGTTATTTTGTTTGTGTTTAATTTTGAAATTTTATTTCACTTGTTCCTATGCAGGGCTTAAGTTTTGTGAAAGATATTCTTTATCACCCATAGTCAGCATGTGTTTT
Organism: Oriolus oriolus; assembly: GCA_013400235.1. Lineage (NCBI taxonomy): Eukaryota > Metazoa > Chordata > Aves > Passeriformes > Corvidae > Oriolus > Oriolus oriolus. The sequence goes on along the minus strand of VXBT01008749.1, from coordinate 77,579 downwards.
GCTTAATTAATTTGGTCCTCAGACAGTAGAATTCATATATTACATGTATTATATAATAATTATATTATTATATATTATGTATTGCATTATATATTTATGTATTATATT
>VXBT01008749.1:66477-77354 GCA_013400235.1 Oriolus oriolus | reverse complement strand
ATTATATTATATTATATTATATTATATTATATTATATTATATTATATTATATTATATTAATTATATTATACCAAGGAAAACAGTTGAACTGAAGACATAGATTCCTTATCCCCTTCTACACCCATACAAGTACAAAAAATATAGGATATAAGTCTTTTTTTGCAGATATTGGCACTTTCTACACCAGTATCTTAAAATGGATGTTTGCTGATCTTTTCCTAATTTCATATTAATGAAATTAACATTTGAATAGTTCATAGATATGTGTTCAGTCGATAGATAATGACAAAACTATTCATCTTCTGCACCTTGAAATCATTAAATGTTTTCCCTTTGCTTCCCCAGAATTCCTCCCTCAGAGGCGAGCACACAAAAGTGACTCACTCAGTGAAGGTGTGGTGGGGTTATTGACAAAAAGAGCTCGTGTTGTTTAATCTAAACGAGGTGTTCGGGGAGGAATGTGACACTCAAACCCCCATTATTGCCCTGTTTATCGCTGATAACTGATGGCAGCACTCACAGATAACTATCTTTATCTCATTGCATATGCTGATAAGCCACAGACTGGCGTATCTCATTAATAGTTCAGTAATTAGGGTATTTACATGCATTTATAGTGCCAGAGACAGGGTTTTAAAATCCAGCAGGTTGTCGTAAATCCCTGATCCCGCGGGACGTGGTTGCAGGGTGTGGGTGGTAACAATTTGTGGGTGATGGGTCCAGACAGGAAAGTTTCCAGAGATGCCAGTGCTGATCATTGCCTGTAATCTGGTACAGAGCACAGGGCACTCACTTTGCAGGAGTACAACAACCAATTCCTGGGGCAGATACTGCAGTATTTAATATCCTGTGGTTCCAGGAAAACACAAAATGCAAGAAATGTAAGAAACCAGCAGGCAGGCAAAATTAAGATCCAAAACAATGTGATTTAGATTGAAGAAGTGACTTTGCAGGTTATTTGTAGGATTTCGCGTTCTTGTCTCTTTACACCCACCTGTAGTTTGTACCACAAGGTGCCACCTCATCTCTGTCATCTTTGGGAAAATTAGCTCTTTCCTGCAAACTTTTTTTTTTTTTTTTTTTTTTTGTGAATTAAAACCAGCGAGTTTGTACTTTATTTATCTTGTCAGTGCATGCCTTCTTTTGGGAGCAAACGTTCCAGAAGCTGCTATCAAATAATGGATGTTATCTGCATACTTGAATGGATTACTACACAGGGATTCATCCTGCTTGACTGGTTGGAAATGGATTTATTTTGGTAGATCAGACAGATTTAAACACAGAGTAGTGGCAGCTCTTGTATTTGTAGAGAAATGAGCTTGTTTCAGTAAGACTCCAAATATAGATTTAATATGAGATCATTTATTAACTGTCCATTGTCTTGGTTACTACAGAGTGTAAAATCTGATTATTTTAACTGATAAAACCGTATATAACTTCTTTTGTTTTCTCTATTTTCCATGGAAAAAGATCAAGCAGTGCATTTATATGAATTGCCTCCTGTTCTCTTTACATCTCTTCACTTCCTGGAACATCCTTCATCCTGTAAAAAAATTTATATTCTGTGTAATAAATGAGAAGCTATAATCAGTATCTTTAAAAGTGGCATGGGAATATGACATGGCCATAAACTGACAATATTTGGGTAAGATTTTCAGTGATTAATGATCTTTAAAGACCTTGAGGATTCCAGAAAAGTCAGTGGTGCTTCACTGTATTTTTTTTTCCATAGGGCCCATAAGAGGTGTCCAAGTGTTTGGCAAAGCTCCTCTTTGTCAGGTGACAGAAAAGTTGTTTGAAAAACTCATGGTAACAGGATGAAGATTCTCTTGGTTGTTCCTGCTCCACAAAGAAAATGAATGTTTTAGGGCAGCTCACCTCATTTTCAGAGTCCTTTGAATTCATGCAGCAAAGCAAAAGAGCGAAGACCCCCAGCAGCAGTGGCAGAAGTGTCACCTGAAGAGCCTTATTGAAGAGATCATCCCTGCAGAAACCTGACTTCATGTTTTTCCATGTTTTCACTGCTCTCAGAGCATAAACTGATTTGAGAATGGTGAAGGACTTTGATGCCACTTGCTAAGAAAACAGACATCAGGAAGAGAGCAACTGGTCTCTAGAAGTATTACAAACTATAAAGATCCTAAATAATAACCTAGTTGGTGCTTAACCTCTCCCATTCCTCCTGCAAGTGTGTAAATACCTCCCTCTGTGCTTAAATTTTAACAGAAATGCTTTGATTGGCTTGTTTAAACATTTACAAAATTAACATTTATAAAGAGGATCAAGAGCTAAGCAATCCTCATCTCCCTAACCATCATTTTTACTCATTCAGCTGAGGTAAAATTCACAAAGGGGCCCATTCTTGCTTGTTTTTGAAGCTATATGTTGAAGTGGGACACTAATACGGATTTAACCATAAAAAGTGTGGAATAGATACTGGTTTCAAACCCTTTAGTTTGAGCTTTAGTTGCTGGTGTCACATGCATTGTGGCAGAGTGCTTTTTGCTCCCCCTCTCTGCATTAGTCTGTGGAGAAAGGGGTGAGTTTAAAGTTGCCTTTCTCTGGCTGGGGTAAGTTAAACACATCCATACACAATGTATTTTTTTTTTTTTAATAGTTATGATTTCTATAGGGAAAAATAAAGAAGCACAATACTTAAACCACAAATCCCATCTGAGACCTTATAAAATGATTAATAAGGAGAGGTTAATCTTGAATCCCATGAAATCAAACCTCAGCTCCTATCAGAAACAGATTGAGCAATTCATGCTGAATTTCAGCACTTCTAGGCCAAAAATGGTCCCATTTCTGTGGCTGCTACTGGAGAGACAAGATTTTGCTTGTTGCAGCTTTTATGGGGAGAAACAGGACTGATTTCTTCTGAAGATGAAGATTGGTCACTTCTAGAAACGGGAGGCAGAAATTTCTGCACATGTGAATAAACACACGCACAGCCAAGGCATCTGAGGAAGAAACACGGTGTGTTTGAGCCTGCTGCATCCCGGTGAGTTACTGATTGGGCTGTGCAGCTGACACAGTTAAAAATAAAGCTCCTTCCGCACTTACAAGGTGTGATACAAAAGGTGAACGCAAGCCTTGCCACCCGCCGTGTCGCGCAGAAGGCAGAAAATAGCAGATTGTGCTGGAAGAGCTCCAAGAAGTCAATTTAACCCTTGTCCCACTCACAAACCTGACCTTTCGGAGCACAACACCGCAAGCCACGTCCTTGGTTCTGTTTTAGAAGGCTGGGAGAGTCTCAGTCACACTGCAACACTCGGATAGAAAACATCCTCTGAGTGGTGCTCGGGGCAGGCAGAACAAGGCACAGCAGCGCCTGTGGAATGGCACCTGGAAATAAACCCCCCACAGGCACAGAGCTTGCAGAGCAAGGCAATATTTACATCAGCACACTCGCTGATTCCTGACTGCTCAGCACCCAGAGGATGCTGAGGGAGCAGAGGAAAGGTTCCAAAATCATCCCACTGGAAGTCAAGTTTTCCAACAGTAACCACAATAAATCGGATGATAAGGAAATGATTTTATTTTATCAGTCCTTCTACCACACCCACTTTGAGGGTTGGAAAAAAATACGCCTTTCGCATCAACAGATTCAGTTCTGATAGAGTAATTTTCTACTCATCTGACAGGGGTGTTTTCCCTGATTAGCTGGAAATAAAACCCACCAGCGTGGTCAGAGAGTCCCAGAATGGTTTGGGCTGGAAGGGACCTCAAAGCTCGTCTCATTGCATGGGCAGGGACACCTTGCGCTAGAAGGAAGGTGCTTCAGAGAGTCTTAAGAGCTGTCCAGTGACAAGAGGCTCTTTGAAGACCTGTTTTCACCAAGGTTTGAAATGTCATGGCCAATCTGGCCTCTTCAGTTCACTCCAGCAAAATTGCTCCTGTTTAAAAATATAAACACGGTGTCCTTGTGCAAATATATGGATGAGTCTTGGACAGGGAATTCCAAATTTATCCAAGCACTAGCACTGGAATCTGCCCATTCTCACAGGCTCTGGAGCTTCTGTTGCAGGTTAGATGGGATATTGAGAAGGAATTGTTCCCTGTGAGTTTGGGGAGGCCCTGGCACAGGGTGCCCAGAGAAGCTGTGGCTGCCCCTGGATCCCTGGCAGTGCCCAAGGCCAGGCTGGATGGGGCTGGGAGTACCCTGGGCTAGTGGGAGGTGTCCCTGCCCATGGCAGGGGGTGGGAATGAGATGATTTTGAGGGCCCTTCCAGCCCTATCCATTCCATGATTCTCTGTTAATCCTGGCATAGCTATTAGAGCAGGATTTTATTTATTACAGCCCTAAATCCTGTTCTTCTATGACAACCGTGAGCTATTGCCAGGTTCAGTTATCAGCGGTGCTCACAGAATTATTTTTGGCTGGTTATCAGTCTTACCCACCTTAATTCTCTAATGAATGCAATAAAGCACTTGTATTTCTTCATGTGGCAGTAACAAATTCGATTTGATGCATAAAAGATTAAAAACCCCACAAACAAAACCTTAGCTGTCTTTCTATTTTTTTTTTTAATGTAGAAGTTCCAATATTTTAAAATCCTTTAATTGCAGCTACTTCAGCTGCAAGATCAACTCATCATAATCACTACAGGAAAAGGTAATTCCTTACAGAAATATTTTTGCTTTCTTGGATGGGGCTTGGAGCACCCTGGGCTAGTGGAAGGTGTCCCTGCCCATGGCAGGGATGGCACTGGATGGGCTTTAAGGTCCCTTCCAACCCAAACCACTCCATGATTTTGTGATTCTGTGCTGTATTTTCTATATGGCTGCACACACCTGACATATGACATTTCTGTATTAAAATAGAACTGAATCGGTTCTTTATTTTCCACAGGTGGAGGGGAGGAAATTCTCCTAAGACACAGAATAACTTAGAATGTATTTATTCTGCTTTCCATCGCAATCACTGAATACCAGAGGAGTAGAGTGCTATAAATCTTTGGGCAAAATCAGCTTGCAAATGTTTTTGAACAAAGCCTAATATATTATATTTATGAAATGCTTTATAAAATCAAAGTAAATAAAATAAATAAGCAAATTCCTTTCTAGTTACTGTTTTCAGTATATTATACAATTTCTCATGATAATTTCATGCACATCTTCATGCTGAGATTTTATTTCAATCCTAAAAAATCAATTAAAAAGTTAAAAATGAAATTTAAAGTACTTCTAGGCAAGAGAAAAACTTTAAAGCATACTATCTGTTAACCACTCCATCAAACCACGTCACCAATACCTAAATTTTGGAATACATTTCCAAATATCTCCACCTGAAATGTGATTTTGCTGGTATTTGCTTACTGATGTGTGGAGATTGGCAGTACAATAGAATTCCTCATGATCCCGAGGCTGTGGAGCTGAACTGCAGATAACTGGGGAGTGCTCAAGCCTCCTCAAACCAGATCTCCCACCAGTCCTGATGTGCCTGTTACAGCTATTTGCTCAATGCAACACGATTTTCCTCATTTAAAGTTTAATTAACACCTTTGCCCTTAGATACCAGGAATTTGGCAAAGCACCTGCATGAAGATATCACTTCCCCTTCCTGCACCTCTTGCTTACGTGGTAACAACCCTTAACAGCTTTACTAATCCAACTTTTTTATGGAGATCATGGATCAAATCAGTGGTTAAAGGAGGCTTTCTACTGGATTTAAAGCTCCTTAACCCCTGCTTCTCTGGGATCTGTCTGGGTTACATCCTCATGCTTCTGCACACCTTCATACAAACATTTTCTGCTGCATGTTATTTGCACTTATTCAGCACACCCTGAAGAACCAGGTGTCAAATTATTTTGTGTCCCAGAACATAAGGAGGAAAACACAGGAATATTGTTGAGAATAGCTTTGTAGGAGAACGTAGATTCAAGAAAGATCATCTACCTCTTAGCCTGGCTAATCGTTGCAGGAATTAGGTTTTGTGCTCTGTTAACAGACCAGCCTTGTTGCTGGGTAACTGAGATGTGGATGTGGAAGAGGTGACACGTCAGACACAGAACCAGTGTTTGAAAGTAACCACTAAATTTGGCCAGTTTTAACAAATTTAAGGGCTTGACCCTCATAGCCTCTTTATCCCAGGATAAAATCCCATAATCTGGACCAAAGATACCCCTTTAAAACTGTTGTCATAATTTATTCTTTTTTCTGCCCCAGAGGATTTGGTATTTCTGATCTCCAGCAGTTCCTTAAAAACGAGACAAAGTCCCTCTGTGTTTTATAAGAGGCAGGAGAAAAAAAAAAAGGAATTGAGTCCAGAAGAGACGGTGTCAGGAAGATTCCTCAGAAAAGCTGGGAAAAGTATCACTCCTGGAATCCTCCAAAGAACAGGGTTTGACACAGATTCAAAGATTTCCAATCTGTGGCTGCTCAGCCATTTCATGTGGATAATCTCCGGGGTTTACAAACATCATCTGGAGGGGGGATTTTGTGGCAAAAGTATTAAAGGATGTTGTCTTTCTCAGCAAGTGCAGACTGGGAAAGAATCATTTCCTTCACCCCCTCATGGGCTGCACACTGAACTGTTCCTTGGTTTCGATAAGAACGGGAAATAATTTTCCATCTCCAAAGTATTTGACAAAGCAATGATGCTGTTTCCTGTGCTGTAAATAAACATTTAACTCCAGAGTTATGCGTTCAATACTCAAATGAATTTTTAGAGGTAAAATTTCAGTTCACTTTCTGTTTTTTACCTGAGATTTTGCTTTTATTAACAGCTTCAGGCTTGATTACCATTGCATTTTAGGCATTTGAAGATCTGTTTTAACTGAACAATAGACTGCAAAACTCTGTAGATTTTCCTCAGAAGAAATAGGTGCTGTCTATTAACTGGTAACCAAGGTGAAATTCAAACATTATCAAGCAAACAGGAATTTTTGTAAAGCCTGGCAAGCAAAGCACAATTAAACCCAACACTTCCTAATTTTACAAAGGCAGCTGAAATTGTTAGGCGGCTTTAATGTCTCTCTGCTTCTGGGTTTGCTGAATGTCCAGCAGCATTTTATTAATTTATTATTATTGTTTATTATTTTTTATTTAATAATAAATCTGCAGTGTTTATCAGAGAAACTGGAAGAACAGATTTGGGTAAGAGTTGCTGAAAGGACCCAATTTAACATTATTTGGGTAACCAACACCCACATCAGTGTCAATGGCACCCAAGAGAAACAGGAAATTCACACGTTCAACTTTCTCTGGAGATTATAAACTGAGGGTTGTACTCTCTGAGAACTCCTCCCACAAATTTAGGGGAATATCCAATAAAATTACCTTTTCTGGGAGGCCACCAGAGTGATACCATATATACCAACTTTTTGACATGGGAGGACTTCTAATGTCATTAACTTCAGACTTTGCAGCCTAAATTTGCAGCCTAAAACCACAACCAGCAGTGCCAGCAATATTTTAGTTCATAGACAGGTTCACAGGCTTTCTCCTACCTGTTTGGAAACTCCATATTGCAGCAGGCTATAAAAGAAGAACCTTCAAAATGCTGGTGTTTAAGGGAAACACACGTTCACTTCTCTCTGGGTTTATTCTGTTTTTGCAGGCACAATTTTCTCACCTTCAAATGTGCTCGATGCAGCATATTTAGTGTACAATATTTAATAATAAAAACATCTGAGCAGACAATTTTTTTTACTTTAATTGAAGTAAATTTATTTTAGGGTCATAAAATCCCAGTATCCTGGGATAGTTTGGGTTGGAAGGGACCTTAAAGCCCATCTCGTTCCCACCCCTGCCATGGGCAGGGACACCTTGCACTCATCAGGTTGGTCAGAGCCCAACCCATCAATTTTCTTCCTAAAATCACAGGTGGTTTAAATTTATTTTTGGATAGAGGACTGCCAAAGAGGATCTCACCATGGCAAGGAATTCATGGCATTTTTTTTCCTCTGTCTTTAATTGGGATATTTTGAGTTACACATAGTCCTTTAGGAATGGTTTAACTGGTGGAAAATTTAGGGCTTGCTGATACTTGATGTTCAAAAGAGGAGGTAAAAACCTTAAGCTGCACTCCCTCATAGAGAATCAAAATTGCCATCAAAGCACGTGATGCAGAGTACTTCAAAATTATACTCAATGTGAGTGTTTTTAGAGGTAATTACAAGTCAACTAAAATTTTAGGGATTTCGTGGGAGAGTGGTTTATCTTTAATTATTTATTTTTTTTTCCTCTGTCTTAAAAATACTTCAGTGCTGCCAATGTTGCACACATTTCAACTAATAAATAGAAATGTGTCGCAATTATATTAATTTTTATATTTGATTCAATCATCAAAGCCTTCATGAAACTGAAACCCAAAATGTGTATTACCTCATTTCATAGATGGTTATTAGAATAACATTTTCTCATTAAAGCATAATTTTGTATTAGTGCAGAAAAGGCTGCATTTTGCTCATTTCCGTTTTCCTTTAGGCAAAAAAAGGTTCGTTAGTGGAGAGAAGGTTTAATAGATTTTGAAAATGCATCTGTCATGTAGAAAGTGATCCATAGTTATTAAGATAACGTCTTTTACAGAAGCCTGAATGGGCTGAATGGAAACTCAACCAGAGCCTACAAAATTTGCTCCAAACCTGTAAGTCAGCACCTTTTCTCTTGTTCTTAATTTATGGATTTTATTTTTCCAGTGTCGTTATTTCAATTTGCTGTATAAGATTGATTCTGGTGGTGTTTTCCCGTTATCACAAAACTCATTTAAGACAAAAAAATGTGCATTATGTCCCTGTGGGACATGGCAGTAACCAATGTCCCTTCTGGAAATTTAGAAATGAAAATTAGTTCTCCTTATCCAATGTTCTTTGTCATGTTAATGAAGGAATAATTCAGTAAAGCGTGTGAGAGGTGATAAATACAAACCTGAAGTCAGATTCCTTTTATATTTTAGGATTTTAGTATGAAATAGATGATGCCCAAGGTGTGTCATTTCTGGGCAGTCCTCACTGCTTTGGAGACATTTAATTTATCCCTTCCCAGTCCAGCTCTGCATGTCCTGAGTGGCTGACAGAGGCAGGGGGAGGGTGGAGTGCAGGAGCTCCTTCTGCTCCCTCAGGATGCCATTTACCCCACCCTCGGGTGTCCCTACAATCTGCCCCTTTCCATGTGTTCCTTCTTCATCTCCCTGGACACTTTGTGTCTCTGGATCACTGCCAGTGTTCATTTACCCATGGGAGAAAGTTCACTGCAAGCACAACAAGAAAAGATAAATTCAGAAAAAGATCCTCCACTCAACTTTTACTGGTCCCGTGTGAAAGGCAGGGGAGGATGAAAGGACAGCTGGTGGCCTTTGGAGAGGAGAGCTCTGCTTATATGAAGAAAGGAGGATATCAAAATTCTTTAAAAGTTTAATTTACTTGAGAATGGCAAACTGATCCTGAGGACTGACCTGTTCTGAGACAAGATGATGCTCTGAGTGTCTCTGCACATGCTGACAAAAGCACGAGGATTTCCTCTGAGGCTTAGTGTTAAATGGTCTCTGATGGTGCTTCCTTAGATAAATTAATTATTGTAAGCGGATCTCTTTTTTAATAATGGCTGATAAATGATGTGTGCCTTGTGCTTTCACTTTTATTCACTTTTATTGTTTCACTGTGTTTTCACTTATTATTTTGTAATAACAGCACCATGAGCTGTTTCCTGCAGTTTTCATCTGGTTGAGTTGGCACCATGCTGCATTTTAAAGCAAGGATGGAATCATGGAATCCCAGGATGGTTTGGGTTGGAAGGGACCTTAAAGCCCATCCAGTGCCACCCCCTGCCATGGGCAGGGACACCTTCCACTAGCCCAGGGTGCTCCAAGCCCCGTCCAACCTGGTCTTGGACACTTCCAGGGATCCAGGGGCAGCCACAGCTTCTCTGGGCACCCTGTGCCAGGGCCTGCCCATCCTTCCTAATTCTTTTCCCTGTTCATTTTGTATCCATGATTGTGAGTGCCATGTTCCTCCTGGGTCTGCTGGAGATTGTGATAGAAGAGTTAAACCATTCAGCTTCAGCATTCAAGCTCTTGATTCAGAAGTCTTTCATTCAATTTGGTTTGATGTCTTTGACTGAGAAATCTTTGTAAAATCACAACTACTTCAGTCTCTCTTTGTCATCATTTTGCTCTTAGGAATTAAGGAATTTAAGGCAAATTTTTACTCCACACTTGTTGTTTACTGCTGCAAATTTTCTCAAGAAATTGTCCCTTAAGCTACCCTGAGGATATGTTTCCTGTATGCAACTGTTTCTTTGGGACAGCTTTGAGTTATGAATTTATTCGATTTTTTGTATGAAGTCTGAAATTAGGGATTAAGTGTAATCCACATTCTTTATGAAACAGGTGATTCACAGGATGTGGAAAACCTGACACTGAAGAGCTGCGAAGACCTACGGAACAATTATTGAATCAGTAAATCATTTAGTGTCCGAGGATCAGCAGCTTGTCCACGCTGTACCTGAATTGTGCAAATTGAATTATTTGCATTGAATTAAAATTAAAAAAAAAAAAAAAAGACAAAGAGATATTTGTCAGAGATAACTGCAAACATCCTTACTCCAAATGGCTTTGTTTCAATCGTTTGGAATGGAATTTCAAGGAGAAACCTCCCCAGCACATCAGTGGCCTTGCCTTGGGCAGAGCCCTGGGTGGGGACATGGCCAGAGGCTGGGTAGAAAGAAATGCTGTCCTCCCAACCCCAGGAGGGTTTTATTCCTAACTTACTAGGGAAAAAAGGGAAAAAGGCAGCATCCTGCAGCTGGCTGGATCTCCTTTTTGCTTCCTCACATCACTGTTACCTTTTGTTTCCTTTACATGCATTATGCCAAGAAAAACTTATACATTTCTCACCATCTAATATAAATCTTTTTTTTTTTTTTTTTTTTT
>VXBT01008749.1:48765-60770 GCA_013400235.1 Oriolus oriolus | reverse complement strand
AAAAAGAAAAATTCTCTTCTCCCCACAAGCTAATGTTGTAGTTTAATATTTTAAATTTTGTATTTAAAATTTCAACTCAGCATGGAGAATTTCATCCTTCTCACACTCCAAGTTCCTGTGGTTTTTTGACATGGTGGATTTCCATCTGAGTAAGGCCCTTTCAGCTCTCAGTGTTAAATATAACCTGGTTTGGCACTCAGATATCACCAGCCTCGGCAGCTGATGATATTTTTAACTGATACTGTCAATGTGCTTCCTAAATGGACTTGTTCAGCTTCATCCAAACAGTTATCTGGAGTGCTGCTTTATAAAGGTGATTAATAACCCGGAGGTGACAGCAATTCCCAGAAAAATCTGTTAGGACCTTTCACTTCTTTTCATGTAAAAATGCATGAGATATTATTTTAACAGCAAGGTAAGACATATCTCCTTCATGTTACAAGACTATTAAATATCTACTTAATTAACCTCTTCCTCTTAAATCCGGAGTTTGTCCAGACTTTCTGACAGTTCTTAAGAAATAAAAGAATAAAATACCAATTTGTAATGGTCTGGTCTAACAGAAACCTCACTTCTCTGGTGACTCTGGTGACATTGCACCTTACTCTGCTGCCATAGGCAAATGGGAGATTTGCCATGTATTAATATTTGCCTTTATTTTTCCCTGTAGGGGTTTAGACTTGGATGAAGGAAAATATTCTTATTGCAAGTCTTTCAAGAATTAATGATTTACGTCTACAGCACTGGGCACAACAATGATGGCATTGTCATGGAATCACCCCAGAACGGTTTGGGTTGGAAGGGACCTCAAAGCCCACCCAATGCCACCTCTGCCATGGACAGGGACACCTTCCACTATCCCAGGGTGCTCCAAGCCCCATCCAACCTGGCTTTGCATACTTCCACGGATGAGGAGGAACAGGGATGGGGATGAGGAGCAGGAGGTCCTCTAAGTTTACATTCTTCAGCAAAAGGAATGTGCAAATTACATTTTAGGACAGCTTAATATCCACCTCATGCCTAGACTTGTCTAGCGACAATGCTTGAGATGAGATCCCCAAATATCCCCTCTCAGGTGTGGGATGACATTTAGGTCTCCTCCTTGGTGGCCGAGCCCAGCCCAGGGCCTGGGACAACAATCCCTGAGCTGTGTTTGAGCCCTCCAGTGGCCACCGGTGCTGTGTGTACTTGAGAACTGCCAATTAGAGCCTCAGTGTTTATTAAACCAGACCCCGTGGCTTTGTGTGCCGTCACCAACATGTTTCTGCGAACCCGATCTGACAAAATATTTTGTTATTTTGCCTGAAAGAGCAAGGCAATCATCTGTCGCAGCGGCAAAGTCCGTGCTCCCAATTCTCCCAGAGTATCACTGCCAGCACCACTACTGCATATTTAATGTCCTTTCTCCCAACACCCACGGGATGGGCCTTTTCTGGATGCTGTGGATGGAACAACCCTTCCCCAGTGCCGCAGTGGCTCCCTCTGCCCTCGCTGCCGCACTGGGATGCACAGCACAGCTCACCTGGACAGGTGTTTACAGGGGACGCTTGTGCAGCTGCCATTCGCAGCAGAGCTCTTTCTAAGCTGCTTTCTAAGCACAGAGGGCTCCAAAGGCTCTCCCAGTCATGCTTCCCCCTGTTTTTAGGAGAAGCAGGGCAGGTAAGTGCTGTTCTCGCAGTGCTGGGTTTGCTAATGCCTTTCCTGTTCATGGAAAGAGCACTTTTCTACATCCCTGAAATCCAAGTGCTTGGGCACAGGAATGATTGCCAAATTTGAGCAAACTGACGATGTGTGCATCACCTCTGGGGCCTGGGCAGCTCCGAATTCCTGCTGCTCCAGGGATCTGTCATCACCGAGCTGAGCCCCCTCCCAGCTTCGGGGACGCAGAAGAACTTTTTTCTACAAATGTGGAAACAGGACTGGAACAGCTCCGCAAAATCTTCATTCTCTTTACAACTGGAGGCTCTCCAATCGATCTTATCCTATTATTTTAAAACAGACTGTCTTTTCCTTGCTGGTTTTCTCCCCCTCTTTTTTTTTTCCTTTCTTTTCTCCTTCTTCTGATTGCCTGTTATTCCACAATTCAGGAGGCAATAATGTGTTTCAGAAGTTACAATAAAATGGATATACATTTAGTGATCTTTCACCTCGTCACTTATTTCTCATGAACGCTTTTAAAATGAGTACCAAAAAGCCATGAAAGGAAGAAGAGACATTTTCTTTTCCTCTGAAGATGGGAAAAATTTTTATCTCATCTCTTTGTCTGCATTATAAGAAGAAAATGAAAGCTTTCTCTGGCTGCAGATCTAGCCAGGAAATCTCCATTTTTAACTATATAAAAGTATAGAATCAGAGAATCCCAAAATGGTTTGGGTTGGAAGGGGCCCTAAAACTCATTTCATTCCACCCCCTGCCATGGACAGGGACACCTTCCACTAGACCAGGTTGCTCCAAGCCCCCTCCAAAGTGACCTTCTGCCAGTTCAATCCAAAGTTAATGAAGAAACCTTTGAAGAGGGCAAATATTTATATATTGTTCAAACGATATGGTTTTAGAATAATATTTGTGGTCATTTTTATTCAGCTAGGAGAAAGGCGGAGAGAAACTTTTTGCAAGGGCCTGGAATGACAGGACTTATCATGATGGACTAATCTGTAAGAGATATAGTTCTCATGTTGGGATTGCAGGACCAGGATGAAGAATGTCACATGGGCACCCACCACACCTCCATGGCTGCTTCTAGGAGCCTAAGGAACCAAAAAAAGATTTAGGGAGGTATGGAAGCCCTTTTATCTCTTTCCAGGTTGGTTTTTGTACCAGTGAATGTTGGACATTCTTATTTTTAATTTTAAAAGAGAGGAACCTTCCACATAATCACCTAATGCAGTATTTGGTGTCTTGAGGATAAAACAACGGATTTGAAAACTGGTGGTAAAATAATGAGACTTGGCAACACATCAGCCAATAAAGGTATCAGGACTGGAGCATTCTATTACCCAAAGTCTAATGTCATTCAATACCTGTAGCATTATGCCATGTTATCCAATTATCTACATCGATGCAACTCGAGTTTCCCAGTGAAATCATGGAATGATTGGTTCGGGTTGGAAAGGAACTGAAAGATCTTCTACTTCCAAACCCCCACCATGAGCAGGTATTATAATGAAATTATCATTATAATTATCTAAATTCTAGCTGAAATTATAACTGAATTATGGCTGTACTGTCTGCTACTGTGGTCCAGAGCCAAAGTTTCCAGATCCATGACCTGCAGTTCACGGTATTGGCCAAAACACAGGGATCTGAACACACCCTGTTTGGTATTTGTCTCAGAAGAATTTTGGGAATAATCACCTCTATTTTTAGAACAAGGTGGAATCGTTCTGCACTGATGGGCTTCTACACGGTAATTTTCAAACACTGCATTGCACAGAGCCAGAGCAGCAGCCACGTATAAATTAGGAGTTCATCAATCAGGATATAATTAATACTACTTTGCCTTGGAGCCAAATATTAGCATCCTAATTTATTACGGTGTGGCAGCGCTTTGTAAATGTTATGGCAAAGCCAGACACAACGTGGGAATATTTCAAATACTTGTGTGAGCGGTGGAACAACCAGAGGAGCAAAGGTGTGTGCGGGTGCACCCACGGGGCAGCCGGGAAACAAGCAGCTGTGAGATAATGAACAAGATAAGCAAAGAGGCAGAACATCCCACCCAGCACCCAAGAGACTGAGCTGCCAAAAGCAAATGTAAAATAAGCAGTGAAAGGAGTAGGCAGTGCACCACTTTAGGAGGGATAAAAGCGAGAGTGACACAAAAAGATGAGGGAGTGAGAGAGAAGAAATCCAGCAGCCTGTTGCAATTCTGACTCCTCCACCCAGGAGCTCTCAAGCCTCATCACCTCGACCTCCAGCACTGACTCCAAGCAGGACTGTCGGGATCTGTGCTGCCCAGCCCAGCTCAGTGGTGTTGGGGCTGTGAGGGTTAACGAGTAACAGCTTTCTCTGCACAGTGATGTTGATTAATAGCTCCAAGTGCTGGTAATTAATACGCACAAGGACTAACCAGTCAAACTAAATGTGCTGTAAATTGTTGAATTTCAAACTTGCTTCGTTTTAAAGTTTAAAGCTGGCCTGAGCTCTTGGTTCTCTCAGCACATCATGGGGCTCCAACTCCCCACTGATCTTCCTTCCTCCTCAGACCTCAAATCTCTTTATCCTATAAAGCAGTCAGGTTGATCAGGCCTGATTTATCTTCGGCAAACTTGATAAGTCCGTGTTGGCTGCTCCCAGTCACCTTCTCCTCCGCCTTGTGTCCAGAAACATTTCCACGAGGGTTTGCTCCTTGATTTCCCAGGGACCAAGGTGAGACTGACCCTCTCAGAGCTCCCTGAGTGTCCTTTTGGCCCGTTTTAAAGGTGACTCTAAACCTTCCTTCTCTTCACTGGTGGAACACCTCCCCTGGTCTTCCCAGCCTACCAAAGGTGACCATGAATGGTATTGAAAGGACAACTTCCAGGTCTCCCACTGACCCCAGATGCAGCCCAGTGGGTCCCACTGACCTCCACGGGTCAAGATACATTAAGAAAACCCCGAGTCTGGCCCCATTCATTGCTGCTAAGTCTTCCCCCTGAACTCCTTCACCAGAATCAGGGATCTGAGAGACCTTTCTGGTCCTGGCTGAAGGCAAAGGAGGTGCTGAGCGCCACGTCTGTGTCCCCTGTCACTAAATCCTCTCATGTCACATTTAATTCTCCTTGAATATGGTAACACTGCACTTTGGAATTCCTGATGCATTTCAAGAACAGAATTAAAGCAGAAAAATAGCAGTATGATCCAAACATTCAAGGAGTATTACACAAGCTGTGTGAATATCAAAATACTGGATTTTTTTGTCACTTGAGTCTCCCACAAAGTTTGCAGAAGTGGTGTCCTACTTAGGGATTCAGGAATTGCAGATTCATGAGTTTGTGAATAATCAGAATCTGGGGTCTCCTGCTCTGACTCACATAAAATACACATTCCAGGGAAAATCCACTTGTGCTAATGCAGCACATTTCCCCTCCAGAATGGACAGTCCTTTCACCTTCGTCTCTTGGCTGCCACTTCCCTCTCTGACCTTTTGCTTGGAGCTGATCCAGTTTGATAACCCCATGATTTAATTCTGCCAGGTCAGGTTTTATTTTTTACCAGTCCAGCAAGTTGCACTGATTGTGCAGATTGTTGCTGACATAGAGGGGAAAGTCAGAGGGAAGAAACTCCCACTTATGGAGCAATAAATTGTGGGATGGGCAAAGCTGGTCTGTAGTGTCCCAAATTTCATCTCGAAATCCAACAGAGACACTCCAGCACCCAGTTGCAAATTGTAAGGATCTTGTATTGTCCGTAATTGTTGGCAAATCCCATTATTTCAGCCGTGTTAACAGATCTCCAATGAATTGTCAGCCAGCTGCTCAGAAAGGTCACAAGCAGAGGAGATGCAAAAGCCACGTGAGGCTTCTCAGTGACGTGTCACGGCGCCTCGATAAATATTGCAGCCGCCAGCTCGAAATGCTCGCTGCGTTGTAAACACCGCTGAATCATTTATTAAAAATGAAAAAATGAAGCCAATAGACTTTGCAGCTGCATTAGGCAGCCCTTGTCTGTGCCACTGAGGATTCTGCAGCAATCACACAGGGCTTCTTCACTCGTTGCTTTTCCTTCCCTCCTCTCTGTGTACTTGTCAAAGTTATTATTCCTCGGTGTCCCCACTGTCCCTCCTGGCTCAGTGCACATCCTCTGCTTTTGCTTTTAATTGGATTCTCACCATAGTAGGGTCTTTTGAGTGCAAATAAATGATACAGTCTACACAATTTGTAACTTCACTTTTTTTTCCACGGCCAAATTGGAAGGAATAGGATAAACATCCACTCAACCAACTGAACGTCGGCTCTGGCACTGAGAAAATTTGGGGTTTAAGTTTCTGCCCCTCTGGAGATGGGTTTTGTGACTTTTGGCACATCCCTTAGGGCACAGAAGACTTTACACCCAGTGAATGGCTTCAAAATGACAATGAGCGGGGATAGATGGGATATTGGGAAGGAATTGTTCCCTGGGAGGGTGGGGAGGCCCTGGCACAGGGTGCCCAGAGAAGCTGTGGCTGCCCCTGGATCCCTGGCAGTGCCCAAGGCCAGGTTGGATGGGGCTTGGAGCACCCTGGGCTAGTGGAAGGTGTCCCTGCCCATGGCAGGGGGTGGCACTGGATGGGCTTAAAACCAAACCCAACCTCTTCCAACCCAAACCATTCTGGGGTTTTGTGAATCTCAGTTGATATCACTACGTGTAGAGCTGAGGAAAGCTCTGCCTACCTCCTACCCATGTGGACAGATGGATCTGTTTTCACTTTCACACTACCACAAAAATGTGAATCCATTAGAAACTAACATATTTTTCTTAGAGATTTTGGGGTTTTGGTAAGTTCCATTAGTGACCACCTCAGAAATTTTTGAGCACTGTCAGCTACTGGGTCAAACACCACCAAATGTTATTGTGCATTGGAGAAAGATTCCTGTAAAGACCTAAAATTTGGCTTCTGGAGCCCTCTGAGTCATTTGAAAATGTGAACCAGTCACTAGTGTTGCTCCATGTGCCTGCTTGAAAGTCATTTACACCAAATATTTTGAAGGAATATCTGGGAAAACCTACAAAGTGCTGAAAACTTGGGAGTGGACTGAGCAGCAAAGACTTGTGGTTTGCTGCAAGATTTGCTGCACTGCTCTCTAACTGAGAACCAGGTTCGCTTCCAGAGGTGATTAAATAACAAATGACACTGAACTAATTAGAGGATTCTGCCATCTAGTGACTCGAGCAGCTACGTGGAGCTTTTGCACGACCCTTCAGCTGAGGTTTGAGGACATCCTCGTGGGCTTAGAGCAGCAGCTGGCTCTGATGATCAAAACCCAAGTTTTCCTCTCAGAACACAGCATTAATTTTCCTATCTGGCACTCATTTGGTGTCTCTCCAGCACTTATCTGCTGCAATTGCTGGCAGTATCTTTATTTATTTATTTTTCTCTCCGTAATAAGTCTCTGGAAAACAACCAACATCTCTCTGCTGCACCTTTATCTTTAACCTGTCTCGCTTTTTGTTTTAAAATGTCACTTTTCTAGGACAGCTGCTGACAGACAGGTACCAATGTGATACTAATAACATAACTATGTGGCTGGAACATGTTATTTCTCCCTCATGTTGAGTTCAAATAAGACATTAGATGACAGATGATCACTCACTCTCCATTTACAGCACTTTTTGGCTGTGATGTTTCTCATGGCTGTGTTGTCTGAAAACTGAAAATTTCTCTGAAATTATTTTCCAACTCTGATCTTAATATTTCCTCCCTTCAAAGCCCTCCTCACCACACCCCCAGTTTTGGGTTTAAAAATCAGCCATGCCAGCACCAAGTTTGTTTCTTCAATGAGAACCTTGAGCAATTTCCTCCTTGGAGATATTTCTTATTTTGCTCTTGTAGGTCTTAAGAAAAGGGAATTTAATCAATGTCTTCTGTTAAATGGAAACATCTGAGGGACCAAACCCACATTTTTAAAATTGTCGAATAAAACTGGTAGAAAAAGGTGCTTCTATTTCTGCAGTATTTTAAAATATCATCCAAATTTATCATTTGTATAATAAAAAAGCATTTTGGAAAACCTTGATGACTACATTTCTTAAGCACATTGGTTGCTAAATTGAAGTCATGGAAATTATGTCCCACATCACTTGCAGGATCTTGCCAATTGGATTATCTTACTGGTATTTTATGACAAATAGAGCTCAGCTTTGGAACACATGGAGGAATAAAATGTCATTTAAACTGAGCTCAATACTGGGTTTGCAGGGGTGACTGGCATTATGGAATCAGACGATCCCAGAGAGGCTTGGGGTGGAAGGGACCTTAAAGTCCATCCCATTCCACCCCCTGCCATGGGCAGGGACACCTTCCACTAGCCCAGGGTGCTCCATGCCCCATCCAGTCTGGCCCTGAAGCTTCTTGTTCAGGCTGCATGTTGAACAGGGACACTGAAATCTCGTGAGTTTGCAACTTTTCCGCCAAAAGAAGCCCAAATCAGGAACTCAGGTCAGCCTCGGAGTCCATTTCCACAGCAAAAGAGGGGCAGACCTGGGCATTGCTGGAGGGGAAAAGCCACCCTAAAGACGGTTCTTGCATTATTTCAATATTGTTGTCCAAAACACTTCGGTGAGATGGATTTCCAGGAAAAAAGCCTGTAGCTCACTCTGTGTATTGTAGCATTTCATATTGGACACCAGCAGGAATTTCCTCATGGAAAGGGAGGTCAGGCCTTGGCAGGGGCTGCCCAGGGAGGTGTTGGAGTTCCCTGACATCCCTGGAGGTGTCCAAGGAAGGCCTGGACGTGGCACTCAGAGCTCTGGGCTGGTGACAGGGTGGGCATTGGGCACAGCTTGGACTCTTTGGTCCTGGAAGGCTTTTCCAGCTTCAGTGATTCTGGGATTCTGGGATTTTGATACACCTTTGTCACAGCAACACTGGGCAGTTGGTTTTAATCTATCATGCTAGAGCTGAAGCAGCTGGCTGTGATGAATATGTGTTCTGGTACTGCTGGAGATCTATCAAAATAATAAAGCATCCTCAAAAAGTGTCTGAATCAGATTTGTATTTAGCCTGATATATTAAAAAAAAAAAAAAAAAACAAGAAGATGAAAAAGAAGAGTACTGAAACAAACCAAGCATTTTAACCTGGGTCTTTTGCTGAAAGGCAAGTCAACCCTTGGAATTAGAAATAGATGCTAATTTCTGGACGGCTGTGCATACATAGTTTTTGCTTGTTTTGCCAAGAGCTGACCCTGCTCCTGGAAAGCTTTCATTGTGACGACTTTAAAAGTGCACCAGTGTGCAAGCAGCAGCGGTGCTGCAGCAGAGTCCCCAGTGGTATTATTCAGATGGTTATTCCAGAGACTGAATACTGAGGAGCCATAAAAAATATCTCTTGTCTGGGTCCCAGAAGTGATGAAGTGGCAACTTGCATGGGGAAAATAACAGGAGGCAATGACAGCATCCTGCAGCTGCTGAGCCTTGGAATGAGACTTTCTGGCCCACTCAGGGGCTGTTTATCAATGGCACTAGTGAGGTTTTCAGAGAGTAAAGTGCAGCACCTGAGAAAAAAAATCCATTATTGAATAGCCGGGTGCTGCGCTGGGTTTGGCTGGACTCAGGACTCCTGTCCTGAGTGAGCACCAGAACAGATGGAGCTCGGAGTTGTGGACTGAATTAATTCAAATGTTGTGTGGACATTTTGCAGGAGCAGGCTGTAAACTAAGGGAGTGATATCTGTGTGTTAATGAAAAAGAAGGGAAGGGTGGCAGGGCTAAAGGAGCTGTATTGGGTGGTGTGGGACCTGAGTGTGACATAAATGGTGAGGAATGAGGGTGGAAAGGGCTGGGTTTGGGCTGGACTGGCCTTAATTTTCTTCCCAGGGGCTGCTTTAGGGCTGTGCTTGGGTTTGTGCTGAACACAGGGCTGAGAACACAGAGATGGTTTTGTTGTTGCTGAGCTCACCCANCCGTGGGATGGGGCCCTGCTGTCCTGGAGGTGCTGAACACCTGCCCAGGCCAGGCAAGGGCTGAAGGAATTCCTTGTTTTGCTTTGCTTGTGTGGTGGTTTCTGCTTTCCCTGCTAAACTGCCTTGATCTCAACCCACTCCAGTTTTTACCCTCCCAATTCTCTCCCCCATCCCGCTGGTGAGGAGTGACCGAGGGGCTGTGAGGGGCTGCCTAGGTCAAACCAGGACAAACGTGTGGCTCACATAGCTCTAAAAGGGCAAAAATAGTGAGATTTCTGTCAAACTCCCTAAAGCGGAAAAGTAAATTTTTCCACACACGATTTGCAAGTGGACTCTGAGACTTCTCACATTGTGTTTGTTTCAAAAAGTTGCCTTTCTACATACTTGTAAAAGTAGGCAATTGTAATAATATACAAAAAATACATGCATAATGTATATGTATAACAATAAAATAATGTATCATTTTATAATGATGTATATTGTATAATAATTTATAATAACATTATAATTTATTATGAAATTCTAATATAATAATATACAAGTATAATAATAAAATACTGGACTTGCTGATTAAGAAATAAGTAATAAAAACAATATAATAAATAATAAAGGAATACTTCGATATTTTAAGGTTCCTCCTCTAATATTGGAATTTCTTTTGCTGACGTGTAGTAGCTGCCTCCTGAGTGGTCAAAATGCCCAGGGATGTGTGTGATCTCTTACACATCCTTCCTCAAAAATCAATTCCTCCCTCACCCTGAAGTGTTAGATGGCAAACATGCTGTGAATTACCTCAGTCAGAAGTATTTCAGCTTGTTGGTGTACAGAGCTATTTGCTCAGTCTGTCCAGCTTGTCTTGCTAATGGTCTTTCCTAATTTTTCTTAGCACTTACAAGCATCAGTTGTGGAAAATAAAGTGTTGGAAATAGCTCTGTACAATCATGCTTAAATGATCATGGTTATTTCTCAAATCAGCAGAGAAATGTTTAATAAGTGCAGGTCACCTGTTCAGTGAAATGGAATTCTTTGGGAACAATTCTAATTAGTAAGCTGTCATCTGTTATCAAGTGCAGATCAACCAATATTCCTTAGTTAGACTGCGAAAAAAAGTGTTCTTTTTATACTGGAAATAAATGGAGACCTAAATGCTTAATAGTGTGATCATCCAACCTCCTAAAAACAGGTCATTACACCCATGAAACCAGAGGTGCTGCAAATATCAGCTCATTCTTGCAGCACTAATAAGAAAAGTTTGGATTAAAAGAGAGAAATACCTTCCAGCTAAATAGAAACCTGAAAATAGCAAAAAAGTGCATATTACACACATGCATTCGATTCCTTTTTTTAATTCCATTTTTTAAAATATCTGTTGCCTGGACCTGCCCTTTTCCTGTAGGTTTTACAGTGTAATCACCCACAGGGATCTGCCATTCCCACTGAGGAACTGTAACATCAACTCTTTATTCATCTGCTCCTACATTTGGCATATTCCCACTTGTCCAAGGATTATGTCTCCTGAACTCCCTCACCCCTGTTTGTTTCCTGCCCATATTTGTACCCTGTAGAAAAGCCATTTGTACTGTCACTGGCAGTAAATTTTTGAAGACTCTGTAGCACTACCTTTCATGTTTTGCTCATGTTTCTTTGGCTAAACCACAATTTCCAATTGACACAGAAGTGAAAAGCAATTGGTAATTGGTTGAACGGGGTATTTATAGCTGAGAGAATGCTGTAGGGTAAGGAATATAACCACAGTGAGATTGAAGGAGGGTTGGAAGTGGGAACACAAGAGGGTGTGGAGGAGAGCACAGGGATGGAGTGATTAAAAATGGGGCTCAGATTGGCTCTGGAGACCTCAGGTCTACAAAAGGTCAGAAAAAGGAATGCTGACCCGGGAGCTGAGCAAAAACAGTTCTGGAGGTAAAAAAGTAGGCAAAGATCCTGTACTCAGCACTCTTAGGGCACTCTGCACACCCCAAATCCAGATGCAATGCACAATTGCAGCTGAATGAAGAAAGGTCAAGGAATTGGACATTTTTAACTTAAAAATGACCCCCTAAAGGTGCTTAGAGTGAGGGAGAACATCATACTGCTCCTCGGGAAGGACCTGGGGGTGGTGACAACTTCCAACACTTGTCCTTCTCCCACTGTGAAGTCACCACCTTGGGAGACAGCAAACAATCATTTCACAGTCGAAATTGCTCCCTAGAAATTCCTCCTTTTTTTTTTTCCCTGTTTATGTTCTTTGCCCTACAGCATCGATAGTCAGAAACATTCTGCTCAACATAGACTGATCACTTCTCACTTCAGTGTACCTTGAATATGCATCCATTCCTTCCCTCCTTCCTTCCTTCCCTCCTTCCTTCCTTCCTTCCTTCCTTCCTTCCTTCCTTCCTTCCTTCCTTCCTTCCTTCCTTCCTTCCTTCC